>JBBMOE010000083.1:1379374-1507489 GCA_037975065.1 Chaetodon trifasciatus
AAGATAATAATAATAATATTTGAATCCCTGGAGGAAAACTGAAAAAGAAGTTGGAAACAGAAAAACCCTTTCTATATACAGTATATGCAAGACTTGGCTGAGAAAATGTCTAAGGTAAACTGAGTGAAAACAAATAATAAGAAGTGTAGCAACATCAGCTTTTTCTTTTCTGTTTAAATAAAGAAGAAAGTTTTATTTGTCAAACCACATGAACCTGACTGGACTTGTCTTTTAACAGCTGAGTGGCTGAACCAGACGGCCTCTCCAGAATTCAGACTGCCATCTTGTGGCACTCTCAGCAGCCTGCACAATGTTACTGCTAACAGTGAAATAATGCATCATAACTCTTCCATTAAAATGAAACAAAAGTGAATTTACCATATTGATACTGTCATACTATTGGCATTCAATGGAAGGGTCAATGTTTTCTACATTGAATCATCTGAACTGAGGAATCCACTACAGAATCACTCCGTTCATTGAATTAGTTATTCATTTAAATAAATATTCATTTAACAATTATTTAGATCAATATCTTTTTTTATCAAAAGAGACCTGTGTGCACACAGTGCAAAGCACAGACAAACACACAATTTACACACACAAGAGACAAAGTAGTTACTCAAACTATTACTGGAAACAAATAACCCGTCAAACGAATTGTGCTAAAAAGTGCTACCATTATAGTGAATGCAATTACCTTTCCATGTAAACAAAAGGAAATAGAAACATCATTAATGCACACTGCAGCATTTTAGTGTCATTGTTCAAATTGTCCAAGGATGTTGACAAACAGAAAACTGAATGAGGAAATCTATTTTTTAAGCATCTTGCCTTTTGTAGATTACATATATATTTGTGTGTGCTTCCATGTGTGTGCACGCGTGCATTGGGTAGGGGGTAAATGCAGCTGGCAAGGGCGTCATGGCAACCATGGCATCCCCTCCTCCGCCCCCCCTGCCTGCTGCATGTGTGAGGGCCAGCAGGAGGAGCGTTCACATGTTGCCTCTGATCGCTGTCATTATTCACTCCCACTGACTCCACACACACTGAAATTACACACTGTAGCTGGAGGACAGGTGGTGCTGTAGGTGTGTGTGTGTGCGTGCGTGTGTGTGTGTGTGTGTCTGTTTTCTGACATAGGCTTCTCTCGGGGACAAATTTGAGAATAAATGCCAGTTAATTGGGGACAGCTTGTCCAATTGAGGACAAAAGCTGTGTCTTCTATTGGAAAACAGCAGATTTTTGGGTCAGTGGTTATGATCACGGTTAGACTAAATCTCCAGGAAATAAATCTATTCAATGTCCCCAAAAGTGACCAGAGTCAAGGTGTGCATACGTGCCTGCATGTGTGTGCGTGTGTGTGTGTAGTGTGTGTGTGTGTACTGCAGTCTGCAGCCTGGGCGTGTGTGTTTTTACTTAATGGTATTGGAGCCACGTGCTGGTGGTGAGGGACGCTGTGTACTTGGCAGACATGCATGATAGGAGGTTTTCGGTTATACAACCGTTTCTGTTATTTGATATTAGTGGCAGAATTGGAGCACCAGTACAATTAAACTGATTAAGACATGATACACTGTGAGGAGAAAAGCAGGACATCTTACTTGTTACTCGTTCATTTGTTTGTGTTGAACAGCAACATGCTATATGTCTATTACCACTCTTACTGTCTTGTATTCTTATTCATTCCAGTAATCCAGTAAATTTCCATAACTGTTAATATGTCGTTGATTTGTGAAAAGTACTTTTGTTTTTTTCATTTGTGATATTTTATTGTAATCTTAATGTTTCCAGCTGTGAAATGTTTTGCTTCCTTTTCTGTTCTTTTTCTACAGTATCATGTCTCTATAATGATATTTCATCATGTTTTACATCTTTCATGCCTCTTGAATTTTGACTGTGTATGAATTTTTGCTTTTATTAAGAAAATTGCCTCAGATTTTCATCAATCTATTAAGCGTCTCTTCTCTCTCTGTGCTATGCCTGTGTTGTGTGTCACTGGCAACAGTACACAGGACAAAGAAGCATTGAAAACCCTGGGATACAGTAGTCTTAAGGAAACTATTGAGACTCACCCAGATCTTGGAAGTGATTGCAGACCATCTGACCATCTGCCAGGACAGCAGAGCAAGCTCTCACGTGTTGCTGTGCGGATAATCACATAAAGACAACCCTACCAACTTGTATAACACTTTGGACTTCCTCCCTCTCTCTACTTTCTATGTCAAACCCTCCAAGAAAATCAATAAAGCAGTAGTTCATAATAATTTCATTTTCACTTCCTGTCCCAGCGATTATTCTCCAACTGACCTGAAAAGACATCTTGTCTGAAACAACACTCTCCACAGGACAGATCATTATCTTTTTACATGCTAGTTGAATGGACATGGTTAAAGAGGGTTATAACTGTTGCATGTAAGTTACACACAAAATGGTGTTTAACCTCCAATATTCATTCTGCAGCTTCATCAACCACAAAACCTTACAAAATCAGCAAGGTTTGTTTTCTTCTGCCTGACATTTAAACAGAGATAACTGGGGGGGGGGTTGTTTTTTTTTTTTTTAACCACCATGAAAGTTTTATTTTAGAACACTTCACATACTGTGGATTCTTGGAATAAAGCCATGTTAATATATGACTGATACTTGCAAATCCGAGATAATCAGATTCCACGTGAGGAAATGAAAACAGCTTGATGGGGATGACTGTGCATATCGTGCTGATGATCATCAGGCCTGTTTTCCTACTGTGGCATGCTCACATGGGCGGTACCTCACCAGTCAGTGGGTGTTAATAAATGATATGCTGACTGTTCTGCATGAGTCACTGACTGTTGGGGTAATCCTGAAGAATTACAGTCCAGCAGAGGCAGGTGATTGTCGGGATTACCACAGGGATTAAGTCATGAGGTGTTGGTCGCAGTGATTTCAGAAGGTGGCCGCTACTGTGTGGGCATCTGATCAAGGCTCAACACTCTACATCTGAATAAAAAAGAAATAGTCCCTGAAAGAAAAATGTCATGTCAAATATGATGGCTGCCATATCAAACATCAGCAATAACATGTTAGTTTGTGCTGATTAGGCCATCCAAGGAGAAGAAGAAGCAAAAGAAATCCTATCTCCTAATGTACGTGTTCATTTCAGGTGCCTGAAAAAAAGATACAGAGTATCAACAAAACAAACAGATGGTAATTATATTTTAACAATAACGTTTTAATTGGCATTTTTAAATCTTACTTTGAGGGGTACTAATCAGCAGCTTTTCCCCTTCTATTTCACAAAGCATATTCTGAGCTGTGTGATGCAGAGGAACTTGTTGATTATGTGTGGCACAAACAACTACTTTGGTTAGAATTGTGGTGGAGCTACACACATTTGAAAGGAAGAAGAGGAAGAAGTCAGGAAGCATCTTCCTTCACATATGTGGATCGTCATATAACAGAAATGAATGTCCTGCCAGAGCCAAATGTCATGTAGCTAAATTTTATGTGAGAAAAGGTAAGAATGTCTGCAATACATATATTATCTATAAGTATGTCACCTCTCATTTGTAAAATAGTTTACCTGAAGGTGAGCTTCACATGATATGTATGATATATATGTCATCACAAAGTATTCAATGCACTTCATTTTCCAATAGTCTAAATGCTGAACTCACACCTTCTGGATGCAGCTCAAACCCTCTGTCAGTCATGTAGTGTCACCATCTAGTGGATATAATCCAACACAATAAATATTTCTTCTAATGATTCTTTTTAAAATTTGCTTTTAATCATAAACTTATCTTGTTTTGGCCAAAACCAAATTTTAATTAATTAGATTAGCTTTACATCTATGTTTAAATCTGGAAACACATATGTGCAATATATAATATACAGTCATGGAAAAAATTATTAGACCACCCTTGTTTATTGGCTAGATATCAGCTCTTAAATTAAACTCTTATGAGCTATTTTTGTTGTTATCATTATATTTGTCCAAACAAATGTACCTTTAGTTGTACCAGGCATTAAAATGAACAAATGAAGAAAACAAGGGTGGTCTAAAAAATTTTTCCATGACTGTATGGAAATATTAACTCCATTTAAAAATGATGTCATATGTCTGATTTGCTGACCTAATGTTTAATAGAATTGTTAGAACAGAAAATTGTAGATCATCAACTAAAAAACAGTAGATGATCCTATACACAGGAATGCACTGTCTAGTATCAAAGCACTGAATCCTGCTAATTATACATCTGAAATAAAAAAAAAGATATATATATGGAGTTTTTTGTACTGTGCACATTAACAGTGGGACATTAATGTTTATCATATTATATTCCATTCTGTCTTGTTCTGAGACCACAGGCTAACAGTTTGGCACAGAACAGATCAGTTAGCCTGAGGAGTAGAAAAACCTTTCAGTGCAAATGATGGTAACAAACTGGTTGTTTTGTCTTGGTCTGTTCTTAGCAGCGCAGAGGTGTTCAGCTGCAGTGGATGTAAGTGCCACCTCCACATCTTTTACACTAAGAAAGCTTCTTCCGTCACATCCTTCTAAATTCTTACTGAAAAGCTTCGAATTAAAGTCCAAATCTGTGGGTGTCATTTCATCTTTGGTGCAGCAGGAGGAAAATGATTCATTATTGTCACCTTATGAGCTGACACACTTTACTGACAGGCTTTCATGAAGCGTTCCAGCATTTCTATTTCAAATGTGACATCTGTGCCAAGAAAACAGCAAGAATAAATGTTCAGAAGTGGGTCACTCAAGCCTCTTTCATAAGGTAATGAACTATGGTAGACAGCTATGCAAATCTTGTATATTAGCATGAAAAATGGACTGTGTCATAGCACTCACTGTCAAGCACTGTTGTTCCATGGGCTGTTTTTTACATATTCATGCAGGTGTGTGTGTGTGTGTGTGTGTGTGGGTCGCCTACATATGCATGGACTGTCTAAACCTGTGCTTGTGCACAGGTTATATTGATACATGATACCTTAACAAGAGATACACACACACAGGGAGTTGTGTTTCCATCAATTAAACAGACTTTCATTCATTTCCTGGAGACAATATTGTCCCAAGTGTTATTTTGAAGTTGGGTTTGCATTTACGATGAAAAAACTTTGACTGAGTCCTGAAAGGAAGAAAAATGTTCTCAATAGGAGGCTGAACGAATGTTAATTATGAGACTACACATGCTGACCTCAAAAAGATGTCAGAGATCATATTCCCTCTGATCTTGTGTAAGGGGCCTTTAATTGATTGGTGATGACAGCTTTTCCTGAAAACACAATACTGTGTTTATTGAGTCCAAGTGTGACTGTAAAGTCACAGCAGAGATTCAAAAGACCAAACAGGAACTGACCTTTCTGTCTTCTGAGTTGTGCTGATGTGCTTTAATCACTGAGAGGAGGAATTTAAAGTGAACTTTTTACTTTATTTTGGCTGAACACTTAAATTTATCCAAACGTTGTTTGAGGAGAGGACTCAGCTTGGATAATTTATCGAACAGATATTCATGTTCAGTGTAAACTCTGGTATGGAACTTATCCCAAATCACCTCCCCTTTTCCTGCCATGTGTGCTCCAGTTCTGTGCTCTATACCAGTTGTAGTTGTGTAAAGGGACTATTCTGCATAGAATTCTGGCAGTTAGACCTGAACCCACTTCATTCACCATTTTGCACTCACAAGACATTAAATAGGACATGCAGGTGTGCAAAAGGTCTGTGAAAAAGAAAAAAAAAAGAAAAAGGAAGAATCTTTCTTGGGGTTAAGCTCTGCTATTTTGAAGTTTGGCACAATTTACATATAAAAATGGTAAGGGATGGAATATGGCAGCCGTGCCAACATATGTCATCACCGCCTTGGTGGTAGGGACTTTGTGGCTCTGAAGCACTTTCACCTATTGCCTCCATCATCTTCCAGATACCACCAACATCAGCCGCAAGCAAGCACAACACCAGGCTGACCAGAGCACAAGTTGAAAAACTGGGCAAACTGAGACAGAGCCGTGCTCAATAAGTCTGGATAATGAAAGTGAGGCATCAGTGTCTGACAGTGAGGAAGTCCATGGGAAGGATATGGAGGCCTGAGGGGAAAATCATTTTTTGGAGAGAAGTCTTTTATTTGAGGAGGATATTTTTGTTGTTCTTGTTGTTCAACTTCAGTTCAATTCAGTGTTAAATGAGTAGACTCGATGATATGGTATGGTATAAGGTTTGTTTCTGTCTGTGTCTGACATGGTACAGCCTCTGCAAATAACCTCTATATTTCCATTTTTCCTGTTAATTCCCATGGAAAGTTTCAACCTTGAATATTTTCAGAATTTTGCAGCCCTCCTAAGAATTCATCCTGCACTTTGGACACCGTCAAAAATGTGAGCTTATAGAAGAAAATTAGGTTTGCCAAAGATTTGATAGTGTTTTTTGCTTTGCAAGATGTTCCTGGAGATGTCTCACCACTGTCCACAATGAATCTAATTTCTTTCCAGCTGTGATTATCCCCTCTGTTACATTATGCCTTGTCTTTTAGCATCCATCACTCAAAAATCAAGCAAAATATTCTGCATTTAAGATAGTGACATCTTAGTCACTGATAACTTGTACAAAGGTCTTGCAACAAGACTTCCTAATTTTGGAGAGTGGATTTAGATGTTTGGAGGTCCTAGACAAAACCAGGCTGAAGACCTCAGTTCTATTTTCACCCTTTTCCTAATTTAGAATGTTGTTACCATTCCAGGTGACACTGATTGCCGTGGATGAAATAATTTACTTTGGTTTTCCCATGGTCAAATTATAGACCCTGAGGTGTATCGTACGTAAGAACAGGAACAAAACTCTGTCTGCTATGTGTTATATTCTAAACATCAAAGTATGTCAGCTAGTCATAAGTCCACTGCTGGAAGCGAGATGAGCCCAACCTCCAGCTGCTGAGAAGTGACCCAGCTTCGTGGGCTGGGTCCTGTGGATATCCACAAATCTGAATTGGGTCACAGCTTCATATCCCATTTGAATGGCACCACAAACTTAGGTTCAGATTCAAAAAGTTTTGACCCGGGCTTGTTTTTCTGTCTCCACGTGATAAGTCTGAATCATGATATGTATTTGACATTTATTCAACGACTCCAAAACCAGACGTGAAACGCTGCTTATATAAAGCATTACATAAAACGAATCAATCCCACAGCCGGAACTATGAGTAAACCAGGGACAGAGAGATAATTCAAGTCAAACTGAACACGATGGTTCCTCTTATTTCGCCAAGAAGGAATATTATTATGGTATCACGTGTGTAACCTCGTCAGAATCAATAACTAACTGTGATATGTGCTCGTTTTAGTGAAGATCAGTCATCCACTTCTGTCTGAGGGGTTATACAATACCGTTGCGTTATATAAGGAGCCACATAAAGGGCCAATACGAGTCCGTCTCGTGCGTCACGTGACGCCCTGCGCTTGCTTCGGTGAAGTGTACATGAAATCCGTGGAAGCAACAACCTCTAGCAGCGGAAGCTAGCTGGCTAGCGATCAAGATGGAACACACCAGTAACTGCTTTATTTTTATCGTGGTTTTCTCGTTTTTTAAGAAGAGGACATGACATCCGGATTAGTAAAAGTATACGGGTTTGAACAACGGGTTGAATAGAGCTCGTTTGAAGACCTCGACGAGCGACGAGGGGACAGTCGGCGTTAGCTATTAGTTAACCCGTAACGTTAACTTAGCTAGCTCGCGGCTCCAAGTGCACCCTGGGTCTCTTACATAAAAACAACGGACGATCAGCTGCGGTTCACTGAAGCAAAGACAAGATTGCGGGTCTGTGACAAAGATATATTCAGTTTCCT
This sequence comes from Chaetodon trifasciatus, assembly GCA_037975065.1. Taxonomy (NCBI): domain Eukaryota; kingdom Metazoa; phylum Chordata; class Actinopteri; order Chaetodontiformes; family Chaetodontidae; genus Chaetodon; species Chaetodon trifasciatus. Next base: position 1,387,208 of record JBBMOE010000083.1, read on the forward strand.
CTCGACCTTCACGTACTGTTAACTATTTTCAAAGCTAAACTTTGCCTTTGTTGGGTTTGTACAGTATCTTAACGGTGAGGTAGCACGATAGGCGAAATGGAAATTAAGCTCCTTACTTGCTAAGCACGGAGGACTTCACCCACCGGCTCTTGATTAAACGTAAATATAATGTAGAATCATTTTCGTGTTCTCTTAAACGCGATATGATCTGGAAACTTTCCCATTTGTAGCCGAGAGACGACATCGGACCGTCTCCTTGTTGTATAGCGAGCAAGAGACGTTCGACAAGCGGAACGTTTCGTAACGAACACCGATCTCCAAGTCGCCATAGCCGGTGTTTACAGGGAAACCACGTCGCTCGGTGGCTTTGCTGGTGGAGAGGCCACAGTTGACTGTTTGTGGGACTTTGACACTGACCAGCAATGTTACTCAGACGTCTTATTTTGTTGGAGTTGAGGTATGACTCGGAATGAGTCCTAACCTATTTACAATGGCCAACTGTGAGAGACTGGCAAAATCAGAGGTTTGGTTTGACAGCAAGACGTTCAATGATAGCTTAACGTGGAATATTTCTGAACAGCGTGGGGAGTTAGGTCTGCTTTTGCCAGACTATCAGTGAACCTCTTCGCTGTCTGAGCTAAGTATCTGATTTTCCCTTTGAAAGAAGAAGATGGAGACAGGAGTAAGGTCTCATCAGAGCGAGGTGTTCGTTCACCCGCTCTCCAACCCTGGGGCTGCGGGCATCTGCCCCGAAATGCTGGAGGTAGCAGAGGAGGCCAGCCGGGCTGGAGACTTTGACCTGGCCGTGGAGATCTACAGCTCCCAGCTCGCAGACCTCCAGCAGCCGGACAGGGGCTTGTGTCTGAGGAAGGCCGACTCTTTGGCCCGCGCCGGGCGGATATCCGAGGCGCTGGACTCGTACTGCACAGCGGCCAGCCTGGGCAAACTGCGCCCTGAGGAGCTTCCCCTCCTGGTGGAGACCATCGCCCGGAGTCTCCGTGAGAAAGAGCTGGGCATCTCTGGGACGCTTAACGGGCATGGTAAAAGCAGCAGCGGGGAAGATGGGATTGAAAGCGACGGGGAGTGTGGAGAGGATGAAGCACTGGACCTGTTTTCCTGTGGCCTCTGCAGGTGTCTGCTCCATGAGCCGACCACCGTGGAGTGCGGACACACTTTTTGCAAACGCTGCTTGGAGGACGACTCTGTCAAAGACTGTATACACTGCAGACAAAAGTTGAACAAAAAGGATGGATTGCCAAACGGCCGGAGACTAAATGTTGTCCTCAGCGGCCTGCTGGATAAACTGTTTGCAACTGAGAGCAAAGCTAGGAAATTCTGGATGGAAGGAGAGGTGTTGTGGAAAAATCAGAGCCTCTCTGATGCCTTGGAGAAGTACAATGCAGCAGTGGATCTAGGTAAGAGAGCACAGCCTTCATGTGTATAACGAAATGTTTTTAATGTACACCTTTTGCGTTAAATGTGGCACTTTCTTGTCAGAACTACAGCGTTTTGCACAGGTGACCTACTTTTTCCAGTCTAACTACCCGGTGTCACCAATAAGTGGCGCCACTCCTACCTATCTAGACCGCACCGAGGTCAGGCGTTATATGATGCACTCTGCCTCATTACTTAAGCAGCACACATGCAGTAGTGATCTTATACTTTCCAGTGACACATTCACACCATGTCTTCTGTTCAGCACTTTTCATGGAGAAGCTTTCATGATAGGGGAGGGTTGCATGCGCAGCTCTGTGGACATGAGAGCTCAATATGTTACATATCCTGAATGTTGTATTTATTTGCACAATACTTACATACTGCATGAATACATTCCTTAGTTGTAACAGACTGAGTTGGACTTAAGCCTTAGCCCCTCCCCTTGCTGGTGGTGTTTCATAAGCTGGCAGTTTTTGGTGTGTTGAATAACATTTGGTGAAAAAACGAGGGCGATAAATTGGAGCTGTTGCTATACTACATTAGTTCAACATCAGTTTCCTTTAAGCTTAAAGTGATTCTTTCATGGGCTTCATCTTTGAGATTATTGTCACTTTGAGCAGCTGTTTTCCTAAACCTGCTCAACCAGAATACACAATGTTCTCTTCTGTTGGCACGTTACGTAAAGAGTGCCAGGGTGTTTCATTAATTGTGGGCAATGGCAAGTCTCATGTTGCACAGTTTGAATCCTCACAGAAAGTCGAACCAAGCTCTTTCCACCTCTGGCCTACATATTAGAGTCACATTAAAAATCCATTTCCTGTGGTCCTCGAATAGCTCAATTGGGTGAAACATGGCACTGGCACAGTGTTCACGCTCATGTTGGTTTAAGAGATTTATTGGAGAAGAAAATGTCAATCAAAATGAATATACTGAGGTCTGCTTTTATCATTTTGAGCCTTCAAATGGCAAGTTTTTACAATAATTATCTCCCTGGATCAATATTGATTCATGCCTTCTGTTTTGTGAAGGCCTCTGGGTGACAGGAGGACAGAGTGCCTTCACAGCTTTGCCACTGCCAGTCAGTGTTTTCCCAACAAATGCAGCAGGAGGCCTTCTGGTATCCCGGATGCAGGATGAGCGTAATGGGCTCATGATGTCAGCTGTTATCCAACCTGTGCCTTGTAGGGAAATATTTTTCCTCTTGGTGGTTGTCAGCGTTGCATATCTTATGCACTGTATTTGCACAATGTGATATAATGACGATGTTGACGATGATGTTCTGTGTTTAAGTGCAGAGAGCAACATGGATACTGAAACAGGGAAAAAACATAATGGAGAACATAAACTGGCTTCATCTCTTGTGACTGCTCTTTCTAGGTTTCCCACATTTTATTTCAGTCTTCTTATGTGTGTCTTTGATTAGAAGTTTTTAGGAGGATGTAGGTCATCCACCTTCTCAGTTAAAGCACGTCCAGCTTGAGGAACTGCATTCCCCTTTCCACCATAGCTGACCTAGTGCAGAGTAACAATCACGTTCCAGTGAATTATAATTCAGACCAAGCTTGTTCTTGTTTCAGTGAGTCAGAAGATCAACAGATCAGCCTTCTCATCCTAGTGTACCTTCAAGCTGCAGCTGAGACTCCAGGGACAGAACGGAAAAATGCCCACCTACCTATGAAATGTTTAACCCAATAATATATTTCCCTCTTATAACCACTGTTTTACATCAGGTCTGAGCTCGTAGGCCTCCATTGTTTTCTTGTAGTTTGTTTCACCATCAGTTTACATCCATTAAAAGTGGTTGTTTGTGCCACTAACAGGCTCAGATTGCTATTGTAAATGTCTGACGATATTATAGAAAGGACTATTATAAACAGGATCTTAAGAGTAAGATCCTTTTTGTTTAACCAGAAACATCCACTCTACTGCCAAAACAGTAATTTTATCATCATTAAACTTTATCACTTCATTCAAACTTGACAGAAACAAGGTAAAACTCATCAAAAACCTCCTTGGATAATCTTTCCACTGAATCACCATCTCAGGCTTGGTCGAAATAAAGCCTTAATTCACAGAGTTTTTATATATAGAGAGAGGAATGAGCGTTAGGGCGGACATCAGAAAAGTGTGTAGAGCCAGAATATTTTCACATCTAACTCAGGAATTATTTTCAATGGACCTTATGACCAGAGAGATTTAAAAATGTCAGATTTAAATAGATTTTTCCATTAAAAACATTTCGGAGTGAAGCTGATAGCTGGCTGACACCTTTACTATGCCAATATGTCCTGGTGACAGTAAACAGAGTAATGTCCTCCCTTTTATTGCTAGAAGATTGCTGCTCTTTTTCATCGAGCTACAGCAATTGTGGGTTTATACCTGCTTGCAAAAAGGCAATAAAATAAATGTTAGGCAAACTGGCAATAGCACATGAAACTGGAGGTTCTGGGCTCCAGTAAACACACAAGTGTCGTTAAATTCACTTATGTTGTAACCATAATATAAAAAAAACTATGTTGGTATTAAAGTTGTAATGGATGCCATATATTTCACCAAGACATTGGCAGGCAGCCTAAGTACATTTTTGGCATCCTAAAATTGTGGTGCAGTACATAAAGCACAACAAACACTGTTTTCATCTTTCTGTGTGAAATGAAGCCATGCTTTGGATTTCTGCCTCTCCTCCATTGCTCCTTGTTTCCAGCAGCGTGCATGCCCAAGTTTGATGACGTGTTGCACCTAGTAAAAAACATGTTGACATTATTTTAAAAAAGGAGCTGATAAGCTCAGTGGCATATGAGTCCAGTTGATCTGATAAATGGGAGCAGGTTCTCAACTGGAAGTGGTTCTTGATTCCCATCCTTAATTACATGCCAGCACAACCTGACAAGCATAGCAGTCTTGTTTTTTTCAGTTATCTGTCTCAGGCAAATTATTTACCAGTGTTAGCTGTGATTATGGCCTTGCCACCTACTCTTTCTTAGATTTATAGTTTTGTACAGTTGTTTGTTTGAAGTACAAGTCCTGCTGTGCTGGATTTTCAGTGTTCAGATGGTCTTTTTCTTTGGCTGATGTTGATGTAATGCTCCTAAAATAATGTTAATAAAAATAAGCAGGAAGACTCAAGTGTAGACTTTGCTAGATGTTAATGATGGAAGCTCCTCTTCCACCGGCAAAAGTTTCCAAATGTTTATTGGTGCAGTGTCACATAAAGGCTGTTTGGAGTTTGATTATTGCACAGTATTTTGAGAATCTGTAAATATTGTCTGTTGGTCCTGCTGTTAGTGTTCGTGCCCGAGTCTCAGCTCACTCATCCTCTTCGCCTTCTGTTCGGTTTTTGGGAAACGATTCAGCCTTTGGAAAATGTTTTCTCAAATAACTTGCCAAAGAGTTTCAAAATCCAGTTTCCACTCACAAGGTGCCAAAGGCAAAGGCCAATAACTTTTTTTTGTGGGTAAATCAGTAAGGGTCACCAACTTCACAAGCTGAAAGGAAACTGGAGATACACTGTTGAACTATACTGGGTTTGGACTTTTCCAAAACAAGAAAACCAAGACTGGAACTAATACTTCAAAAAAGACTCTCAAGTAGAAACATCGATCAAAAAAGAATAACAGTCACAGCATCTAAACTTCCTCATAACTTTCCTCCTGTTTTTTTGCAGTCTTGTGTATTCTTGGAATAGTATTCCACTATGGTGTGTACTCATTTATTCATAGCAGTTCCATGTGTTCATCAAATTTTTTTAGGTATCTGTCAGATGGCTTTACAATACTTGTCCACACACAGGATCACAGGAAGAGTTTAGCTCCAAAACAATATAATCACCAGCACTAAATTAATCATGTTTGCCTTTGAACTAATCCCATGTAATTAAAGTTCCTGCTTGAACTAATGCTGTTATCAGACTGGAGCTTCTTGGTTGTTAAGAAAGAAAAGAAAGATGGTAGTCAGGATTGAAAAAGCTTCCATTAGTTAAGATTAGGTGCATAAAATGCTTGTTCTTATAACAGTAATGTGTGTCATTTGCTAAACACCAGTTTGAAGATGTGGCAATGAGGTGACTGTTGTGGCTGTTGTCCTCTGACACTGCTTATAAGAACTACGTAAGCCACACAGCATTCTCACGCGTGAAATAGGTCTCATGTCACATGTTACATTGTTGCCCTACTTCTGCGAGACCTAGAAAAAGCAGTCCATCCCCTGGAGGCCTGTCCACTAACCTCATGGCATGTGTTTGTGTGTATGTGGGTGTGTCTGTTTTTCCCTGTGGTGTACAGTGCCCTCTTCAGGCAGACTGCTGTGTCAGCGGGCTGAGTTGCACATGGAGATGAGGAACTTCAGTCAGGCAGTGCAGGATGCCAGCAACCTCTGTCACATAAAACCTCTCTGGACAAAGGTGAGACAAAGATCATTTTATGTTTATGAGTATTAGGATGTTTGTTCTGTTTTCCTGCTGCAAGACAACACAATAAACAGGACAGATCAGAATACACTTCCAGTAATCTAAAGTGGAAGAAGTGTGGAAAAAAGCAAAGCTCTTATGGTGCATAAAGATAAATAATGTGTGCTAATAATAATTGTATCGCCAGCTTTTCCTGTTTCCATTTTTTGTGTAGTAGTTGTGATATAATGAAAACATGAAAAAGGTCTGTTTAGGGCTTTCGTGCCTGTTTGTCATATATGTGATAAATGATGTTGTCAAACTTACTGCAGAATTCAAATAAAATGCTGCATTGCTTTGATCACACTGCAACACTTTTTTCGTTTGTTTATTTCAGGCTCACTGTCTGAAAGCCACTGCGCTGAGTAAAGCAGGCCGGAATGATGAGGCTTTGCAGGAATACTTTTTGTGTGTGGCGCTAAAGCCTGACTGGACCAAAGTCAAACTGGAGGCTCAGAAGGTAAGAGAAGCTCTTTAGAATTTAGTCATTAGGAACAGCCCTATAAAATACATCCAGGTTTTTTGTTATTCCTCTCTAGCTGATTAAAACAGCATAGCTAATCCACTCGTTATGTCAGAAAGTCCACTTGAGACGAATGGCAAATGTGACTCTTTTAGAATCAAGGTGACTTCGACTGTTTGCCCCTTTTGAGCTATAGAAACGATTGCTTGTTCATTGCCATGGCTGCTAATGTTAGCATTGCTAATTTGCTATTATTTGTGTAGAGCTGCAATGATTAATTGATTAGTTTTCAACCATTAAATTAATTTCCAGCTATTTTCATATTTGATTAATTGGTTTGGGTCACTTTTTTAATGAAAAAAGCTCAAAATTCTCTCATTCAGCTTCCTAAATGATGATTTTTTCTCATTTCTTCGCTTCTCTGTAAAGGTAGACTGAATATCTTTGGATTGTGGACAAGGCATAACAAGTTGATCATGTCATCTTGGGCTTTGGGAAGCACTGATTAATGTTCATTTTCTGACATTTTATTGTGTAATTATAGTTTTTCCTAATGAATTTCGGTGCAAAATGCACAGAATGATGTGTAGAAAAGCGAATGAGTCCCAACTCATCAACAGCAGTAAAAGAAAAACAAGATTGTCATTGTTAGCTCTTGATTTTAGGCAGAATAAAAGGGGAAAAACAAATGTCTCCACCTACTTCTCCTCATCTGTCTTCGTGTATTGTGAACCTTAATCAAGTGCCTTGTTTTGACATCCTGCAGGTCCTTAGCGAGCTGTTCTCCTCTGTGTTTGAGAATGAGGACCTGCCAACACCGTTGCACCCACTACAGGGGGGGTTGACCACCCGCCTCATCAAACCGGCTGCCTTGCTCAGGTCCCTGAGGCCGCTCACACAGAAACCTGGCTCCTCCTCACAGGTAACTGCACACTGAAACCAATGGGAAGATCTGTGAGAAAACACATTTTATTGAAATGAGTTACCCCTACGCAGATGGATGTTTTCCAGTAAGTTTCTTACATCTCCAACACTGTGTGTTGATTTTATTTAGCTTTATTTTCTTCAAAACATTTTTGGCAAGTCAGTGAGGTCAGTTACACCAGTCATTGTGAAATTGAGCGTGCTGCATTTATCTGAGCTCATCTTCCTGAGTGTTACTCTTAGTCCTTTAGTCCCAGGGATCTGAAAACCCTTTGTCTTCCTTACATTGATTTCCTATGAGGGATATTTATATCAGCAGGTTCCTGTCAGGGACATTGATTATTTAACCTTGACACGGGGACACTCACTGGCTCTCAACAGATAGCGGTCAATGTGCAGTTTTATTTTTCAAAAGTACAACTGACCAGTGTAGTAGCTACTATGAATGTGCGCTGGAGTGTTGCTGTCCAAGTGATCATCCTTTCATAATCGTCCAGCTCACTAATCTGTCTGTCTGTCTGTGTGTCTGTCTGTCTGTGTTTCCAGGACTCTGAGGTCAGTGTGACTAAAAGCACTCCAGTGGACGACTCATCCTGCAGACTGTCTGCTCCGTGTCCTGGTAAATCGGACTCTGCTGCAGGGGAGGACAGCACCAAGAGCCTGGCTGGCGCTCTGGCTGCCCTGCCAGCACCCCCTGGTGGCCTCAAGAGGAAACACAGTGGAGATGGACCCTCAGCAATCTTCAACCCTCCCTCCAAACTGCACAGACTTGGTAAGAGAATCTGAAGCCCCACAGCCTGTTCAAGGTGGGGATGGTGGGCTGTTATTATTGTGATCATGTATTTATGCCACATATTTGTTAGTTGTGTCTAAACAGAGTGCAAGAGAGATGACCAGACACACACACTCTCACACACACTTACAGAGGGGGAATCCCCTTCCTGCAGATCATCACTAAAACTGATAGTCCTTTTAATTTCATTGTGGCAGAAAATGTGACGCCCTAGTTATCCAACACTTGAAAAGGTTTACATTAGAAATTCTTGAGGTTGTCAGTTCTATGTGCGATTAGAAAACAGTAGAAATGCAAAGCCAGGCTACTGCCCATGCAAGGATTGACACGTCGCAGTGCTTTGTGCCACTTCGCCTGCTGTCTGATCCTTTCGTCACGCTTATAGATTCACATTCTAAGATCACGCACTGGTGCAGCATTACACCGGTGTTGGTTGGTTCAGTGTAAAAAAGCAAACCCAGTGTAATGACTGGTCTTCGTAATGGCAGTATTGTTGGATCTGTGTACTGTTTAAGAAATGTGTATCCTGATGTTGTCATGTTTTGTACAGACGAGCCATGCAGCTTTCAGACGGCCACAGTGTGTGGAGGGAGGGTGGTTCCTGCTGATCTGTTGGACAGTGGAGACATGGAGTGTTCCCTCTGCATGAGGTGACTGCTTAGTCCAACATTCACACACACATACACACACACACACACACACACACACACAAACCGCCTGAATACGTAGTATTCACAGTTTGTCCCAAAGTGTGAAATAACTTCAGTGTCTTTATATCTGAATGCCAAGACAAGTAACTGCATGTGATGCCTTCAGCCCTGGTACAAGTGGCTAAGAGCCAGTGCTGGCGGGTGCAGCGTGTTAGAATTTGTGTGCTTTTTGTTGTTTGTTTCCAGATTGTTCTATGAGCCGGTGGCCACTCCCTGCGGTCACACCTTCTGCCTCAAATGTCTGGAGCGCTGCCTGGACCACAACCCCAACTGCCCTCTGTGCAAGGAGAATCTGTCTGAGGTACAGTTCAATCCAATTTGTCTCATGACATTTTCCATGTAGAGCAGGTCATATTCTTTTAATGTAGAGAGGCGAAAACATACTGCTAATGAGTCCACACAGCGGATACACAGAGAGAGAGAAACAGAAAGAGGTTGGGCAAGCCAGAGTGTGTGTGTGTGTGTGTGTGTGTGCGCAGTAAGAGACCAGATGTACACACGTGAGGAGTGGGCCAAAATACCTGCTAAGAGGTGCAGAAGTCTCGCTGACAGTTACAGGAATCGTTTGATTGCCTCAAAAGGTTGTGCAACAAAATATTAAGTTAAGGGTACCATCATTTTTGTCCAGGCCTGTTTCATGAGTTTATTTTTTTAAATAATTCTGTCGAAGCATGGTTGAAAAGCAATGTCTGACTTTCATTGGTTTAAATTTCATAGAATTTTTATTTATTATTACTTTTGTCAGATTCAAGTTATTTCTGTGACCATTGTGAGTTTTTCTTTCATTAACCGAAGGGGACCAACAATTTTGTCCACGTGTGTAAATATAATATCTTAAGGTTTTGCACTGTTGGTTACACAAAACAATTTCAGTGGGTCTGTATCTTTATTTTCTGACATTTTGTCAGTCAAGGGAAGAATAGACGAATCATAAAGACAGATTAAATGAGAATGAAAGCGGTTGTTTTTTGTAGCCCAAGTGTGTAATAACTAGGATACTTACAGTGTACTGTGTGTTGTTGTTGCAGTATCTGGCCACCAGGGGCTACAACAAGACTCTCCTGATGGAGGAAGTGCTGCAGCGTTACCTAGGAGACGAGCTGGCAGAAAGGAAGAAAATCCATGAAGAGGAGATGAAGGAGTTGTCCAAGTCAGTTATTTACTATACACCTGAATATTCTGAATATGTCCAGATGTTTTTAGTGGTAGCAAAACAGCAGAAGCTTTTACGTACAACCTGCGCAGACACACTGGATTTTTCAATCTGGCTCCGTTCATTTGACAATGAGCTCTGCCTACTTCCAGTTTGATTTGCTCTTTCCAGATAGAATGAAGCATTAAAAGGTTGTTCAATTTCTAAACCTTGCACATTCACACAGACCCCCCAAGTCTCAATGAACTCTTCACTGTGCCTCTTGTAGCCTGAACCAGGAAGTGCCCATCTTTGTGTGCACCATGGCCTTCCCCACCATCCCCTGCCCACTGCATGTGTTTGAGCCGCGCTACCGCCTCATGATCCGCCGCTCCATGGAGACGGGCACCAAGCAGTTCGGCATGTGCATAGCTGATGAACTCAAGGGCTTTGCCGACTACGGCTGCATGTTGCAGGTGAGTGTATATCTAGAACTGGTTCTCTGCATCTCTGTCACATTTTCTCCTTCACTCTGCTGTTATGAAGTCAAACAACAGACTGTCAGTGTAAAATCAAGATCATCCATCTTTCAGGTGAGAGATGTCAAGTTTTTTCCCGACGGCCGTTCAGTGGTCGACACCATCGGTGTGTCTCGGTTCAAGGTCCTCAGCCATGGCCAAAGAGACGGCTACAACACTGCCAAGATAGAATACCTGGAAGACAAGAAGGTGGGCTAAGAGGAAGTCTGTGTGTGTGTGTGTGTGTGTGTGTGTGTGTGTGTGTGTGTGTGTGTGTGTGTGTGTGTGTGTGTGTGTGTGCGCTCCTGTTAGAGCTGGTCGTTTCAGGCACTTTCCATCATGCTCCTGTCGAGCAAATGTTACACAAAGGAAAACTCAGGTTTTTTGCCCTAAGTGCCTGTATGACAGCTGAACAGTGGGGGAAAACGCAATCCTGAGTTCCTTTCTCTGTGCCATTGGCAAATTCAGTCTTTCCAGAGGGGAAGCTTTCCCCTCTCTGCACCAATAAACATAGGTTTGCTGATGCTAATGAGTATGTGCTTAACTTATTCTCTTATCAGTCAGGTGGAGGGAAGGTTTTGTATTCTGTCTTTCCTCTGGTCAGTGGTGTTTGAAAAAACCTATATTTCTCTGTCCAATCAGGTGGAGGCAGAGGAGCTGGTGGAGCTTCTGAAGCTGCACGACTCTGTGTATGAGCAGGCCAACAGCTGGTTCACCTCCCTCAAAGACAACATGAAGAGCCAGATCCTCAGCCACTTCGGACACCTTCCCAGCAAAGACCCCGACCCGCAGGTCTGCAGACACCTGAGCAGCATAGTTACACTTTACCACAGTCACACAGAAAATACATAATGAAACAAGATGCCGGCTTACTGTTAGCCCTCTGAAACTGCGTGAAACAGCACTGATTGCACCCTTTATCTGCTTAGATTATGTTACATGAGAGACTGAAGGAAGGAAAGAGTTCAGTTAGTGCAGCAATATAACTGATGCTTCCTGGCTGAAGTGAGGTACTTCACAGCACAGATTAGACAGGATTTTTAGATAATAAAGCCATGCTAAACAGGGAAGTATGAATAGAAACACCACATGCTTCACCATACATTCTGTGTCCTGCTAGTGTCCTCACCTTAAAGCTGCGGTCCTTGGCAGTCAGAGTCTGCCTCCCCTTACTCCTAGAGGAGCCTTCTGGCAATGGCTGTCTCCTCCACTCTCCTTATCTCCGCTGAAACCCTCTCAGCTGCTTCATTGTTTTCTGCTGTGCTATTTTCTGCTCATGCTGAGAGAATACCAGCTTTAGGTGGCAAATGCAGTGAAAACAGCACAATTACTGACATACAGAGACAATGGATGGTGGTAAACAGGCACATGTTGATCCTGCTGGTGACACAAAGTTGTCTAACACACAGAGAATAACTGTCCGATATATGTCTTTTCTCTCCTGCAGGCCAGTCCAAGTGGTCCGGCCTGGTGCTGGTGGCTGCTCGCTGTCCTTCCTTTGGAGAATCGAGCCCAGCTCACCATCCTGGCCATGACCTCCCTCAAGGACCGCCTCATTGCCATCCGCAGAGTCCTCATTTTCGTCACGCGCAAGAGGCCGCGGTGATTTCCCAGCCACTCAGAGGACAGATCAGAACCATCCGGGCTTCTATGCACTTCAGCGGTTCATTCATTCATGTGTTCACGTGGTTGCTCACGGACTGATTCGTTGACTCATTTCTGTGTTTCCGCCTTGGTTTATGTACCCACTCTGACATCAGTTGATTCTTTCAGATGCTCATGAGCTCATTCCCGCGTCATGCAGCCTTTCTGCGCACGTCAGCTGTGTTGAGATCATCAGGCGAGCTGTGGTGCTGCTCACGAGCATTCTAGTGTCTCATCTGTCCGTCAGTTCATCCTCTCCGCTCCATCCACGTCTCGGATGAATTAAGCTGGAACACATCTCGAACCTCTCTCCTCTTTGTCTCTGTTGAGGCAGAGGTAAAAGCGGCCACGCCTAGCTGTTTCACTTCTGTTTTGGTGGCTTCTGGGTAATTTGCCTGTCACGAACAACCTGTTATCACAAAAGCAGCGAGTGAAAAGGTTCAAGAGCAACCATCTAGTAAGCAGTATTACACGTTGGCTGACACAGAAGTCGGCCTGCCACAGAGCCATGTGGCCCCCCCGCATCCACACTGTCTGCAGGTACAGTCAAAACAAAAGCTCACTGTCTCAAATATGAAGCAAAAATAAAAACACTGATGTGACGGCAACACACAAAAGTGAATGTATTGGTCTGGCTGCAGTATGTGGATGTTTTTCTTTTTTTTCCCTCTTCACTACATTTACAGAATCCGCTTGGCCACATGCACAGGAGGTCAGATCCCTGTATGTGCACGCACAACAGCTGCATCACTCTGAATCTTACTGACTGAGCCAAAATTCATGTGTTAAGACCTGGAGCTTTCTGTCTGTTGCCTCACCCGCTGGTGGGCGTGTACCTCAAACTGTCTGACAGGAAGCGACAGGTGCCACGAGTCACTGCGTGGAGATAGGATTGTGTTTATGCCCACGCTAACACTAACAACTACAGGCGACAGTGTGCGAGAACAAGTGCAACTCCACAACAACGTGCTCCACTTGTTTTGAAGTGAGATTTAAATGTTTTCTCGGAGTCGGGCTGTCACGCCAGTTCTAGTTGCATTTAGGAAAATGCAGAAACAAAAGCATCCTCCAGATACAGCTGATCTGGAACTTCATGTCCTGTTGTAGCATATCTCTGGGACTTCAAATACAGACTTAGTTATAGGGGTTGATTGTGTTTTTTTTTTATTTGTTTGTTTGTTTCGTTTCTCTCTCTGCTATGCTCTTAATTGTATGTGTACGGTGAAATCTTAAGTTGGGTGATTTCTGTGTATATCAATGTAACTCGGAGGCCTTTGTAATGATTTATTTAAGGAACGTTTCACCTTCTCTCTCTCTCTATCTCTTTCTTTCTCTCAGTACATTTACATGCACACTATTGCAATTACAGTGCTTTCAGTCGCCCCGTGGACAATTGAAGTTTCTAATCCATGTTTCTCAGTAAAACACATTGTGTGTATCTTTGAGGCCTGACAGACATGTTGGAGGTTTTCCTTTCCTCATACATTTGCAAACAGATTTAGACTTGCGTTGTTTCTTCTCTCTTCCCTGCCTTCACTGAAGCAATGCCTCGTCTCTTGGCGCTTAGCATCAGCACCTGTTGACCTGTGAGAAAGCTTGATGCCGTCAGCAGGCACGTGGTATGTGTCCATGGGGCTGCTAGTGGTCAAAAACTCTGCAGGATACTTAAACGAACATTGGTTAAACACTGCACAATGATAATCCTAGTTTACATGATGATTCCATTAAAGGCGTGGATGTTTTGACCACTAGTAGTGCTGTAGAGCGGTGTTTGAATCCTGTGAAGGAGCATGCAGGTGAGCCAATAGAGCTTCTTGCTCACTGTTTCAAGCCGTTCCACCAATCAGCAGCTGGCTATGGTACCATGTTAAACGTCAAAAGACATGTAGCAATTGGCCACAAATGAAGGGAAGAAGAAGAAGATGTTAGCTCATGTAAACACTGAGGTTTCAAAATATTCCAAATGTCAGCTTTTCAGATGTTTTTAGGAGGATTCAGTTTGTTTTGGAACTGTGTTTTGTTTTGTTTTTTTTTAACAATGGAATTCAACAGTGTACCGTAAGGGTTGAGCGGTGAAGGAAGTGTTGATGGCTTCAATTGCAAGTCATCAAGTGAAGTATTTACAAGGCACAGCGAGTCCAAAGAGTGAAGAGCAGTCTCAGTAGCATCGTGCTTCAGCTTCCACAGGACTGCCGTGGCTGGAATTGCGTTCTCGTGTGCGTGTAAATGTGTTGTTTCTCTGTATGATTCTGTCCTTCCAAATGTTTGTGACTCCACTGCAGTTACTTGCTCTCCGTGTGGGGGAGGGGTTCACAACATGCTGCATTTCCCTGGTATATTTGTAAAGGGAGATCTTATACCTATTTTTTATTGCAAATAAAGAAAAATGCATTCAGTCCTGTCTCTACCTGTTCTGCAACAGCTGTTTGGTATTATAGCTGCTTCATATCGCAGAGGAAGAACACGATAGCAGCTTTTGTTTATTTATTATCCTTTGAAAGGTACATAGATGTTCCCACACAGCAGCAACATCCTTATCTACACCGATCTGACTGACATGCTCACATTTAGAAGCAGGTAACGTCCAGAGACTTGTAATGACACCTAAGCTTAGCATGCTACTCATTATATTAGTAAGTTGCTCAACAGCACCCTGGCAGACCTGTGAGCCTCATAGACTGCCATGACATGCTTGTGTGATCATTCTGATCAGCACACTGTGTTAAAATGTGGCTGCAGAGGAAGTCAGCTGTATGCAGTGGTGGAAAAGTATTTAGCTCCTATATACCACCCTGTACTAATACAAGCAAAAGTACTGCAATGAAAATGTTACTTTAAGTTAAAGTTTGTAAGTATGATCTGGAAAACGCACTTAAGTGTTGAAAGTACTTAATACAGCAAACACGTGTATTGATTCAATGTGACTGGTTATTATTACTCATGCACTAATATAAAGGCAGGATTTTACAGTTGTAGTTGGCGAAGGTGGAGCTAATGTGTAACTATTTTGCATAGAACTAAAACTAATGATTATTTTCATTCTAGTCAGTTTCACCTTTAATAAACTGATTAGTGTGTAAAGATTCCCCAGAGCCCAAAGTGATACCTTTACAGTGCTTGTTCTGTCCACACAATAGTACAAACCTCAAAATTATTAAAAATGAAGATTATTGAAATACTGGAAAGGAAAAGCGGGAAATCTTAACAATTTAGAGACTGGAACCAGGAAATGCTTTTGCATTAAAAATGAATTTTCTGTCTCTTCACAAAATATTTCATCAAACCTGCTGAAGTTACGTGACAGATCAGAAAGAAAGGAATCAGAAAAATACTCATGTACCTCTAGAATCAAGGCCAGATGCCCAATAGCTGAAAGGAGCTCCAGACAGGTGTTCTTTAACAGTGGATTTCATGTTGGTGGGATATTTAGGAATGGAATTATGTGCATGAGTGACACATCTGAGTCCTCAGAGAGAAATATGTGGACTACATGGCCCCTTAACCTGGTTTGAAACTGGAGGGAGGGAGGCTGAGGCGTCTGACCTGAGCTCCTCAGACTTGACGTGGACTGTCAGGGTCAAACACGTCAGTGAGCAGGGAAGCAGAAAACCAATGAGGTGCTGATTTCCATACTTGTACATGCAGCCTTTCAGTCTGTATCAGCCACTGAAGCCCAGACAGCAAGCATCTTCTTGTTTAGTCTCTTCACAGGCGCTGCTGCTAAAGGCGTTTTATATAGTCTGCGCAGTGTGACTGTTGCTGGGCAAAGTGAATTTGGGATGTTTCTTTTTTTATCATTTCTTCATTTTTCCCTGCTTGGCTGTAGCACACAGTGGCGCCTATGGGCCACAGGGGGGCAGTGTTTGTTGTGAAATAGCAGGTGAGGCAGCTTGCAGGGGCATTGAGTTCATACAGGGTTCTTATGAGAGAAGAGAGGAGACAAAACGGAGGCAGGCAGACATCCTAGATAGCAAAGTCTGGCTCAAAGGAAATTCTGAGTATGCTCATTTTAAAAGTCCTCAGGAGACAACGTGTCCTCCAACAACAGCACTGACACATTCATGTCCAACAACCAGCATGTTTTGACACTGCATGGATGTTATGTAAAGTGCATTATGTAAACTGAGCTCTCCTCAACATCTTAAAAACATCACCATCCAAACGTTCTATCATTATCTGAGCAAATGGGCCAGGAAGTGGCCACACAACAGCTGGCTTCATTCTCTGACAGCAAATGAAAGACGCTTCATTGCTTCTTTTAGCCACAAGTACAAAGTACTTTACCAAAGGCAAAGAGACGGAGATGTTCCTCTTAGCGCATGGTTAACTTCTCTCTTTAGCACGCCCTTCTCTGATCCTGCAAAGTTTTCCATCAGACTTAAGGTAAACCTCTGATCTGTCCATACTATGACTTCTGGGTTGGATATTCATGGTTCCCACAAGCAGGCCTGTGGTAACTGTGCTGCCCTGGAACTGTTTCATCATTATATGGTCCAAGCACCCCATGACAAGGATTTTGGTTCATGACAAGCTGCCTTGAAAGGTAAGGGCTAGACCTGTGTTTTCCCCCACCACCAACGTCTCCAGCCACTTTAACACAAGAAATACCAGCATGGAATATACAGACTGTCATGACTAAACACATTCATGCTCCGCAGAGGACGAGCCCTTTTCATTTTGGACACTGCACATAAGATATCTCATGAAAAGATCCCCATGTCATCAGCCAAATGCATTCATGGTCCAAAGAGGATAAACCCTTCAGATTTGAACGACCTCATGGACTTTGATCTGTCATCCTAACGACAAACTTAGCATTTTAGCCCCACAACCATCAGGGCTCTTTGACAAACTGCTCGTCTGCTTTTTGTTCTAATTGCTGCCTTTGTATTGGCGTGTGACACCAGAAGTCATATTTTTTTTCCATGTATTTTTTGTTTACTGCATATCTAGCCTATATATCTTTTTCATCTTTATTTATGTATTTACTGTACTTTCATTTTACTTTGCTGTATGTTAAAAGGTTGCTGCTGGGTGAACAGCCCTTAAAGAACAGTACAGTTAGTACATTGGATGGTACCAGGTTGTGTTGGGGATCAGCCTTAACATTAATCTATCACAGAGGTAACTGTCACATGTGATGAAACATTTGGGACCATTTCTTCGACTGCATTTTTGGTGTTTGGAGCGAAGAAGGCAGATTTCAGGCAGCAACGACAGCATGGATGACATTTGTCAGGGGAGCCTTTTGTCTCTTTAAGATCTTTTTTACTTGTTCAAAAACACACAAGAAGCACGTGCCTTCAATCTTGCAGGAGAACAGATGTGCACAGCACTCTGAATGATGAACACTGATGATAAGAGGAGAAAGGCTGAACTCTCGGAGGTCACAGCCTCTGATGCTGTCAGTTTGATCCACATGTCAGCACCTCTTCGTTTGTTGGCAGAGCACGGTGCACTTTTCAAGCGCCGCCCTGCTTTACATTCACACAGTCACACACCCTCCGACCTGACGAGCTGTGCCAGTGATGAACACAATTACATGACTTGCTCAAGAGCTTCAGGACAGCGGCGGTTGGTGAAGAACTGGTTCATCATAATCCTGGTTTTAATATTGATGTGGAGCCAGAGCCAAATGTCCCAGCCTCATCAAATGCCTCCTCGACATCCTGACGCTTTCTTTTCACTGGGACAGACACACATGCATGCACACACACACACACACACACACACACACACACACACACACACACACACACACACACACACACACACTCACACACACACACACACACACACACAGATTTACATTCATTTCCCCAACCTTAACTCAAGTCTTCACCCTAACGTTTAATGATTTACATTGTGGGGACTTGCTTTTTGTCCCCATAAGGACGGCGAGTCCCCACAATGTCACTGTGTAAACAGATTTATGTCCCCAGACACAAGCACGCACACAAGCACCTGCACACTCTTGAACACACACCGTCAGAGACGACAGAGGAAGCAGATGGAAGATTCATTTGATTATTTTTCCAGAACTAATAATAATGCATGAGAAGAGGAAAGGTGCTCGTAAGTCAGACTCAGGGAGTAATCCACATAATCACTGTCAACAGTTTTTACTGGAACTCTTTCTCTGATAGGAAAGATAAAAAGTGAAAAATTGCATGTGGGTTACGTCAGAAATCTTTGACAAATATCTCAAAACCCCAGCACAGGTACGCTTTGAGATTAAGTGTGTGTGTGTGTGTGTGTGTGTGTGTGTGTGTGTGTGTGTGTGTGTGTGTGTGTGTGTGTGTGAACTGGCCCTTAAAACCTCAAACAGCCCAAAGAGAACCAGAAAAAGCCTGAGGCTGGTCCTCACAGAGACAGAAATACAAGAACACATTCGGCATATGCACAGCAAAACTGACTGTCTGCTTTACTTTTAGTCCTTGTGTGACCTGATTGACAGCTTTGATTGTTCAGTCATGGTGTTTTGTCAATATCATAGATTCAAATGTATTTACACACACACACACACACACACACACACACACACACACACACGACAGGCTTGCAGCAGCCACCTCGAGGTTCTGCTTCTTAATGTATTTGCTTGTTTGTCCACTTCACACACATCACCCAAGCATGTGCTAAAGCTACACCTCCAAACATCGTCCACCTTTAAGGTGTGCATGTGTGGAGGTGGTGTGTGTGTAACAGAGCTTAAACAGCTTTTTTATTGATTTCGAGTTTGTTTTGTTGCATTGTCAGAAATGTGTCCCTACTCACCAGCCACAGATTTCAGACAGTGTCATCCACACTGCTATTTTTATTTTTACAATCATAGGTCATATGATGCTGACTGACTGGACACAGACATGATGAACTGATAGAGATGGCAGATACTAGGCAACACTAGCACTCATTCGGGGTCTTGTTTTTGGCCTGATGAATTTGAATCCAATATTGACTCTCTTTTGACTCTTTTAAATGTTCCTCTATGTTCACCAGCTACTTGCTAATGTTGTCTGTCTGCAGTTTGGTGCATTAGTCGTGAGAGTGAACCAACAAAGTAGAACTGTGGGCCATAAAACTGAAACAATGAGCTGAAAGAGGCCATGAAGCTGAGGGGAAGTGCAGAGTCAAGTGATAATTCTCTGTGAGCTGATCACCCTGAGACCTCGTTCACGCTCATTCACTGTCTCGTCTGGATGAAATGCTTCTTAGAGTTAGATTACAGTGGCAGGGCTTTTCTATCAGCATTTCCTTTTCACGTGTACAGTTTGTCTTTGACCTATATTAACTGAACTATTGTAAAATGACTGTGCTGATAGTAAAATAAAAAAAAAAGAAAAGAAACTGATAGCGCATGTTTCATCTAAACCTACAGGGGCGCTCCAGCTCTGTAGGTCAACTGCATCGACTGGGAGTTCAGTTTCCAGGTCTAGAATAAACTCAGTAATTTCGATGGCCATACAGCCTGAAATCCTTAAAATATCCCTGCTATAGATAACACATGAAAGCAGGGCACACCCAGCGGGTGATACTTTGATGTCTGTTGGTCGTCCCCCTCCATCACCTTCAAAGGAAACACTCACTCTAGAGTACAGACCAAAGCACAAGTTTGAGGGCAGTGCACAATTTTTTTTTTTCATCCCTAACGTGACATGATGCAGCAGTTCTTGCTGGAAGATTTAACAAAAAGCACAAGAGTTCAGTAGAAAGTAGTTCATGTCATCTAATGTCTTCCATGCTTTTGCTATTTTATTGCTGTGGCTGAATCCATGTTTGCTTTACAAGGGATGATGAATAAAAGTGACCAGAAAAGGGTTTGAAGTTAAATGTTTCTTGTATATCTATATATGCATGTGTGTGTGTTATGCAAAGTAACACTCATAGTCAGTGTACGTACTGTATGTCCTGCTCTGTCCCCGTTTAATGACTCTGAGGTCCTGTGGTTTCTGCTCTCTGTGTGCCAACAGATGCTCATTTTTTGGCATTTGTGGACAGCGAAATTAAAGTGAGTGAGGCAGAGGAATAAGCTTTAACATCTGGATAACTCGCATCGTTAACAGGCAATAGTAAAACTGTGTCAGAAAGGGCCAAACATTCCTGTGGAAAAGAAAGTAGAAAGCACTGAAGTTAGAACAGGAGACAGATTGAGAGCAGAGTTTAAGAGTAGAGGGTGTGGATGGAGGACAAGAACTCTGCTGTACATTTGCATTAAAGACATGGAAATGGTAAAGAGGTTCTGAGCACTCGATGGCAAGCACAAGCTTCCACAGACTGTGGAAGGTTATTAATACCATTGATAAGATATTAATCATTTCGGGTAGGCCTGGGCTCCATTATTAATTTAAATGTTATTGTAGGCCTTCCTTTATCTGTGACTTTACTCCTGATATCTAACCCACTATCCATGGATTTCCATGAAGTTCATTCACATCCCCTCAAGGATGTAATAATAAATGCCCTAACATTTAATCTAGCGCCATCATAAGGTGAAATTTTTAATTAGCCCAACATTTTGGTTTATGACCAAATACCTGCAAAAGGAAGTGATGCTTCCATCAGCTGCCTGTCTTTGATTCTTTAAGGGCGACTCAGTGGCTCTGGAACGATCAGCTGTTCTCTGTATGACTGTATAGTTTCCCCTCGGTGTCAATCAGTGCGTGTGAAATGATTGTTTTCATATGTGAAATGTTGATGAGTCAAAAAAACTACAGGTTGCGGATGTGTCAAGTTATCACATGTGAAGCTGATGTAATGTGACAGTTTCCATTTCACATGTGCAACATCTGAACATTGCTTGTGGTAAACGTGATGTGATGCACTTTTCTTTCCAAAAAGTTTGTCAGGAATCTTGATTTCCATCCTCAAATGTTGTTGGTTCTCAGGACTTTTCCATTTTCTATTCCAGAAACCAGAGCAGTGAAGTCACCGTCACATTATCAGCATGTGGAGTGTGTGTGTATGTAGAGTGCTAACCAAAATCATTCAGAGCAGCTGACAGGTAAGAGCAATGGCAGCAGGATATAAAGCTGTCCGTGTGGACATCATACTCTCCAATAGAAGAGCACAGCGCTAACAGCACCTCTGAAATATTCATCACTGTTTCCATTTCACATGCTCTAATTGCCCTGTATCCATCTGATGGAGAGGCAGAGGAGCAGATACAAACAAAGGCTGAGAGACATGGAGGGAAAGGAGGAGGACTCTGTAGTTAATGCACACTGTACTCAGGCGCCAGACACATATTTACACTTTACAATTCACAGTGCTCAAATATTTCATTACAGCACTGCAGTCTTAAACACACTTTTCACAGTTCTGTTATTCTAATAATTTATAACTATTATAATACTTTTACTCTGCGACTGACTTTACTCAGCTTCTGCCTGTAGACCCTTTTCACAACAGCAGGAAAAGCACAGGTGGAAATGACAACATTATTAACAGCAGCACTTTGTGTAGGTGATCTGTAGTTCCAGGGTCCTGGTGGTGTGTATGCTGGCTCACTGTCATGGCTTACTGACACACTAAATGGAACTGAACCATCATTAATGAAATGTGTGTTACCGGTGCTTTTGTCCGCCTTGAAACTGTACCTTTACTTGCACTCGTGCCTGTTATGTCTTGATTCTAATCATATTCAGGACGTGGTGTGAAGCATAAACCTGGTTATTCATTTCCTGCTATGAGTCTCACAACATCACAGCCAGTCTGTCATTTTAGTACGCTGTCACTTATGCTGTCCTGACAACGTTTTATCCCACAATATATATTTCAGTTCCATTTTAGACTATTGTTCCTCCATTGTACAACCTACAGTGCACGCTGTCGGTCTGCATTACAATTAGTACAGCAATTCAAGTCTGTGTTAAGCTAATGTGATTTGCTTGTTTGCTGTGTGTAATGTCTGTACAGAGAGGACGTCAGCGTGGATCTACTGCAGGACAGCAGAGAGGATTCAGACAGATACTCTTTAACCTCAGCATGATCAAAATACTGATGTTTTCACCCAGCGGCAGCACTTTACAGGTGTGGTCCACCTGCAAAACATCACTAAAACACACATGAGGCTGCGTTCACTTGCTGTCATGCATTTACTGAAACTGACTGATGTGCCTTTGGCATCTCTTTGGTGACCCCTCAGGTTGTCTGTACTCAAAAAGGGCCCCAGGGCATGGTATATCTGCAGCTGCCGTGCCCTCAAGAATGACATTTTTGACTATAAATGTGTTTTTAGTTGTTAGTGGGTGATGGGGGCTGAGGGTTGGTCAATTTACAGTTCCCTCTTCCGGTGTGAGGGGCCAATCATATTCTGTTCAGGGCCCCAAAAAGCCTTGAGCAGTCCCTGTGTGTGTGAGAGAGAGGGCGGAGAATACTGGCAGAGAGACCTGCACTCAGATATAGAGAGAGAGAGCGAGAGAGAGAGAGAGAGAGAGAGAGAGAGAGAGAGAGAGAGAGAGAGAGAGCAGGGGCAGGGCTCCGTCAGTCGGTCGGTATGTAGCAGCAGCGGAGCTTCAGCCGGGGATTACAAAGAGGGAAAAACGCGCCTTGGATAGAAAATATCACCTGCGGGATTAAAAAGAAAACCAGCCGAGGATGAGACACACACCGTCCGCCTGAAGGAGACTAAAAAACACGCCGTTATTCTGCTGAATTATCACCGTTTTTTACGAAAATGGCGAACGACTCTCCGGCCAAAAGTCTGGTGGATATAGACCTGGCATCCCTGAGGGTGAGTGTGTGTGTCACAGACATTTTCAGGGCGCATTTTATTTTGTTCACATTCAAGAATAAAAACACAAGCATGTTGTAAGCAGTGCTGTTGTTGACACAGCCCCGCGGTGGCTTTTCTTTGTCTAATATCCGCTGGCATGGCAGGCCAGCAAACCGGGCGCAGCCGCTTCATACATCGAACCAACCCGATTCGAAATACTACAGGGAATCAGTGAGGTCTGGTCCTTATATGTTTGTTTGTTTTTATGTTTTTTTTTTTTTAAATCCAGGATCCTGCTGGGATTTTCGAGTTGGTGGAAGTGGTCGGAAATGGCACCTATGGACAAGTCTACAAGGTTGGTGTTAGCCTGTCTGTGTGTGTGTGTGTGTGTGTGTGTGTGTGTGTGTGTGTGTGTGTGTGCGCGTTACAGCATCAACCTAGAGAACAAACGGGCGGAAACTGGAGCACAAACATGCATTTATGTATTTTTCCCCTCTCATGGTCTCAGGAACACGTTGATTATAACATGTCCCCTCCCCTCCTTCACTTGGGACCGGTGCTGTCTGGACTGGATTATCTCTGATAGCGTTTGGCCTCTCATGGCTTCACATCCATTCATTATTTTTTATTTTAGTGCTGCAAACATCATTCCAGTACACCTATTTTGGTCCCAAAGAGGTCCCTCCTCCTTCTCCTCCTCCTCCCTCTTCTTCTCCTCTCATCCACACCCCAGTAAAATATTCCTTGCATCCTGCACGCTTTGCATTGCTCTGATCAGGCCAACCCCATCCGTGCATGACAGCCTTCACCACGCTGACCGACTTGTGCGCCATTCGGTGGGCGGTGTTTCATTGCGCATTTGTGCACACCATTGCCCAGCAGGCCTTTTGCTGGAGTGACTCTGCTGCTGCATTAACGGGGATAGGCCTGTTCATCCCATCTCTCGCTCTCACGCGCACACACACACACAGTGGAAAAGGCATTTGATGGAGACCCGGTGCTCCCGCAGCCCAGATTCCCACCTCCATTGAGATGAGCAGCGACATCCTTGTTGCCTGGTAGAAATGAGAGCAGAGGACTGGGCCAGAGCTGGTGGGTCTGCCCAGGCTTCAGCTGAGCTCTTTAATTTGACAATAATCACATGCAGCGCTGTCGTGAGAGTGCATTTTGTTGTTGTATGTGGCTGATTGAAACCATGCTGCTGTGTGTGTGTACTTTACCAAAGTGGCTTGTTTGGAATTATGTCACATTAATGTCACGTGAGACAGAAGGCAGCTATACCTGATATTCCCATAATTATGACCTGCTGACGTCAGATGACCTCACTGACCACAAACTGCAAAGCGCTGTCTGTCTGACTGTCATGTGCTTGTGGCTCTGGGTTAGACAAATCCAAACACTTCTGGAACAAATCCAAGTGAAATTCACCTGGACTTGAGGTTTGGGGTGCAAATGTGGACTAACTCAACATGCAGGTGTCCACAGTTAGTACAGGTTTGATTTAGGCATTGATTTTTATATAGCAGTTTCTAGCATTGATGTTTAGCTTTTCTAGCATTGAGCACTGATTGATGATGTGACAGACAAAAGCAGTCAGCACATACAGAACAAACATTAAATTATGGTTTAATGGCCTTGAATTATGGACTTTTTTGGACCCGTCTTTCTCTAAAACAAGAGTCGTACTCAACGCTTGGATGTTGGCGTTGGCTGTTCGCGCCACTGAATGCGCCAACTTCCACATGGCACAGGAGGCAGCTTCTGTGTGGCAGAGCCAGAGGTGATTCTGTCGCCACGTGACAAAGACATGCACCTGGAGACAAGTTGATAGTGTGGAGGTGGAAGAGCAGCAGCAGCGTCCGCAAGTGACCGAGCTCCATCCCTGGGGCGCTCTCATTACTTCTGCTGCAGTTACCTTAAATGGTGTTTGCACATCAGCCTCGTAGTATGACGTGAGGAACTTTCCTCAGACATGTCCTGCTTGGCACTGTGATGTAAAAATTGATTTTTTGGGGGACTGCAGGGGTCCATTCGTGTCCACATGGACCCTTGCAGATATGAACAGGTGATAAGTGGACAGTGTATTTTGAGCTTTATTCTGCTTCTCGTGTGACACAAACTTGCTCTTGGTGTACACGTTCCGGGCTGAGGCTCATGGCCGACAGCACAAAGTCACTAACATACAGTATGGTGTGCTCCAGGATATCATAAAGTATATATGAGGAGCCATTTTGGGCCTCGAAGTGGAGTGTGAGGAAGCACAGCTGAAGGGGATGTTACGCTGCAACAAAATTAGGTCGCAAGACTTTGACTGTGAATCATCATTGTATGGACGTCAGTCGGCTGGAAGCTCATGCACATCGCAGCCATTAAGTCTTTCTGTCATACAATGATGGGGGTTACTCAGCGCAGTAAATATCCAGCAGTCGGAGCAGGAAGAGTCTGGGCTCAGTGTCCACAGAACAATCTCAAGGTCTACTGTATCTCCAGCTCTGCCTCTGAGAATTAGACCAGCGACCAGCAGCCTTCAGCGATTCCACCACGGAGACGAGTGTCACTCTGAATCAGATTGTGTGATCATGGACAAGGAGGACGGCCCGAGGCGAGCCTCAGTGAACGCCTGGCCCGCCGCTACCTCCGCAGCGTGGACTGATGAAACGTCGCCTCGTAATTAAGCGCAGTGACAGCTGTATGAGTGTGTTTGGAGAAACACAGTGTGTTTGATTTGCTTTTGTTTGTTGTATTAGAGTTTTTCTGTGGCTCAGGGGAGGACGGCGGCCGCTGTAAACGTTTCATTAAAGCAGGGGACAAGTGGTTGTGGGAATGCTCAGACGCTGTGGAACACAAATTAACCTTGACATTTTGAGTTTAGTTCCTCAGGATTTGGTGAATCATAACCACGTTTGAGTGAGGATGACCCAAGCTCTTTTTTTTGTCTGCACCGTCTGCCTTGCAAACATCTGAGTGTGTGTGTGTGTGTGTGTGTGTGTGTGTGTGTGTGTGTGTGTGTGTTTGGGTCTGCACATGTGCACTCGATCCTCAACACTTGGTGATTGGTTGGGATTCCCAGACTAGCGAATAGCAGCATAGTGGGACTGACTGAGGCTTGTTGCAGCTGTGTGCACCGACAACAGCTGTTGGGATGGAAAAATAAAATGGGGGTGGTTGAGAGAGAAAAAAGAGGAAATGCAACAGAGAGAGAGGAGCACCCACCCTTTAATCACCAAATGATCCATCCTGAAGAATGAGTTAATCTGTGCTCGACTTCTGAAATGTTCACTTTATTAGTGGAAACAGCTGCCGGCACGCCTTTAATGCCACTTGTTTTTCATGACATTTGATACCCTTGTGGCCAGCAGCCTCTCTTCTTCAAAGACAGTAACAAGTTGTATTTAGAGCCATACGTCTGGGGACAATAGGAATTGATCTCATTTATTGTACATTCATCAAGAACTAAACTCCGGCAGTCAAAATGAGTGAAGAAAGAAACAAAACCACGAATAGAAGAGCCTGAACTTCAAACAGCAACCAATAGCAGCAAGGTCAGAGGACAGCGTGTTTCTGTGTCCATTAAACAGCAGGAGGCAAAGGAAGAATTAAATCAGAGCTGAAGAAAGAGGCACGAGGAATTTTTAAAACTCTGGGGTGAGACCACACTCAGCATGTGGGGCCGGGAATCCCCCTCTCTGAGGAAATGGTTTAACCCATTTATGACTTGCTGACTTTTAGACTCGCTCAGCTTCTCTCCTTCAAACCGCGGCTCTAATTGGTTCAGCCTCACTGAAACTGGCTGCCTTTGAGTTTAGAAAGAGTCCAAGATGAGCAAACAAGTCAAACTCGTGGGATTTTTTTTCTTTTTTGGGTTTGATTCCCTAAAATGCAGCAAAGCCGGAGGTCGCTCGGTGTGGCTGTCGGCAGGGAGCGAGTGGATGTTTGTGAGGAAGTAGTGATACGGTGGAAGTCAGGTGGCTTTGCTGTGATGGCCTGATTAGCAAACCACAGCCCTGTTCCTGTCGCTCCTTCCTGCATCCTCCTGACAGTCTGAGGCACTGACTGAACCCTGCTGACGGGCCGCATGCAGTGCAGATAACAGTGCTGTCCACATGCAGATCACTGTGTGGACGATGTCACTGCAAAGATAAATCAGATTATTGTATAATATTAAGTATCAGTTTAAACTAGCGGAGGACTGTGACTAACAATTATTAACACCAGCAATTAATCTGATCATTGTTTTGTGGATTATTACAGTCAACAATAATTTAGAGTAGAGAAAAGCACCAAACTCTCATATTTGGAATAAAAGAGGCATATTTGGCGTTTTTACTTGAAAAAAAAAAGTCTTAAAACCCTCTTAATGTATCTAGGTGCTGCATACATTATCTAAATACTGTACTACTGTACAATATGAAAGGAAGTGTGTGTATTTTTTACGTGAACATCATAAAAACCGAAGATAATGAGCTTTAATCACGAGACACGAGAACTTCGCCTTGAGGCCAGATTGAAACTTTATCACTGACTTTAAATGAATAATGAATTTGAAATGAATGGAGCTCAAACGTGCGCCACAGTCAGATTGCACCACAGGATGATCTCTCTTTTCTCTGGCTGATGAGGGCGAACCCTCTGCTGTGCCGCGCTGCAGCCTCTGCTCTCTAACCTGTCATTTCAGTGGTATGTGAGGATTTCTCTGGAGCCTTCCTGTGTCTCACCAGGGAAACTCCAGCGCTGGATTTCGTGCATTGTGGATGACGGCTGTGTGTCTGCTGAGATGTTCTCTTTAAAACAGCAGCAGCAGCAGCAGCAGCAGCAGCAGCACGGTCCTCTGTGTGCACTGCTGGCTTTGCTTTCACACTTTCACATCATCAGCTGATTCTTTCATTGGTGTTGGTGGTTTTTCCACCAATCAGTTGCAGGCAGGAAGCTTTTATTTTTTATTTTTTGTAGAGTTGCAGCTCATGATCATTTGCATTATCAATAAATAAATCAGTCAATCACTCAAGGCAGTGTCTTCAGAATGCTCTAGATTACAGTCTACCACCCAAAGGTGTCCTATTTCCAATAATGAAAACAGTAAATTGTCGCATTCAGAAGCTGGAAACAAGAATTTAAGTGAAAATGATGCATGTACAGATAGAAAGAGATAAAAAACAGCCTCAAAGCAGTTTCACTTCCTCAGCTTCTCTTCAGCCTGGCTTTGTCACAGGAAAGATGCTTGTTTTTTTCTGTTGCTGATAAGATGAAGCTGAGGAAATGCACTGAGAGCATGGCAGGTCTTCTCCTATAAGTCCACATCAGGAGCTGCAGAAACGTTCACGCATGAAGACGTCACATGCAGGTTAACAGTCCACAAATCTGCATCATCAGGACAGTACTGGCCTTGTGTTACATACTGGGTATTGACCAGTTAGTGCTGCAGCCACAGTGACAATAAAGGCCATTAAACATTCAATGGAGTTTGAGTTTCTTTGGTCACCACTCTGGCTGGAAAAATGTCATGGGTCTAAAGTTTTAATGTCCTGTAATTGTCTGGTCACTGAGTACTCTCTCAATTTCAATTTTTATTTACTATAATACCAAATTAGTGGCAAAACTCCTTAACACAGCTCTGACCAACAGTCCAAACCCCCAAAATATTCAGTTTCCAGTCACATGACACAGAAAAGCAGCAAATCCTCCCACTGCAGAAGCAGAAACCAGTGAATGATGTTCCATTTTTGCTTGACAAATGACTTAAACGATGAATTGATTGTCAAAAACGCTGATGATTAATTTCTAGCAGACTAACGTGTTGATTAATCAACTAATGGTTTTAAGCAGTGACGAGAGCAATTGTCTGGGGAATAACTGTATTAGCTGTAAGATATGAACCCAAATAATTGCTCTTCAACTGCTTTAGCTTCAAAATAAACATCACATTACACACCTTTCTTTATTTTCTATTGCTCTCCACTCATTCCAGTTGTATGGGGAGTTATTTATCGGGTGGCTCCACTCTGTAATGTGGTGGAACTACAAAGCTGTCAGAAGGAATAGACTCATGCAAAGCTGCCTCACCGACCTTCCGGCTATTCAAACTGGAATGTTAGTCGTGTCTGCTGCGACCTTTCACAGCACAGGAAGTGAAGTGCGGCCGCAACCAACAACAGCAGCAGCGGTAGTAAAGCTGTGTCTCCACGGGAACTTTTCTTTACAGTCAGACCTGCTGGTATCTACTGTGACCTTTCCAAACAGGAGAAGTGGAAGCTCTGCCGCTGATAGCAGCGACGGGAACTTGACTTTGTCACGGTTTGCCGTAGAGAAGTCTGGCCGCTTTGTGTGCACCTAGCCATTGTTTTCAGTGAGCAAACAGTGAAGGTGTCAGTGTGGAGGTTCACCACGACAGCACCAACACCCAACAAAGTGACTTCTTTTTAAAGCTTAAGCCTTCTGACCACCTTTCATATTTGATCTTCAGCCTGGTTTGTCTGATGGTTTAAGTGTTTGAATGTCCTCACAGTGCTAACTGCTTCTTATGGCTCGCTCGTAGCACTCAGAGGATTAATTACTAGAAGTCCAAATGCATAATTATAGATCCAGAGCACTGCACTGTTAAGAATGCTGCAGCGAAGATGACACGTTGATGATATATTAAACGCAAGCACAAATGGTATCAAAGAACAATCATGAATAGGTTTTCTACTTGACACAAAGGTGACATTCTTCGTACCCTTGTTAATGAGTCTGTTAGCAGTGTCCAGCACGCCTGCTAGCTACAGTTAAGCTAAAAATAAGACACAGAGGCTCAGACAGTATCTGGGTCACGTTCTTTGATGCTCACTGTGTGGACTGACTGTGCTGCTGCTGCTGCTGGTGATTCTCAGAGGATGCAAGCAGCCAGATTTATGTGTTTTGTTTCATATTTACAGACTTTACGACACATTTTTGTCATTGCCAAAAATAGCGAGGACACCTTTCGCTCAGGTGGAGGCTGAAGCTCTTCCTCCTCATCACGTTGTCGTCACATTGCATCCATCATAAACTCTTAACTTCTGGAAGGTGAAGTCTGTGAAAGTGAACGCTCCATTAATTAATGACTGTCACACCCTGTCTTTATTTCCACCTCGTCACTGTCATGTGCTTTGACACTGCTCGAGCTGATATCACACCCCCTTTTTATTCTCTGCATTCTACTGTTGGCAGCACGCTTCCTGGATATACGTTCTGTTAGCCAGCGGGCAGCAGGGTGTGAAGGCACAGACAGGAGAGGCTGTGACAAAGCTCACAATGCTGCTCAGCTGCAGAGATGCATACTTAGACACCAGAGGACTGCTCTGTTTCCTCCACCCAGCCACTCAGGTCCAGTCCTGAGCTCCGATGAAGGTGGAAAAAGCTGTTCCTTCTCATCCTCGGTTACTTAGAGCCCATCCTTGATGTGGAATGCAGGGTCAGGCTGCAGGAGGAAGAGGAGAGATGTTGGTATTAAGCAGTGGAGGGAAAAGGCTTTGAAATGAGGGATGGATTGAAGAGGGGAGAAAAGAGCAGCAGAGGAAGGTCACTCCAGAGCATCCCTCCTCCTCCTCCTCCTCCTCCTCCTCAACCCTGCTCACGCGCCTCTGTGGGGTGAGGAGGAGCTTGAGGGGGAGGCCATGGTGGAAGGCACCACGGTGGCTATAATCTCTCAGCATGAGCCACCACACGCTGAGAGGAAGAGGAAGGAGCGGTCAGGATGAAGGCTGAAATATATTAAAAAGCACGGCTGCTCTTCAGTTTTCCACATTATTTAGATGCAGTAGCTCAGATTTGTATGTCAGAAGCTGCTTATTTCAGAAGAAGGTGCAGCCATTCTGGCACCAGTTTGGTTTTTTCCACCAAGTGAGAGATTTTCTACTGTGAGAAATTCCCTGAACTTCATGGGGCTGCTTGTGTTTATGGTCTGTATGATGATTCCTTCTATTTGTCCTTACCAAGGAAAATAGATCAAATTATGGATCAAATAAAAAACAGATTTACAAATGATGATTTCTTAGTTACTGCCCAGGTTTGATATCAACCTTTCATTTCTCTTCACTGATGTCATCACATGACAAAAAGAAGACAAAGAAATGCACTATTTAGTGTCCGGATTTTGAAAAAGATCTACACCCACGAGATGTTGGAGACTTTAGTGGATCACGGACTGAAAATCTTTCAGCTGATCTGAAAAAAAAGAGCACATTTCCATAATAATGATGATGCGGAAGCATGTTTGAGTGTAAGACTCTCCAGTGGTCTCTCAGGCTCGGCTAAATGCCTAAAATTGAAATGTAAATCCAGACTGCAGCATCAGCTGTGTGTTTGTCCCACTGACTCGACTCTAAAAACTCATCATAATTAACAAATTACCCCCTTTTATTGTTTTGTTTTATGTCTGCCAGGCATTGTTATATAATGTGATTACAGTACTGTTAATGTGGCGTTGGGTGGAGCGATGGATGCATGCAGGCAGTGCAAACAGATGGCTTGTTGTCGTAGCAGCGAGGCAGTGATGCTGAAGAGACAGAGAGGGTATTAAGTGTATGTCTCTGCCTGCTGGGTCAAGTGGAGCTGCCACACTTTCATATTGGAAACCAACACAGTATTTTTGGCACCAACCAAATATGTCCTTAACACCAAGAATCCCAAACTATAAGACAGTGAAAGCTGGTGTCGGATGTTGAGTCAGTGTCATTATTTTCTGTACGTACTCACAGATCCTGATTAAAATCATCATTGTGTAGAAACACATGTCCATATCTGTCAAATGAAGGTTATCAATGAAGATACCATGCAGTTATTAATACTCTTCAAGAGCCCGCAGCCCAATCAGGCCACAGTGTTTCAGAGTAAACTGGCAGGAGCAGTGTATCCAGCCAGTGTATTCAAATGAAATCTCCTCTTTCCCACATGAAGACTGCTCTTTTAAAATCCGACTCCAAATACAACCCAGAGTTCAAAGAAAGTTGGGATGCTGAATAAAATGTAAATAAAAACAGAATCATGTTGTAAATACGGTCATCCAAAGTGTTCCTGAGTCCGTGTAGTAATCTCCTTTTTCCAGTCATGTGTTCACAAAGTGGTGAACCTCTCTCCATCTTTGCTTGTGATCGGCTGAGTCTTTCCAGGATGCCCCTTTCATACCCAATCATGATACTCTCACCTGTTACCAATGAACCTGTTCAGTCGTTACTCATTCATCTGACAGCGTTTCGCTGTTTCATTGTATTTTCATGTCACATCAGTGAGTAAAATGGAGCCTTCACCCTGCCAGGTCTATATGTTTGAGTCTTTTGCTTCAAAAACATCCAGTGGATGTGTTTCTGCTTCTCTTGGCCTACACTGTGTTGTGTTAGTCTTGGGGATGTCTGGAGTTAAACTGTTCAGCTTCAGTGGTTCTCATTGTACATCTCTATGGATAAGTGTATCAAATGGCTGAAATGTGGTCCTGATCTGGAGCTGAGGTCGTGGGGTTGTTCTTCTGCATGAACAGGCTGTTGTATGACTTTGAAAGACAGAGATCTGTAGTATATTAGGTTGATTATACTCATGTTAGAGACAGACATTACTTTGTGTTTGCCCTTCAGTCCTGGGTGCAGTCACTCTGATAGGCAGACGAGGCTGATCGAGACAGTGATGTAGGCTTTATGGGACCACAAAGTGCTGGGAGCAGAAAGTTTCTATGATTAATAATTGCTTCAGGGGGCAGAGAAATGTTTGTTTTAGTCTCAGTTTGCTGGATATTTCCTGTATGGTAGATCAATCACGGTTCAATAACTGACGAGCCGCAGCCTCTAAATACTCGACATCCAAGCGACCAAAAGTCCAGATGGAGAAGCAGCTTCAGTCAGAAAAACGACAGGAAAACGTAAAAAATAAAACAGATTTATGTGACGCTAAAGAGGCTGCATCACTTAATGTTTTCAACAGGTGTCAGGACATGTTTAGTTATTTGAGCAGTTTGTCATTATATCAGGTTGACACAGATGCTGGTATAGCTTGAAATTAGACAAGTTGACAGCTCTGTGAAGTCACGCTGGTAGATGCCCATGTGGTAGGCTCATCATGGCCCTGAACCACAGGGTACATAAACACATCTATCATTTTCTTTGGACCACATCTTGAATCTACAGCCATGCAAGCGGCGCTTTGAGCCGAATGCTGAAGTGAGCGTACTAAAATGCTCACAATGACAATGCTAACACGCTGATTTGAAGCGTGCTCACAATCTTAGTTCAGCATGTTAGCAAGCTAACATCAGCTAGTTCGCAGTAAACAGCTGAGGCTGATGGGAATGTTGTCAGTTTCACAGGTGTTCGGTCATAAATCAAAGTACTGGACCAGCGTTGTTGAATGGAGACTCGATGGTAGCACTAGACTGAAAGTCTGAATGTGTTCACCAATCTCCCGGCAATCCGTCCTATAGTTGTTGAGACTTTTCAGTGAAAATCGTTAATATCAACCTCACTAGAGTCATTAGGATGACTCCTCTGGGAACCATGAACTGGCTCCTTTTGTTAACGTAATGTCTTAACAATGGTCAGCCAATAAAAACAAGAGAAACGTCTTCAAAATGTTTGCTTAATGGGGCTCATTGTCATCTGGAGACACTTGTTCTTTCAGCAGATGGCAAACAGTAAATCTAGCCGTCCAGTTAAAGCTGTTCACCAACAAAATAAAGTAGGAGCTTCAGGAACTTGTTACATAAGGACACAATAAGAGTGCAGGCACAGTGAGATGGTGGAGCTGCTGGATTCACAGAGGTCATTATCATGGGAGCAGAGAAGCCCCAGCAGAAGCAGTGCCACCCAAATTATTTTCACATTATTTTCATAGCTTTTATCAGGATGTGTGGGTCTGTCAGTTTTCTCCCATCCTTGGATTGGAGCTCAGCTTAATGGTCACAATGAGTCATCACACACACACACACACACACACACACACACACACACACACACACACACACACACACACACACACTCACACACACGCCCCTCTTTCCTCCCAGGACTCCACCCTTATTGATTTTCCACAGCTCTGCCTTGCATCTTGTACAACAGCCCCTTCATTCTGTTATCTGTGACCTGCTCCTGGCTGATAAAACCCACTGAAAGCCTCTCTGTTCAGAGCCAAAATGGCCGCCACCTGGGCACCGCATTCTCTGAGTTGGGAGTCGGGGGGCTTTAGATGGTCATGTGCGCAAATTTACTCAAGAAAACCAGGGATGACGTTTCAAAGCAGCCAAACTCACTTTTATTTTGAGGTTTAGTGAAATGTGCAGAATTGTGCACACATGCATGGTTTAAAGTATGTGTCCTATACCACTTTACTGATTCCTGGAGATCGCTGCGTTTTATGGAGGCTGCAGAATGAGTCCACCGCATTCATTATGTAGTAGGGAAGGTGAAATAGCCATTTTGTTGCTTGTTTGGTAATCTCTCTGTGTTCGTGTGTGTTGTTGCTGTCCCTTATCCTGTCCTTGGTTGCTTACTCTGATTTGTAGCAGCATGCCTGTGGTTTGACACCACTGCAGGCCTGAGGCTCATCAGAAGAGTGTGTGAAACACAAAACCCAGCCACTTTCCTTCAACCTTCGTCTCCATTTTTGACCAAAAGCTCCCATGCATGAAATAGTCTCTTGACATTTTATGTAAAATTAACAAGAATAAATGATTAGCAGGGACATTCTTCAGGCCACAAGGTGAATGCTCTGTCAGTCTATGGCTGGACTGTACAGTTTGTAGAGTTGGCTGAAAATGGCTTGTTGGATTGGTGGAATGATGAGCCTTGGATTAGAGATTTTTTTCTGAGATCTTGTTTGGAGAAGAAATTATTTCTTTTCCGGCGATGAGACAAATTCTTGGCTGGGCCTTCCTCCTCCTTCCTCCAGCCAATCAGGCTCTGGCTAAATGCTGCACTTGTATGACTGAATAAGAAGTGGACTAAGTGTCCTCACAGATAAAGGCACAAGCCAGTGTCCCTCCTGTTGGCTTATTAAAGTCCCTCCCCCTCGACACACACACTCAAAACACACACACACACACACACACACACACACACACACACACACACACACACACACACACTCCAGCTAACTCTCAGCGTCTGGTTGAGGCTCTTAATGACAGTTGTTGGCCTGTCTGAGCTTCTGTGGTTTAAACGGGTGGACATGGTGGACTCTCTGCATGTGTTTGTGTTTTTGTGTGTGTGTGTGTGTGTGTGTGTGTGTGTGTGTGTGTGTGTGTGTGTGTGTGTGTGTGTGTGTGTGTCGGGGGGGCTGTACTGTATGGGTGGCCATCTGGAGAGGGAAACAAAGCTGCTATTGGGTGGAGGTGGGGGTGGGGGGCTGTTTGTGCTGGGTACAGGCTTGGGAGAAGTTTTGAGGAGCAGAGTGCTGAGGTGAGGGAGACGTTCGTCTTGGAGTTCAATGTGAAACTTTTCTTCTTTTGGGGATAGGGAGTGTGTGTGGTCAGTCATCCTGTGACACACCTGCACCAGTCATCTGTCTCTGCTTCCAGTTTTCAGCCTTGAAAAAACACACTGCAGCTGTTCCAGTGATGTTGCCAGATATCTTCCAGCAATCCACGGAGATCAGTATCTGGGTAGATTTGAGGTCAGAAACAGGCCGTTCAGTTCCATTGTCATGGTTCATTTTTCATGTGCAATCATGCACAGATTAAAATAGTTCTTATCAAAGTTTGGGATTTTGGATGGAGGACATCTAGCTCCGTCATCATGGAAATGTTTGGTGCATCGCCCAGAAGCTGAGACTCCAGACTTAAACCAGACGGCTCAAAACTCAAACATCCTCAATTTTAACACGATATAAACGCAGCATGTATATAAAAGTAGTGTTTTTTTTGTTTTTTTTTTAGTGTTGAATGAAACACAAAACACGTGTGACAGCAAAGATACCGTCGATGCGAGCAGGTCACAGACACAGGATGAAACAAACATACGAGCGTGGCGCGTAGACATAGATTTATTCATCTGAACCTACCAAATGACAGTGTTAAGCAGTTTTAAGGTGTTTTTGTACATGAGATTTGGCAGGGAGGTGAGTGCCTGACTCAAACTCACACTGACGGCTCACACTGAGTGTTAATTCGAGCTGCCACAACTAATCGATTAGCTGTGAAATGAAATTAATCTGCAACTGTTTTGGTCATGTGGTCTGTGATAAGTCAGACTCATGTGAAACATGCCCCTCTCACTGCACTGCATCCACAAAATGAGCCTCATATTGTCAAAGTTTTGTCCAACTTGTTCAATTTACTGCCCCGCAAGATGCATCAATGTAGGAAATCCTTACATTTAAGAAGCTGGAGCTATAGAATGGTTGACATATTTGCTTTATACATGATGAAGAATGATTAATCAATTGTCAAAATAGCTGCCAATTATTAGAACTTGTTGGAAGTCAGAGAAGAAATCTGAACCTTTTTCCCATTATTTCACCATATTCACTGTTTGCTTTGTCTTTACACACATTCTCTCTCTCTCTATCTCACACACACACACTTGTTGCAGTAGCGATAATAAATCCTGTTTTCTTTCACGGCGCTCTGTGGCTTCTTTCAGGCCTGCACACAGCGAGGCAGCTGGCAGTGACGACTGACGGCTTCATTAGCTTTTGTTTTCATCTGCCTCAAAACACTGTGAGCCGGTCTGAGCTGTCACCTGACCACAAACCACGCTGTGTGATTGGGCCACAGCCATGAGCCCCAGCCAGCTGACCAGAACCCAGGCCGCTGATTGGGCCAGAGTTTCTCAAAGCACTTCCTCCTGTAGCCGGGCAGAATCTGTGCAAACTCCCATGAGTACTGAGGGGTTTGAAAACACATATAGGCTGCAGTCAGGAGAGAAGCACTTCCAACTACAAGTACATGAGCCCTGTGCAATACACAGGCAACTGCATTTGGATGATTTTTAAGATTCATTCGTTAGATATTCCTATCAGTATATCAGGAGCTTTATCTTGATGGTTCCATGTTGGATATGAAACATGCAGGCATTCAGCTAAAGAAAAAACCCGTAAATAACCTCCACAGATGATACCAGGTTTTCATCTCTCTGTGCGGACATTTGGAAAGAGCTCCTGAATGCAGCTGTTGTCCGTGTTACCAGGCAGACACCAAAAATCAAATGCACGTCAGATGCTCATGCGGGGAGGGGGAAGCTGCTGGGACTGACTTTGAGTTGTTAAAGGAATAGTCTGATACTTTTTTTGGACGTTTCCTTGTTTGCACTTGGAGCCTGAGTCACAGTAGAGGATCAGCATCATTTTCCTCTCTCTGCACCTTGTCCAGAAATAGGCCTGATGTAGCTCAGCGTAGCACAGCGACTGGAGGCAGGAGAGCTGCTCAGAGCTCAGTTCATCAGGTGACACGCTGTCGAGCAACCCCTTTAATGCTTCATGCATGTTTTCCGAAATGTTGAATTGTCCCTTTAAATCTGAATAGTGCTTGTTTGACAGACTACAATAGACACACTGACTGCCTGATTCATCCTAATGGGATTTTGGGGAAAGGTACACCTTCACAGCTGTAGTACTGAATACTGAACCTCAGTACTTTTCATTGTTCAGTGTGTTCTCTCTTAATGTGTTATTCTGGTATTAATTTGTTATTCTGCCTGCCTGCCCACTAAAACCAAGTACATTACATCTCTCCTTGTTTTATATAAGATTAATCTTTTTTTTCTTATCCCTGTGCAAATAAAGATAAATGAAGATGATGAGTGACAACCAAATTGTGTTTGTAACATGAGAAGCTGTCATGCACTGAAATTCTTCAGTCTTTGATTTCTGTATTTAAGTCAAAATAATGTAACATAAAAAGTATTTATAGTAGTTTTAAGAGGAATGTTTAAAAAAAGTCTCATGTTCCAAAACCAGTATTGAAAACCTTCAAACAGCACCTGACCTGGTCGGGCCGGGAACCTTTTCCATCTGACCTCATTTCCCATCATCTCTTTAACTTTTTAACAGATGCGTAAAATTCCCCTAAAATTCCGACACACACACACACACACACACACACACACCAAACGTCCCACTTTTTGTTGACGTTGTCACCTCTGTCACTGTCTGGTGTATCTGACCTGCGATCATGGCAGACTGTCTGTGAAGAGGCCTGTTTTCTGTTGTTGTGGGCGTTCGGCTGTTGGATGGTTGCTGCTCTGCCTCAAGCATGATGACAGCAGCTGGTACATGGGTCACTGTAGGGTCAGATATGGCAGCCATGATGCCCACTGCTGTTTTCCTATATGACCGCCCTCCCTCTGGCCATCCTCTTTTCACCAGGTTACCATGGAGACTGATTTGTAAAGTCTTTAGCAGGCTGACACTCAGCGTGGAAAAAGGAGGGGATCTGGCTAAATGACCTGCAGCGTCCGATAATGCAGAGATGTTTGGAGATAGTGTCATGTGGAGATCAGTCAATCGAACGAGGGAAGTTTTTAGCTTTCTATTG
This sequence comes from Chaetodon trifasciatus, assembly GCA_037975065.1. Lineage (NCBI taxonomy): Eukaryota > Metazoa > Chordata > Actinopteri > Chaetodontiformes > Chaetodontidae > Chaetodon > Chaetodon trifasciatus. Next base: position 1,425,456 of record JBBMOE010000083.1, read on the forward strand.
AAAATATTCAGTAATTTGGCTTCCCTGATATCTGGAGGTTGTGTGTACCAGAGCTTCCAATTTTCTTTCAGCTGTTGCTGGAAACCAACAATAAACCAGCAGCAGATGATCGCAGTGTTCTCAAAGGCAAAGGTTAGTTAGTGATGTAGCTTGGCCCACGTCCATTAAGGGCTTTGTATATGAGGAGGAGGACCTTAAAATCAATCCTGAATGTTACAGGAGGCCAATGCAGAGCAGCTAAAACTGAACTGATGTTTTCTCTTCTCTTGGTTCTGGTTAAGAGTTGAATGAGTTGAAGTCTCTCAGTGTTTTTTCAGGAGGCCAGTAAATACTGCATTACAGTAATCAAGTCGGCTTTAAATAAAAGCATGAATTAGTTTCTCAGCATCATTTTTGTTTAGAAATGGCTGTACTAAAGCTGTTTCTAAGGTGTTTTAGTCACCTTCTTGATTTGGGACTTGAAGCTAAGATCTGAGTCTAGGATGACACCAGGGTTTACCCTCAGATTTAATGCAGGGAGTTCATTTCTAAAGATTACTAAACACCATTTCTCTCTTTGTTTTAGAGCTGACCAGTAGGATTTCAGTGTTGTCCTCTTTTAACTTCAAGAAATTATTGCTCATCCATTAATGTATTGCCAGCTTGTAATGGAGTCTGCAGCTGCAGCATCATTTGGTTCAGCACAGATGTACAGCTGTGTATCATCTGCGTAACTATGGAAACATACATTGTGCTCTCTAATGACGTCACCAAGTGGTAGCATGTATAATGAGAACAGTAATGGACCGAGGCAGCTGCCTTGCGCAACCTCAAAACAGATGTCATGTTTCTCAGACACATGAAAACTTTCTCCCTTTGATGTATTTTTGAAACCAGTTTAACTCCCAGTCAGACAGACCAACCAGCCATTCAGGACGATTGATACAGATGATTGTCAATCGTCTCAAACGCTGCACTTAGATCTAAGAGGACAAGAACTGAGACCTTATTTTCATCTGAATTTAGTCTGAAGTCGGTGATTGTTTCAATCAGCAGTTTCAGTGCTATGGTTTGTTCTAAAGACTGACTGAAATTCCTCCAGAATGTTATTTTCTTTGAGAAAGGAGTTTATTTTCCAGTATCTTACTGATCAGTTGAAGGTTGGATATCGGCATGTAGTTGGTGACTGCATTACTGTGTAGGTTGGGTCTCTTCAGTAAAGGTTTTACAGCAGCTGTTTTAAACACATTGGGGAAGATGCCTGTTTGCAGAGATGTATTTATAATTTTCAAGACATGATTTGACACACTGTCAAACAGTTGAGTGTAGATCGGTTGTGATGGGACAGGATTAATAGCCTTTCTTTAATGTAAACAAAATAATTAGGCTGATTTTTGAAGCACACTCTGCCAACGAGCACGAAACAAAAGATTCTTATTTTTAATAAATTATGTTATATACTATATATAAATTAATTACAGCTAGTAGCTCTTGTCCATCTATTTGGTTCACTCTTGTTAAAATGCTAAAACACTGTGTGATTCCAGTGTTTTACAGGACCACCACAGGCTGGTTGTGTCAACTGAAGGACCCAAAGTAAACTTATCGAGCCATCACTGATCCATGGGAAAAATGTCCAGATCAGCCTTAATCCTGATCCTGCAGACCCTGCAGGGACTCGGGGCTTCCCCGTCACTACACGCACATTGTTATGTGCTTGCATGTCCCTGTTGTCACTATTCATGGTGTATTTTGTAAAATAAGTTATCTAACAATTAGAGTTCCATTGTGTTCTGGTATGCTCTCACCAGATCTTCTATCAAAAAAACACGTCCTCAGAGCAGAAGTGGGTGAGCAGGAAGTGATTACAAATGCTGACTCCTTGTTATCTTTTGCACCAGCACATCACCTGTGGATGCAGGCGAGGTTGCTGTTTAAAGCTAAGAGAAAGGGGGCAAAGAGTGCGTGAGGCTTTCGATGTTCAGTGAACCGTGAAAGAGTCGGCTTCAGACACTTGGAAACACATGATCCATAACTAACTCTCTGTCTCCCTAAAACTCACTGACACACGGCCAACCTCGAGAACAAGCCTGAACATGTCTGTGGATAGCACTGACTGCTACACCTGTGTGTGTGTGTGTGTGTGTGTGTGTGTGTGTGTGGGTGTGTGAGACAGAGAGAACCATGTTCCAGCTGACCTTGATGTGAGTATGTAGTAAATTTACACCAATTATTCTCTACTTTTCCAAACAGATTCAGCATTAGTATTTAGTGTGTACTTTGCAGTATAAGTACATCTTAAGGAAGTGCCACCCAGGTGTTTTTTTTAGTATTTCTCCATCAAACTTTCAAATTACAGTACAGTAATATAAATAAATAAGACGTTTTCAGTCTATTCCTATCACGTTGCGTCCGCTCACACCATGCAGTGTTAGCTGTTACAGTGTTATTTGGGCAGCATGTGGTCTGCAGGGATATTCATAAATACACAAAAACAACTCCAAAAAATACCCCAAAATCTCTAGACAGCATTAAGTTTTTTTTCTGTGATAAAACAACATAAACTAGTAGGTTAACACATCGTTCTGGGTGGTCCCTGAACGCAACATGCACATAGCAGTCAATAGAATGAGCAGAGTTTTCTGATATTATGATGATTCATCTTATGAGGAAAATAACTGCATTTAAGTAAAAAAAATCTCAAGGTAACAAACATATTGGAAGATTTTCAGGAATTCAGAGCTTATATTTCTGTGAACATGGTCTAAATGAATAAAAAGTATTTATTTACTATACAACTTACTCTTGGTTCCAGAGTCAGTCCTACTGTATAACATAACAGTAAGACTGTTGAAATCTTTATTATTACCACTGCAAGTCAACCACATTTTTCACTCTTTGTGGAAACACTGACAACATTTTACTTTGGTGTTTGCAGGGCAAACTTCTCTCCCTCTTTGCCCTCTGTCATGCACTTGTCTCTCCTCAGAGGGGAGAGTGACGTTGATGATAGGTGCTGCTGGGAGTTCAGGGTTCAACTGTGTGTGTGTGTGTGTGTGTGTGTGTGTGTGCGTGTGTGTGTGTGTGTGTGTGTGTGTGTGTGTGTGTGTGTGTGTGTGTGTGCATGCATGCATGCATGCATGCACTTTATCCTACATACTGTAACTTGTCCTACTTCTGACTTGTGGCTGCGCAGCTTGGTGCTCCTTCACATACATTAGAGCTTTTTGTTCTGAAAAGCCAGCAGTTCATGCAAAATATATAAAAAAGAGCAGTTTTGAATATTTGATACTCCATCATCTGTTATTTATTTCTATGGATGAGGGCAAAATAAAGGCACAACTGATTTGAATGTTTTGTTTTGGGGGGGGGGGGGGGGTGTCTTGTCTGAATGGGGAAGCAGGTTAGAGGCTGTTGTGTGTTGTGCAGATTGTAAATCCCTCTGAGACAAACTTGTGATTTGGTTTTCTCTCTATAAATGACTTGACTTAACTTGTTGACTACAAGGGAAAGATTGTGTCTATCTGTACATGTCTGTGTGTGTGTGTGTGTGTGTGTGTGTGTGTGTGTGTGTGTGTGTGTGTGTGTGTGTGTGTGTGTGTGTGTGAGCGCGCGCGCATATTTACAAGCAGTGAAAGCATCTGTGAAAGTCAGGCACTTTGTCAACAGGACATAACAGATGAAGTAGAATACCTGGATGAATGGAAGATCTACAGTCATATAACACTCTTGTCTCTCTCTGTCACACACACACTCTCTGTAAATTTCTCAGTGGAGCCAAAGGGCTTCTTTTTCATCTTTTATCATCATGGCATCGCTCTGCAGTGAAATCACTTGCCTCATGTCCCGTATAACCGCCACTGCTCCTCCTCCTCCACCTCTTCCTGTTCCACCATGTGATTAAAACAGACCCTCGGTGTCCACCCCTCTCCCCTGTTGTTCGATCCCATGGTAACCTGTGAGGAATGCTGGGATTGGTTATTTTTGGCTACTCGTCTGATGCCTCGGGGAGGAAAAGGTGTTAATGGCAAAGTGGTGCTTTTCTTTCTGTCTCTGTGGGATCAATAGGCTTTAATGGTGTGACCTGCAGTATGTGTCCTGTGCTGTGTAGTAGTAAATGTGTGGTCTTTGGGCTTTCAGCGTCAGCTGTGGTCAGTGTGATGACATAAGAATATCATGTATGCATAATTCACACTCACACATTAGAAGTGAACAGGGAGGCTAACACGAAGGGCTCTCTCACTTTGGAAAAACAGGGACATAGTGTGTGTGATGTGTGGTTTTCAGCTCGACACCATGTTGGCAGTGTTGATTTGGAGCTTTTCAGCTAAGCTAACGACCCAAATACACCCTGCTTTCAGAATCCCTAAATTCCTATTTTTGAAGTAATTATTTCCAAACTTGCCTGACAAGTGACATCCCAGTTATAGAACAACGGTTTTGACTTTCTGTTTCAATAAAGACATTCCTGACCCTTCATTGGAGTTTCATTGTTGACTCAGTGGCCATTAGAGGAACTGGCTTCAGCAGTGAGCCACAGTGGATGCATGACATTCCTAACTAATCTGCTATCAGTCCTGTTTGAATGACTGACGTTGGCATGAATAAAGAGCTGAGCAGCATCAGTCCAGACCTCATGTACTCTGTTTGATTTTATGGATAATGAGAGATTGCTTCCACGTCCTTCTACTGGTGCTCAGTGGTTGTGTTTTGTGGTTGTTTTCCTGTGATTGTAGTTGTTCCTGTGCAATAATGATCCAATAATTCTGTGCTTTCAAGCGAAAATACCAAATATGTTGCTGCTTCCAGGTTGTTGAAGTGAGGGTTTATGTGTTTTTCTAAAGGATTTCAACCAACATCTTTGCGTGAACGCTGTCTTGGTGAAAAAGCTGTTTTAAAAGATTTTTTTCCTCGTCCAGAAAAGTTCTGAGAGGAATTTGTTATCTTGAATTCTTTCTTTTGGAAACATTCTTTTGGACAAGTATGGTCAGATTTGAGGAGGATGAATATTTTCACCACAAAACAGCGTTTTTGGATTTGCTTCCCGAATGACTCAGCCGGTCTGGGGTTCACTGTCTGCATGAAGGGCCCTTCTGCAGGGAGGGTGTCTGTTGTCGGACATGACGGTTACCTCGCCACTGGCCATGACGCCCTGTTGTCACGCCATGCAGGACTGAGGCGGGAGCAGAGAGAGCGAGTGAATGACATCGTTGCCGAGGCTAAAAAAGAAGACAGATGGAGGGTGGGTGATGTAAGCCTGGTGCAAGACCACCTGAGTGGAAACCTGAAGACCTGAGCAGGACTTACTGTCTCTCTGCAGGGCAGACGATTCTGGCTCTCTCTGTCCGTCCTGTCCTCTCCTCCACTGTTGTAATCCCAACTCTCCTCTTGCTGGCTGAATAAATCATATGAGGCTTTCCAGCGTCGGGGAGGTGGAGGGTTTGTGTTGTCAGATGAGAGGAGCCAGGCTGCAGGGATTATCAGCGCCAGCAGAATGGAGGGTTTAGCAGTTTTTCTTCTCTCCGGTGGTGTTCACACTGCAGCTTGGAAATCTTATATTTGATTCCTCCTTTACAACAGTGACATGGGCTGTTTTTTTTGAGTTGGTATAAGCAGAGGAAGCCTGCATGAACTCTCTCTCTCTCTCTCTGCAGTCAGATGACTCGGTGGTGTGTGATTTCTCTGAAGAAGCTGCAAACGGCAGATTGTGTTGAGGTCATTTGAGGCTGCAGTGTGTTGTTTTGGACTGAACTGCATCGTATCATAAGGTGTTTCTATATTTTGACATCATCATTCTTTGATCAGATGCCCAAAGATATGTTTTAGACTTTTATTCAGGCAAACTTCTTGATTCATCAAAATAGAGCACAGACCTCTCTAAGGCCAGTAATCCACTCTTCAGTGATGTGCAAGCACGAGCTTCACGCTCAATATTGACGCTTGTTCTCATGAGGTTTAAAGTTCAAACATTTTTCCTATTGCAGACACTTCACATTTGGATGTAAGAGTATAATTAGTGCATGATGCATTTATATTTACATAGCTACAAAAAGAAGTGTTATTAAAATTACAGCTCTTCTCCCATTAAACCACCGTCCCTGAACGCTCCATAACAACTGCTCTCTGTATGAAGTTTGAGCAGCTGTGTCGGCTACCCCAGAGGATTACTGCTGCCTGTGAATCAGGGCGGCAACTAACCATTATTTTCATTGTTTATTAATCTGTCCATTATTTTCCCAATTAATCAATGTCTTGTGAGGTCTGTAACATGTCCGAAAAAGGTGAAAAGGTTTGATGCGTGTTTCCCAAAATTTACCCAAGATGACCACTTCAAATGTCTTGTTTTGTCCACAACCTGAAGACATTGCTGTAGTAATGCTGACGAACAAAACCAACAAACTGGACTGAAAAGCTCCTTGGTGGAGGTAACGTTCGCTGGATCAGCTGATAATGGGGATACTTCATTAGTTGCAGGCGGCCTTGTCAAATCCCTTTTTGTGTTGTGCATTATTTAACCTTGATGCGGACGCTCTGCTCTTATGTGCTGCCGTGCAGGATCGTAGATTTTACTGTCCGTTTTCTAGCGGAGAGGACGTTTCCTGATCTTTTGACCAGTCTTCCCCCTCATCATTGTCGTCTGTCTACAGTCACTTGTGTAATGAAGCGGAAAGGCTGCTCTGTAGCTAATTTGTCTGGAGGACAGATGGATGCGACTTCCTGTGGCTGCTGATTACCCACAGGTCTTTCCAACATTGCCGGCACTTTGTATTGTTGTGATGTGAGTTACATCTGCAGGAACAGTATCCAAGACAAATCAGATACACGGCCATCAGTATATTCAGAGTGGAGCTTGAAGACCTCTGTGCTCATGTTTGTCTCTGCCCTCTTTATCTCCCTGCGCTGCCCTTTCATTCCCGCCCTCTCTCCCTTGCTGTAGGTTAAATCCCTGGCTATTTATAGAGTGCAGCAGCAGAGCTGAATTGTGGGTCAGTATGTTGAGAGGGAGGAGGGGCTGCTGCTGCTGCTGCTGCCGTGTGGCGCATCACAACTTGCATGGCTTCATGTCTTGAAGGGGGAGACAATTGACCATGTTCATTGTAAGACAAGAAGGAGAAGAAAGCTCATTTTGGGGAATTTATAAGAAGAGATGAATTTAACTTGTTGCACAGATATTAAAATAGACAATGAACAGGACTAATGAGCTATAAAAGTGCTTATTTTTATCATCGTATTCATGCTCATGCTGTATAATCAGCATCTGTTCACACACACACACACACACACACACACACACACACACACACCAGCCCACTGTACGTGTCAGACCTGTTGCTGTGTGTTGATGTTGACAGAAGGAAAAGGTTGGGTGGAGCTGAATCCAGGTCAGTGGGAGATTCACTCACACAACCACCAGCCAACCATTAGTCACCCGAAAACAAAGGCTGCGCAAAGTCGCCTTGAATAACATATTGTGGATTTACTTGAAAAATCAAAAAACATAGGAAAATGTTCCCAATAGTTTGACTATGAGCAGAAGACAAAAGAGATCTGTTACCAGTATAAGCAAGTTCTAACTCTAACCTGTTTTTTTTTCCACTGAATCCAACCCTGAATGTTTTCCTTCACCCTCATAAACAGTTGCAAGCACAATTGGAAATAATGAACACCCATAGGAGGATATTTGCTTGTCAGTCACCTGGCTTTAGCTGCATGGTTGCTGTGTCGAACATGTGCTTTTTTATCTACCAGCAGTGTTACGCTAGCAGCTAATCTGAGCCAGATCAGCCTCCCTCCCTCAGCAGCACAGCTCGCCCAGGAGTGAGCTTGCGTTTGTGCAGTTACTGTTGACTTTAGGCTTTTACTGAATTACTCTTTATTCTTCTTAATCCCACAGCTCTGTGCATAGCAGCTCTATCGTGCTTTGAAAGAGCATTTTCATCCACAGAACTGAACTCTGGGTGCTTTTTGTCCTGTGCCTTGGCATCGCTCTGAATAGTTTTTGCAGTGGCTGTTCAATGTGTGGTTGTTCCTATGAAGGTCTTTTCACTGCGCTAAGCTCCAGAAAAAGTTGAAATAATGCTGGAATTTGAGATATGATCAAGAGTGAGGCATCACTGTCCTGTACCAGAGCCAAAAAATCCATGCTGCTGTACAGGTTGTTGTACAGAAAATGATGCTGTTAAAGCATCATTTGTACGGTCAGCTGAACGTCTGAACAGTAACTTAGTAAATAAATTAAGAGGGTTAGACATTGGCAAGATGCTGTTTACTTAAATCCATCTTTACTGATGTGTTGGTATGTGGGAGCACTTTGAAGGTAGAAATTACACACAATTATTACTATGACCTTCGGCGTCTAGATGGCGACCCTTCGTAATGGTTGTCACAAGGGTCGCCGTGCAGAAAACCCTCTTTGTGTTGGTTTGCTCAGAGGTCCAACAGAGTCAGCACTGTCTCATACATTTAAAGATAAAATAATGTGGCGGCAGGAGAACTGCGCCGGTTTGTTTGGCTCGGCCTGAGCAGGCGGCTGCTTATGGCTAACCTTTAGCCTGATGGTCTTGTGTTGTTGGAGAAGTGGTGTAGAGGTGAACTTTCACCAAATATCCATAATTATGTGGTTTATCTGGATGATGCGGGTGTTGCTAAACTCAAGTTACTATCCTTGTGCCCCCATTTCACCAGCTTCAGACCTGGATATTGCTTGAAGTTTTCTTCTTCAGGTCTTCTTCTTCTTCTTAAATTGTCATGTTTTTCTGGAGAAAAGCAGTCATACAAGAACCTGCTTCAATGAAAAAGTGGCAAAAGTAGGATCATAATTCAGGGACTATTTGATTTATGAAGTAGTAATCACAACTCCAACTCCTGATGAGACATTCAAGCCAGTTTTGGGTTCTTGTCCTTTTTGATACCTGGTGCAACAGACATAACAGATTCATGTTTGGTACCCCAACCAGGCCTGAAATGTTTGAAGTCCACAGACTGAAAGGCCACTTGATCGATCGATTTCTAGCAGATCATGATCCCATCAGATGAGATAAACCCATCAGATACACTAGCTTAGTGTTACCTTGGGTAAGAATGACACAGTGCGGTCATCAGTGCATCCCTGGTTATGTTGTGAAGGAGAAATCTGAGTTAAACAATGACTCTTACTCATTCATCCATCGTTGTGGTTCATGTTCTTTTTGAAAGTGTTTGCTGGGAAGGCGTATCTTCAGAGTCAGCAGCAGAACTTGGATACTTGAAGGGACTGATGTTATTTATTGCTTGTTGAGGTTTTGATGTCACCCATAGTCATTGTAAATTGTATTCCTGTATGTTTGTGTAAGACCTTTTGGCATTTCCACATCTCTTTTTCCAGCTTTCTATCACTTTTCCAAACAGAATAGAACTGGAAATTTCTGAACAGAACAACGGAAGATCTCTCAAACAACAGAGACCCAGTGTTATCCAATCCCCGGTCTAAAGTTTCCCCTCTCTGCCCGCCCGCCGCCCTGCTTTTCTTTTTTCAGCTGTGTGTTTTCAGTGGCAGTGAAAACATCTCTGTCTTAATTAAGTGCGCCTCACCCTTCCATGTGCTGAAAAAAGAGCCGTTCTCTTTTATTACGGCCCACTGTGAATGTGAAACCTCCTTCAGACCTCACTCCTCGCCATTGCACTGCCCTATATTTACCAGAGCCACCACCCGCCCCCCCTCAAAACCCCCTCATTACCCTTGTAGGCCTTTGAAGAGGTGATAAAAATGCCAGTGTAGAAAGTTCCAGCGGTTTGGATATCGCCCTGCCCTTGTGTCTGAAAATGGAGGGTGTAGTTAGCATCCCTGGCTGCAACCTTGTAGACATCCTTGTGAGATGTCACCGGCTGAATAACACCAAATCATCAGATTGTGCAAAAAACATCTCTCCACGGCAGCGTCATACCCCAAACCGCTGACTTCCTGTGACTTTGCCCGTGTGTCTGGCAGCAGCTTCCTGTCTGCAGAGAGGCAGAGATGAAGCTGAGCGTGACTGGGAGTCCGCCTGCGGGGAGGCTGCAGAGGTGAACGCGTTCAGGCTTTGCTTTAAATGACAGAGCAGCAGGAAGAGGAGAGGACTCACGGAGGAGAACCATCATTTTCCTTGGCCCTTCTCTGAAAAGCTTGGCACAGTTTTGCACTCTTTGAAGGCTGTCTCCCATCTTTCTGTCCTCCTTCCCTTCTTCCTTCCGCTTGTACGTTCAGAGGATTTTGTTCATCTGCCAGATCTTCCAGCACACCAAACACTGCAGTACCCTATGCACCATCTATCAAAGGGCTGAATCATCAATGGAGCCTGGGTTTGGTTTGGAACTGGGCCTAGTGGTTTCGCTCAGTCAGATACATCTATATATTACCCACTGCAGAGCAATCGTCCTCACTCCCTGTCTTTTCGTCTTTCCGTCTTTGTGTCTCTTGTTGAGTATCATTTCCATCCTGATGCCTTTTTTGAGACAGGATATCTTGACACAATTAATATTCCAAGTTTAGCTGAATAATATATAATATATAATAATATATATAATATAATAATATATAATCTTAAATGTTGATTTTTGGCCCAAATAATATAATCAAACTTAAGTTTTGCATGCTGATATGTTTAACTGCAGGTGATGATGAGTAAAACTCAGGAAACTCTGGTGCTAAAAAGAGTTAACATCATCTGCCTTGTTGTATTTTCATTGTATGTTTTTGGGCAACAGAATGTCTTTGTGTCAAACAGTGGAAAACACAGTCTAACTGCCTCAGAATAGGTGATATAAGTTTAGAAGTCAGTGTTCGTGACCTTTGGCCCCTGTTTGAATCACATCGTTACCTCCTCAGTCACACTTTGCCCTGTTTCCATGGTGATGCGGTGTACAGTGCAGCTACCCCTCGAGGGGCTGAGGGGCACTTTAGTTCCCTGCCACACACAAACACACACACCCACATTCAGAGGTACTTTAACAAATGCCCTGCAGCTCTTCCCATATTGCTAAATGCAAAGGCAAAGTTCTACACTGCCAAATGGAAAAAGTGGAACTGTAGCAGAGGGAGGTTTATATACTTTGAGCACGTTGTTGCTTTGCAGCTCAGCGATTTCATGTTGTAGGTTTTCAGGCTCATTCCACATTAACTGACATTTCTCACAGGTTTACTTTGTCTGATGCTAGCAGCTCTGCAGGGACAGGCTCTCCTTCACAAATTCTCCTTCTGGATGAGGTTTCAGCCTCTTTGCTGTTAGCTCGCTCGCCACAAAACTTCCCTGAACGCTGCTTGTTGGGTACCCAAACCTTGCCGAAGAGTGTTAACTTTATCTGAGTGCATTTGTCCTTGGAGCTCATCCAGTTTAGCTGTTTCAAGCTGTCATGACGCTTGAGATGGGCCTTCTTCATCACTGCAAGCCTGTCTTGTATTCATGGAGTGCTGTGAGCAGCTCTTTTTGAGGATGTGTTAGGCTACTTTTTAGGTTCTTTTCTTTCATTGCAGAAAAAGGTAATTGCACAGCCCAGATATGGCCCAGAGGCCGGATGTTCCCCGCTGATGCTTTGAGTCAACAGTTATGGTGCAGCCTCGCTTCTTTTATTCTAAATGTCTTGAGCATTTTTTCAATCCATCATTCAATATGTATAAAAAGAAGAGCTAATCAAATGCCCACCAGAAAAGTGACATCTTCAAACTGCTTTTATTTATCTAACCATCAAAAAGAAAAATTCCCACATTTGAGAAGCCTTCAGAAGTAAAGTATACAGATGAATCAGCCGTCATTGTCAGAGATAAGTTTTGTGTCTACAGATCAACTGAGCTGACTGCAAACAGGCTGCTGTGGTAGTGGCCATGTTGCATCAGTGGCTGGGGAAAGTAGGCCACCGGCCGCTTTCAGGCGGCACAGACAAACAGGGCGAACGGACACACAGCTGATCTCCACAGCACACGCGTGTCATCAAAACGAGCCGTGTCTGACATGGCTGACCGCACGCACATGCTGCACTTCCACTTGTGCTCTGTTTCCCACCTCAGATGGAGCCGGCTGACTGAGCGGGTCGACCCCGTGTGACGAGTGGCGCTCTGTGTTTGATACGCTGCAGTGCAGACGTTGATTTGGTTCTCATATGGTTCCATTGTTTTAACCTGCTATTACACGGACAACAGCACAGATTTGACTGTAGATCAGGTTCTTCTTTAAAGTCATTTCTGAGAGTTCGCTTGCTTTTCTGTAACATGCCTTTTAATTTCTCTGTTCCATTTTTAATAGTTTACCTTTAAGTTCTGAGGCTTCTGACTGCGCTTGTTCCATCTTGCTTGATTCTTTTTAATCTCCTCCTCATTATGAGACTTTATCATTATATATTTTAATCCCTAAGAGGAAGAATATCCGTCTGTCATTAAGAGCATTATGGTATCATTTTATCTGACTACACTGCCAATCTGTAATCAGCAAAGAATTGGGTGGTGGCTTAGCCGTTAGTGCTCCCCACTCACTTCAGAGAGCAGAGAAGCTAAAAACACAATCAACCCCAGCTAACAAGCGAATTAATTTAGCACTTTAACCTGGCGTGGCCCTGCTCTAATTAAGCTCGGCATTGGTTTCCAGGTTGAATGTAAGCAGCTTCTGGCCTCTGTGGATTAGTCAGCCTTGCCCCAACAATGCTCAGACTCAGTTATTTTCCTCCTGATTCGCTGCTAATTTTCACTCACACCATTTGCATGTTGGTGTTTTTTGAAAATTAGGCTGGGAGCCCACAGTGGGTGGCTAGAGGATTTGAATCCCCCAAAGTATGATAGAGAAATTAATAGTTTAAGCTGCTGATGCCTACACAAAGTCCCTGTAAAGGAAGGTGGATGTGCTGTTTGATATTCAGCAACCGTTACACCAGAATCTGTAGAGATCTTTGTTAGTTAATAGTGTCTCAAATTTGTTGTTTGGCTCCTTTTTTCCTCATGCACTGCAAGACCAAAGCCGACCGAACCTGATCAGAATCAGCAGGACTGAGCGTACGTTTGATGAACTCACGCTTGTGTTTAGAAGCAGGATGTAAACAGTCACAGTCTTGTCTGATGTTGAGTCGGTGGGTGGAGGTTTTGTTAAGCCAGGCAGGAATTAAGCTAGAGTGTGTGGGAGTTGTGGGTCACCGAGGGAGCTGCAGAGGGCAGCGAGCCAACCAAGGGACAAAAACAGATGCTCTGTAGTTGACATTACCTGCATCCAACCTGGTGTAAATATAGGGCGCTGTCATTCCTCTCTTCTTCCATTGTTCCTCTCAGTATTAACCTAGAAAATTCAGTGTGGTTAGACAGCTTTGAAATGATACTTAAACAGGTGAAGACATGAGGGTGGAAAATTATTTACAGACTTGAGTCTTGGCCAGAGTATGTTGAATATGACTGAATATAAAAAGTTGTAATGGAGAACGGACTACAACGACGGATTTTGATTTGAGATTTACTGGTATTTTTAGAGCAACCGACCTTCATTCATGAAGATAGTCCAAAAGTCCAAATGTCTGAAAGACAAATGGAGTTTGATGGAGAAAGAATTCTTATATTAATCTGCCTGTGGGTAAAATCACTTCATAAAACTGCGAACAAAAAAAGCAGCTCATAACTAACATTAGGTATTAAAAACAAGCTTGAACTGTGCTGTTGGCTCTAAAAATGTATTTTGTGATATCAGCTGCAGTTGACAGGCAACGTGTGAGTAGGTGCTTCTGTGGAGCTGCACCCAAAGGTGATTATGGACTGTCAAAGAGAAGTTTCACTAAAACACTTCACTAAAAAGTTTTTTTTTTTCTTTTTTTAACACCTGAAAGACCTAAACTAGACTAAGAGTCTAACAGCTTTGAGCTAAATCCATCTGCATGCTAACATGCTCATGATAATGATGCTAACACGACAATGTTTAAACAAAGTTTGCCATGTTCACCAGCTCAAGTCATGTGATCATCAAGGTCATTAGGATACTTCCGGTGGGGAACTTGAATGTCTGGACCAAAACAATCCATCTAACAGTGGTTGAGACATCTCAGTTTGGACCAAATTGGTGGAGTAACCGACCTTTGCATACAGACTGTAAACCCTGAGAAGGTTTCACCAGCGTCCCTGTTTACTTCCTTCTTTCTACTGAATTTAATTACCTTCTAGTGAGTAGCATTAGTTTCTTCCCTACAAAACATTGTTCTATGACTTAGCTTCAGCCCAAGCCTTCCAGCAGGCCCCTCTAACAGGATTTGTTTAATAGTGTTCTACTCCCTGATTCATATCTCTGCAACCCCCAGTCAGCCAGGATCAAAACTAATGAGCCTCTGAAAGAGAATAATGAGCTTCCAGCAGTCTCTCCACTGTGTCTTCTCTGGACAAGGGAGGACAGCGAGTGGAGGTGGAGTGAGCGCCGAATCTCAGTATCAACAGGGGTAATGGTGTCCGACAACGAGTTAATTCCTCCGGTGTACTCAGCCGCTTCATCTGGGCTCCGTCCAGAGGATTCAGAGTCTGATGAAGCAAGGGGCCGTGGCTCCTGGTGTTTTCTGGACATTTTATAGCAAATGTAGAACCTTTTGTTTCAGTTTGTGTGAAGAAACAACCTTTTTTCTGATATGATGGCATAAGATTTGAGTTAATGTAGCTTTGTAACCATTTTAGACCGATATCAAAGGCATTACGTTGTGAGTTGTGCAAAGCACTCAAGGCTGCAGCTACCCATGTTGTCTAAGCTCAGTTTCATATTACAGGTTTACACACCGACAGAGCAGCCCAGCCTTCAGTCCAGACAGTGTCTATAGGCGGAAGTACACTTCTGTTCTCTCTCCAACACCTCTGTGTTTGGTGAGAGAACATGACTTTGAGAATTGAACCCAAGTTAAACCCTAAAGAGAGACCTTTTCAACATCAAGCTTCAAAGCAATGAAAGGATCGACTGCTTGTTGGGTTGAATATGGCCTGCGTTTGTGAAACAGAGCCGATATGACCGAAACAAAGACTGCTCTTCTGATTTGAGCCGAATGAGCAACTTTCGTCTGCTCGTCTTTGTCCGTCTTTTTTGCCGTCCATCTCTTTTCTCTACTTCACACCTTTCTCTCTGCCTTTGTGTCCACTGTCCTGTTGTGTTTTTCCTGCTGATCCCCCTGATTCAGAGGGCCAGTGGAGGAATGTGATGATAAAAGGAGCAGTGAGAGGATGTCTGGTCGTCTCGTGTCTGGACGTCCTCAGACTTTATGCCCAGGGAATGCAGCAGCACGTCCTTTTGTCTTTGTCACTTGGAGCTTCAGTTTGTGGCAAGAAACAGAATAAGCTGCTAAAGCTGCTTCTTCAATGATGTGATTTGCAAGTGATCACAAGAAACTTATAGAAGTTTTATTCAGGCCTTGGCAAACAAAAAACACGTTCTCTTTGTGAATCTTTAGGACAGGAGCTGTGTTTTAAAAGCACAGGCTTTGTCTTTGGGTGTGCTTCGAGTCGATCTTTCGAGGGACTCAGCGTTTCCCCAGCTGCCTCTGCATGGCTTTTGAAAAGCCCTGATGTTGTGGTTTGTCGGCCTGGTTATAAGAGATATCCATTTCACTGACGGTCAGTCCTCCCTGTGAGTCTAAAAATGGGGCGATAGCCCGTTACGTTATGGAAAGTCGCACCAGTGGCCAGAATGCAACCCCCTTACTACTACTAGATCTAATTACAACAGCTATGCATGCTGCCTGTCTAACGACCTGTCTCTCCTCTCTCTCTCTCACTGATTGGCTGTCTTACACTCTTGAACTTCCTTCTTGCCCTTGTTTTGCTTTTTGCTTCTCTCTATGGATGTTTCTCTATGGAAAGTATCGTATCCTCTGTATGTCTGTAGAAATCAGATCCCTAAAAGAAGGAACACAGAACCAATCAAGTATACAGTATTGGCATTTACTGTATATCCGCTATCAGAAAATTAAATTTGGAACAGTCGTTTTTTTTGTCAGAAATTCCATGTTAATCTTTTTTCCCTGGTGGAGTGAAGCAGCAGACACTCTCCTAGTGTTTTAGCTGCACCACAGCGATCAATAGAGATTTGTAACTGACCAGCCTCTCTCTCTCTCTGTCTGTGTCCCTCCCCAGAGTCGGGCTTTTTTCTTGGCCTACTTACACAGAGCTCCCTGTGTGAACACACACTGAAGGCAGAGCCAAACAGCAACAACACAAACTGAGCTTTAAAGCACGTTTCAACCTGAAATGTGCCTTGAACTTAACCACATCACCGCTTTCTCCTGACGGTTTCTATTTATTGAAAAAACATGAGACTCTTCGCAGGCTGTACAGACGCAGATAAACAGCATATATCCCAACTGTCCTCGGTTTTGTTGACACAGTGTCAGATGATGTGTTGATTCAACTCTGTGGTAACTTTCAAGGCTGTAGTTTGTCTGTGTATTATCATACAGTGTGTTCTACTTTCTGTCCTCATTTACATACTTTTACTCCCTGAGGTGGAAAATGGAGCTATTAAATCCAGTGAAATAGAAGTTCCTCAAACGCATCTCATGGGTCAACTGTAAATGTCATCAAGTCTCAGTGACAAACTTCCAGCTCTCATGGCTTTCCTTGAAGATATTTATAGTTGGTTTACTGTCACTGTGCTGTCTCCATTGTCCTCTTCCTCTTTAAAAAAGGCAGGGGTAGTCTTCCTCAGGGATCACCGTTAAACATGACTCAACAAGCTTTTTATCTTAACTGTGTGTTTTTGCGTGCGTGTTGTCTGAAAGCAGCACATCAGCATGGCGTGACTGGTTCATCTGCACCGTGCGAGGGAGCAGCAGAGGATCAGAGTCAAATATTCAGTGTTGACTCAGCGTCTAATAGCTGAGTTCATATTGGAATCATTGGTTGTTTTATTTCAGTTAACTCAGTGCTGGAGAATCCCACTCTGTCCATGTCCATGAACCTGCCACGTTCACAATGAAAGGCTGAGCCAGAGAGGAAATGTCTGTTGCCTGGCTCGTCACAAAGTTGTAAAGTATGATATTCTACTGGATAAAATGTGATGAATTACTAGAGACAAAAGTGGATGTTTGGATAAAAGTAAAAGTGATATATTACATCCTTTTTTTTAAGCGTTTGTCTTCTTAAGAATGCAGTCAAAGCTGCATTTCGTATCAATTTATTTCCTCACCTCAACGATGAAATGCTATTACTTGTAAACGAGTGCATCACTGAGCAGACTGTGAGCTGACCTGCCATGGTTCCTCCAAAACAGACAGAGCTAAGACTGTCAGCTGATAGCAGAGGGTAGAAGGAGTGAATTACTCCAGCTGAAACCATCAATCGATGACTTTCTGTCAGACAAAACAAGTAAGTTGAAGATGTGACTTTGGTCTCGTGGGATTTTTGATGGACAGTTTTCACCATCAGCACTGTATTGACAACAGTTTTGGTCATTTGTTCAGCCGAAATCCCCAAACCTTTGCTCGTTCCAGCTTCTCTGAATCAGAGATTTGCTTATTTCATGTGGTTTAGATGAAGATATGTCTGGACTTGAGGGCCAT
Source organism: Chaetodon trifasciatus (assembly GCA_037975065.1). Lineage (NCBI taxonomy): Eukaryota > Metazoa > Chordata > Actinopteri > Chaetodontiformes > Chaetodontidae > Chaetodon > Chaetodon trifasciatus. The sequence continues at coordinate 1,442,940 of JBBMOE010000083.1, forward strand.
GAGGTGGACAAAACGATCAATTTGTGATAGTGGATGATGCTGCCAATGGTTCTGGGAGAAATGGCTACTTTCTGAATTGTTTTTGAGGCGTGAGAGGCTGCAAACTGCGTGCGTGACAGTGAAGCTGTGTGAGGACTTGGATTCCTACATTATTAGAGATCATGTTGCCTCGATCAGCGAGGAAATGTCCTTCTGCAGAAGTTAACAGTGTTTTCCTAGAAGATTTCAGATGCTGAGGAACGGGCTGTGACTGTCCTTGCTGCTGTTGTTGATGTGTGACAGGATGTGCAGAGTTCAGCCGCAGCTGCTGTTTGCTCGCTCGTCTGGAACCTCCAGAAATATTTTAATTCCTCCTCTGGACCTCATTGTGTTTTTTACTTTTTCTGTACGTGGGTGTGTTTGCGCGTGTGTGTGTACCTTTATGTTGTGGATTCAGCCTGTAGAGCAGTTCAGTGTGTGAGAAAGACCCCGAAGTGTGGGAACCCATCATTACGTCGATGATTAGCAACATTTTCATAAGTGCACGCTTCACTGCGTCGATCAATGAAGACTTGTTAGTGAGATGGTTCTCACACTCGATGAGCTGCAGGAATCGAAAGTGTGTTTGCCCATGCGTCTGTGTCTCTGTGTGAGTTTGTCTTTGTGCATCTGTCTATGTGAAAGAGAGTGTGTGTGTGTGTGTGTGTGTGTGTGTGTGTGTGTGTGTGTGTGTGTGTAGCAGAGCTTGCACCTGGCTCCTCATCTATGCCCCAAAGCCCAGAGGGGTGCAATAAAGAACGCCTTGTCCCAAAAACCATAATGCATGCACACACACGCACGCACACACACACACACACACAGCCAGGTGTATGTCTAGATTTAGGCTTAACACCAACTATGCCGGTGTGTTGACAACAGATTATTATGTGAAAGTATATATTACCTGTTTAAGATGGCACATATACGCGTGAGAAACTCTTCTACTGTGTGTGTGTGTGTGTGTGTGTGTGTGTGCGTGTTTGTGTGTGTGTGTGTGTGTGTGTGTTGTTCCAGGATGACTGCACTCCCCTGGCATTTCCTTGGGGGGAAGTCGCTCAGCTCCCCTCTTTCCTTGTCTTAGTTCTATCTGGCTTCCATCTCCTACACACACACACACACACACACACACACACACACACACACACACACACACACACACACACACACACACACAGCTTATTCTTCCTCCTCTGCAAACCCTGTGACACTCAGCCTCCTTCCTCTCCTTCCTCCTCCTGCTCATCTTAGCTCTTTTCTCTCCAGGCTTCCGGTGTTTTCTGGCAGCAGCCTCAAACCGTACTGAAAACTGATCCTCAGGTCTCGAAAGAGAAGAATGGCACCAAAAATATTTTTTAAAAAGTCAGAGGGAGATGTTCCTGTGAGATGTTGCTTGCCAATATTTCACTGAATGTAATGATCCTGTGAGGAGACAGGACTCTAGAAACGTAACTTCCTGTGTCATCCCTGTTATTCACTCTGGGGCGGAGCCTTACATCCTGCGTTGTGTGCCCCTGATGTGCGTTCTCGGCGGCTCACATTGGCTCGTCTTGGATAGGTTAGCAGAACAGTAATTTCAAAGGTGTTTTACTAATCTGATCTTTGCTTTAAGATTAAACCTACAGCAGACTTGGTGCATAACTAACTTCAGAGATGATTTTACACTTAGATTCTTGCACTGATGGGACGTCTGCAACTCCGACGTGACTTCCCAGAAGATTGTCAAACGACTTTCACCTGACTGCTGATCAATTCTCAAACTGACCATTGGAAAGTTCCCCTGTAAAATATGTAGAACTAAATAGTGCAACTAGTCAATTTCTGTTCACATTGGAGTCAGACCAAACATGCAATAATAGGAAAACATGAATAGTAAACAGTTTTCTGTGTATGCCCTCATATCTGTTCTATATGTTTTTGGTGTAGTTTACTTAATTTTCCAAGCCTGAGAAATAAACCAGCCCATACTTTGCCACTCAATCCAACTTCTTCTGTTCATCAAACCAGAAGAAGTCAGAATTTCTCTTCTGCATTCCTTCAATCAGTCATGAAGCTTGCCAAAGCGCGCACTGCTACGTCCTGCAAAACTACGCCCATCCGGGTGAAATACCAAGTTCTCAGGGAGTCCCCTGTGGCGACAGTGCAATCACAAGAGTGAGATAAGCGAGAAAAGCAGAGAGGAGCTGCAGATTCAGGTGATAACTGGCCCTTCACTAAGCTCTGCCCTCCTTGGTTACGGTTGCTATGCCTGTTGAGTGCACAGCTGATGTTTCCACGTGACCCAATATGTACATGATAAGATGCTAAAAGACTGAGGCTAAAGCTACACGTCCCAGTTATGACATCAGCATCCTCGCCAGACGTCACCCTGCAAACTCTGGAGGTGGAGAGCGTCGTTCCTCTCAGAGCCTGGACAGTTCCTGTTTAAGGGAGAGTTCAGTGAATGGTCGGTTCTCTGTAGCTTCATCAGTACCAGCTGTTCCACATTGTCATGTGATACATAGCTTTTCTGAAAACATTGATTACAGCTGTTTTCCTCATCTGCAGTTCAATGTTGGCACATTAAAGAATCATTCTGGTGTATCAAATCAGACTTTTTGGCGATCCAGTAACATGTAGCAAGGAAACTGACCACAGCTCAGTATCTGGGTTCAGCTTTGGTCTCTTCCATTTTAATGGGAATCACAGATCACTCTCCTCCTCCCTTCCCCCTTGCAGTCACAGCTATAGGTCAAAGGTCACACCAGTTGAAAGATCATGGGAGGGTGTACCTTCTGAACGCTGGGGTCAGGTCCCAGTCGTCTGAGTAAGGGACCTCAACTCTGGAAGCACTATGTTGAACTGTTGTCTGCTGCCTCGATGGGTCCTGATTGGAGTGGAGGAGTGATCTGCGTGAAGGATGCTTTAAAGGTTAGGACGTAACCGAAAATGTCCGCCGTGGGCCTCATTTAGGCTCGATGATTGTCATTTTACCTGCTTTTATTTTTTCAAATTGCTACAAATGTACTTTGGTGCGAGCAGTCTGTGAACCTGTCAGCACATCAACTAATGGTCCCAAACGTCTCATGGGTGGCAGGCTACGAGGTCAATGTAGTGTTTCACACGGGGCCCCTAAGGTGGTGTGAATAAAGTCTATGCATCCTCAATGCAGATTTCTTTGTTTTAGACCGTTCTAAAGCTGAAGGGCTGACTGGAAATCTGATGATTGGTCGACGCGTTCCACTGTGGTCATAGTCTATTACAGCATTTATTAGATAGTAATTATCAAGCATCATACCTTCAACACTCTGTATTAGACTAATTCACTTTTATGACCATGTCTGGTCAGCACCTGGTCATCAGCGTGTGTGCTAACCAATGACATCAGTGGAGCTGGTGATGCGTGGGCAGCGATGGGCCGACCAGCATTGGCAAACAGTGACTGATTGAAGTGACTCTTGGCTGCAGGGGAGGAAACGGGTGAGTCAGCGATGCCCCGAAACCAAAGCAGAGTCTGTGAAGGAAAATGCTTCCAGAGTGAATCAGTTCATCAGCACCTACACATGTGACCTGTTCAAGCTCAGAGCTCCTGCTCAGTCTGCTGACCGGGCATTTGTTCTGTGCTTTTTATCTGGTCCACGTTTGGTTAACACTCTGCACGTGGAGGTTCGCCTCCATGGTTTTCAACTTCTCACGGTCATCTGGCTCTGATGAGGGGGAGGACATGACAAGCTGGAAAACCCTGAAAATCCATCAAGACTGACAACAATGTGGTAGTTGTAGAGTAATTTTGGTTGTTTGTCAAGCAGAAATGTTAAAACAGTCTATGGTTCCAGCTTCTTAAACAGTAAGATTTGCTGCTTTTCTCCTGTTTAATGACATTTGAATGTGAATATTTGTTGGTTTGGACCTTCTGCTCAGACAAAGCCAGCAACACGAAAAGACGAGAACTGCAACAGTTAATAATGTGATCAGTGGAAAATGATGGATTAATCATTGAATTCATTTTTCTTGAAAAAAGCAACATGCAAAGAAACATCCATTTGTTCTGCCTTCTCTAATGTGTGAATACAGTTCTTAGGGAATTGCTCAGTCTTTGTAGATTTGGATTTAAAGACGATGTTGAATATCTCTGTAAAGTAAAGGCCATCAAGGTCTTCAGCTTGAAAAATAAGTGTGTTCAGTCTTCAGACAGCCATAGGAGCTTAAACCAAGGGTGAATTGTTAGCTCAGACATGGTGTAAAGCAAAGCTTCCCAGCAAACACTAACTTGCCTGGAGGGAATCTGTTGAGACCATGTGAGCCTAAAACTCTGCACTGAGACCGACTGGGATGGCCTCTCACCTCCTGGGCCCTGCAGGCAGAACGTGGTCTCAACATCCGCCGCAGAGACTTGGCCGAGCACAGGAGAGATGGATCATGGTGCGAGTCATGGGACAGTCGGATGACCCAAGGATTATATCATATTTGAATGGAGTGTGGAGTCAGCTGGGAGGTGTTAACAGAGAGTTTTTTTAATAATGGCATTATTTACATTCATGGTTTTAAAAGGTCTTGGAAAAAGCCAAATGAAGGATTTATTGATTTATCTTGTGATCCTTCGAAGGTTCCTGACCCCTAGGTTGGAAACTTCTAGCTTAGAAATGTGGGTTTAGGATGCTGCTGTGGCTCCAGATCTCAGCGATGAAATTATCAGGAAAACGACGTCAGACTTGATAGGAATGATGAGCAAATCAGTGAAAATAAAACCCAGGCGGTCGAAAGTATTAAACTACACACAGCGACAGCGGCTGAATCTGATCTTCTGACCAACTGATGGACCGTCGTTTTCCTTTCTTTTATCAGTCCATTCTAGCCAGGTGTGTGTGTGTGTGTGTGTGTGTGTGTGTGTGTGTGTGTGTGTGTGTGTGTGTGTGTGTCTCGTTTTCTGAACAAAGGAACCAGAGAAGAAGATGATGTCATCTTTTAACCATTGTGTGTGTGTGTGTGTGTGTGTGTGTGTGTGTGTGTGTGTGTGTGTGTGTGTGTGCGCCTGTCTGTGAGTGTCGGCGGTTGGGGGGGATTCTGTAATTATTACAGTCTGCGTTCTGAGGTCACCTTTCTCACACACAGACAGGAGACACACACACACATACACAAAAGAACCTTTCATCATTTAGACAACGTCTTTTTGTTTATTTCCTCTGAAAAATAGACATCACAGAAGCAAAAATGGCAAATATTTCCCAGTATGATTGGAATAGAAGTTGCAGTAAAAACTGTAATCACACCGAACCTCTCCGACACAGACACACACAAAGAACACACACCTACATCTTTACACATCCACACACACACACACAACGTTTGTTAGTGTGCTAAAGTGTGTAGCTGTAGAAGTGTTTATAATGTGTGAGAGTGGGAACTCAAAACTGTGTGTGTGTGTGTGTGTGTGCATGTGCGTGTGTGTGTGTGTGTGTGTGTGATTATGATAAACCCTGTCAACACACATACTAATTCCATAAGAAAACTGCAAAGTCAGCTGAAATGTGCAAGTGTCCTCCCTCCTCTCACACACACACACACACACACACCACATGGACACACATCAGGGTTCATATGCCTTTTGTGTGTGTGCCAATGTATGTGGTGAGTCCATTCAATAGTGCTAGTAAGTATGTCTGTGTGTATGTGTGTGTATTAGTACATCAGAAATACCTTCTGTGTGTGAGCGTGTGCGCGTGCGTGCGTGCGTGCGTGCGTGTGTGCGTGCGTGCGTGCATGCGTGTGTGTGTGTGTGAGAGAGAGAGAGAGAGTAAGAAACTGATGACTAAGCAGTGCTCCAGTAAGATGGATGCTAGAGTTTAATGGAGTGTGATGGAGGTCTGCCTGAGTTGGCCTGCTGTGGCTGAAAAGCATGGACACCACACACACACACACACACACACACACACACACACACACACACACACACACACACACACACCACATTCCCATTAACTCACAGTTTAAGGATGTCCAGCTGACTTCTGGGGACTTTGGCTGTTGTAGGATTTGGTGTTGTGGTCTGATTTTGGACTATAGTACATTATGTTGTTGTTGTTGTTGTTGTTGTTGTTGTTGTTGTTGTTGTTGCTGTTGTTGTTGTTGCTGTTGTTGCTGCTGCTGCATACCTTTTCATCTTGTCCATTTGTTAAAATGTCTTTCCCATGGAGGGACTCTGTTATTGTCAGCCTCCTCCCTGCTCTGTTTATGTTTCCCTTCACTCCTCTTTGTCCTCCCTCTCAGCTGTCACTCCTTTGTTTTTTATCGCTGATATGGTTCGACACAACATCAGTCCACCTGCACTTTGTTTTTTGAAGTTCCTTTTCTCCAAAAATCACTCAGTATTTACAGTCCTATCCCCTTGCACTGCCAGATCCAGATTTCAACTAAACAATAAAAACATGTGTGCTCCCACACCATCTATGCTATTTTACTATTTCTTTAATTCTCAGTCTGCTTCTTCACATCATGAATTTTGTCTTGAGCTTGGTTCATTCTCGCCTCTTTATTTTCTTTTTTTGTTTGTTTTTATAGATTCATCCTCCGTCACCTTTCCACTCCCATAAAGTTCCCACACTTAGGCTCTGGCAGAGCTTTGCTTCCTCGTCATCTTTGTAGTTTGCTTTCTCAATCAGCCTTGACCTTATCTCCACACAAACACACGCACACACACACTTCTCCTTCTGCTAAACCAAAATGGGTTACTCCCTCATCACTCACGCTCTGTACCGCGTCTCAGGTGTCGCCGTCCTGATTCACACAAAGGAAACCTGATCCTATGGCAGTTCAGACACACATGCACTGGATACTGGAGGCAAACATGATGCACACTGCACGGACTTACCCTTAAACTCACACTTTCCCTCTCTCCCTGTTTGTTTTCCATCTATGAAAACATTTGAGCTCACGTTGTTAACCCGCAGAGGTAACTGAACCCTCGTGGTCAAGCTTCAGAGAGAAAATGGGCTTTAACCACACGGCCTTGTCCTTTGTTGCTGTGTTTAAAAGGTGCATTGTCTCTTGGTAGTTTCTTCAAGCTGTTTTGTCTGATGGATGTTTGCATAAATAAACCCAGAGAGTTGGCTGTAACATGTCTGATATAGCTGTGGGGCTGTTACAGCTTCGCCATGACCTATGTACTGTTAGCACAGGGCAGCAGGTGTAGGTGTAGTAGTGGATGGTGTTCTCGTTTTGCAGTGTTTATTTGAACAATAGTTCACTTTTTTCCAGAGGGTTCTTGGTTGAAGTAATTCTTCTTACATACTGACACACAGCTTTTGCGCTCCACTTTGAGCCCTAATGTGACATTTCACCAGTCTGAGTTTGCCAGTACAAGTTGTTATTCTCTATTGTTGAGGTCATTCATAACATATTTTCCTCAGTATTTACTGAGTTTACTTTCCTAGTTGTGCTACAGTGTAGTTGGAGGTTTTCACATCACTGAGACATCATAAACTTCAGGTAAACTGCAAGAATCGCAGTACTAATGGGCTAACATTAGCCTGCATGTCGGCTAACTTTAAGGCAGAGAGTATGTAAACTTGAATATTTTTGAACCCATACTTAGGTTTGTATTTTAGCCTGTAGGTGAAGTATAGTCCTGTCACGAGTTTACACAAGACATACTTCAGTCACTACTTGTATATTCTCTATACGTGGCTGAATGGTGGTTAACTCCTCACACACTAAATAGCCATTAGCTTAAGGCTCCTTGTAGCTCCTTGATATTTTCAAGGTTAATGAATCTTTTGCGGCACTCATCCCAACTTTGCTGAAGTGGTTTTGGTCTGTGGTTTACATAAAACCAAACCAAACACCAAAGCTCATGAGTTCAGTTGTTATACAGACAAATGGCTTCATGATAGTTAGCCTCCCTCAGACAAATCTACTATTAGCACATAGCTGCTTTTTTGTTCTTTTAGAGGCTAACTTCAGGGCCTCATCCGCTTCGCTCTTGGGCGTTGGCTTGAGCCTCTTTTGGCCTCTTCCATGTGTGTCAGCACCTACATTAACCCTCTTGTTGAATGACACCCGTGCTACCTCACCTGTTTTTAATATTATTTGCAGTCTCCCTTTCATGGTAAAACCTTACGTCTGAGGTGCAAGAAAGGCCAAGTTAGCCTGTCATACTTGTTTGGTCACATTTATGCTGAAACTAGACAAAACCTGAGTGAATAATTCATGTATAAGGTAGTTTTACTGTGTTGTACAGCTGCAGGCTGTAGTTGCACACATGTAGCTTGCTGTTAGCGTGTCTCGCTTCACATATTCACCTTCATTTCATTTCTTTTGGAAAACTGTCTCATTAAGTTGGATTTTGAATGCTCACTCTGTGCCTGACAAAGAGGAGAGTTATGTTTTAATTCCATGAAAACCACTGTCTGTTAAGGAATGCTGAAGGTTTGGACCGCAGCCTGTGATTGTCCACACTATTATAGAGGCAAATAACTTGTTATGAATGTGGTTTTTGTTTTTATGAGTGACTGAATCACCCGGTGTATTTACTCGGCCTATGACGATACTGTCTGGAAAAACTTTTTGTTTCCTGCCAATAATTTGTGCTGTAAATTGGTCACTTTTTTCTTCTTTCACCAGCACTGGAAAAAGAAAATACCATTGTCATTGTCATATTGTGCTCTTAATTGTCCCTTAATTGAGCTGTTCATATGTGAACAATAGTCACAGAGATTGGTAAATGACTGTGACGCTGTGCCTGCTGCATGGGGACAAAAATCATATGTTTACCTCCTCTCTCTGCTTTCCTCTCCAGGGTCGACATGTCAAGACGGGACAACTGGCGGCCATCAAAGTCATGGATGTCACAGAGGTCAGTAAACACCATTCGATGTATGTTTTGTTGCCATAAACCAGGTTTCCATCCAAATGTAGTGTAGATTTTAATATTAGTAGTCGAGCATGTCATAGTAAAAGCTGGTGAGGCTAATTCTCCTGTAATTCTCCCGTCCAACTCAAACGGTGGAAAACAGTGTAGAATATGGGACTGAAATGTGGCCTGTATGTTTGTCTCATGGAGTAGTTTGAGAAAGGTTACAGTCTCCTCATCGCTCAATGCTCCACAAATCAAATCATCAAATCAAATTTCAATGGACGTTTTGGTCACGTGCTTCATGTAGGCCATGAATTATTAAGTCTGTTTCCTTTGCACAACATGCTGCTCTATGGGTGCAACAACTTTTCCACCACAGTCCACCACAGTGCATAAAAACAAGTTTGTTTGTTTTTTTAATTTTCGCCATTTCAGCTCACTTTTTTCCCCTGCAAATAGAAACTGTGCATAATAAACAAGTAGGTGGAAAATCACTTATTGCTGTCAGTGTGCTGCTGCGCGTTTGCAGCTTTGTCGGATTCTGTAGAAAAATGCGTCTGTTGACTCGGTTAGAGAAATGTTGCACTTTGGTTTTACACAGCGACATTGAAATATGTCCACTTTGAAGAGAGAAACGAACACAGCTACTATCAGAGAGATGCATGACAAACGCATGTGGTGCGGCTCGAGTACTTTCCAGTCTCAACAGATTTGGAACTGGTCCTAAATTTAGTTTCACCACATCTCTAAATCAGGACAAATTTCTTTACTCAAGCGTTCAATATGACAGTTAACACCAAAACACTCACCTCAGTCTGCTTGGCACCCTTATGTCAATGTTTTCTCTCCAATATTGCTCCTAATGTTTCTCCTTATAAACACATGACCTCCAACCCCAAGTTTTTTATTCATTGGATAAAGCTGAGTTTGTGTTTGAAGCTCAACAGTTTTTCAATTTCCTGAGAGCAGTTTAGCCAATAGACTTAAAGACTAAAGACTAAAGACTGGTGTGTGTGTGTGTGTGTGTGTGTGTGTGTGTGTGTGTGTGTGTGTGTGTGTGTGTGTGTGTGTGCGCACGTGTGCACAGCCATGGGTGCATGCTTCATGCTTGCCAGGTTAAGGACCCAGAGGGCTGCTTGTGCCTGAGTAACTGGTCCCTGTGTGTCTTGGTGTGTGTGTGTGTGTGTGCAGAAAATGTTCCGGCAGTCTTGTAAATCTGCATCTCACTACATCGGTTGTGTTTGTAGTGAGAGCTTTTTTCCTGCCTTACCTCTTACTCACTGTTGATTGAATGCCTGAAGGAGACAATGGGAAAAATATTCCCAAACACATATTTGAGGTCACTTGACCATTTTCTGCCCAGACATCTTAAAGAGGCTTGAGTGTGTCATCGAGGCTGTCACATAAAATCCTTTAATCTGGGTCAACCGCTCTGCTGGAGAGGATTGCACAGTCTGTCTGTAGCAACCCTGCTGGTCTTAGCTGTATCTCTAAAATCCCTAATGCTTCATCGAAAGGGTTGTCAGATATGTGAGGCCCCGTTTACAGTTGTCATTTCAAGTATCTCATCAATTAAAATTTGATCACAAAAAAAAGTATCTCTTATCCAGTTAAAATCCAGTTGATGCTTTCATTCGCACTCAGCCACGTACAGTATGTGTATCTAAAACACCAAAAATACAAAGAAGATAAAGGTCATCTTCACAGGAAAAGTTATTCTTGCAGACAATTTACTGTGTGTTGATAAACACTTGATGAAACAGCATGATGGGGTGTTAAAGTAAAGAGGCCTGAGAAATTTGAGAAATGCCAGAAAAAGTAAACCTAATTTTGTACAAAAAAAAAATCACTTATCACCTGTAGTCATCTCGTCACCCCTCTGAATCGTCAGACCCCTTGCAGTGTCCCGATCCCCAGGTTGGGAACCACAGACTGGGGGCATCACAGATGTCAAGGTCTTGCTCTTTCTGAAGCATGGTTCCCTCAGAAGACCTGGATATGAATTCACATTCTGCATGTTGCATGCAGGACAAACATGGACATATTGATGTGCTCGTTTATAGGTGGAGTGATGGAACTGCAGCAGTATGATGCTGCAGTCTGTGAGCTTAACCCACCTTAAGAAGCCATGTTATACTGAGACTAATGGAGCCACTTCGACTGGAAAACAACCACCATTTCACACAGGTTGATAGCACATTTTGGCAGCATATTTTGAATAGTGTTTTGCATTCTTCCCCGAGCAGCATTTTACTTTTAGACTACTGAATACATGCCGCCTCTGCAGTCTTCACACCCCTCATGGGTTTTCTGTGGCCGCAGTCTGGCACACCCCTGAAGGAAACAATGACCACAGCACTTTGAGTCCGTCAGAGGAATCCAGCCAGTATGAGCCATTAATACTTTGTTTTTTTTACTCGGTATCCTAATTAGGATTTCAGTGGGAGGTTTTAGTGTCTCGTAATGATTTGAATACTTCTTTAACCTGTAGTAACTGTTTTCGGTGGAAACAAGCTGTGAACACAACATTGATTTATAATCACTTTGCAAGTTGATATAATGAAGTCGTTAACAAACAGTTGCTTATTGACACATCCAGCAGTCATGGAGCAGATTTAGATTTGATCATGTCATGTTTCTGCCCACCTTCACTCTCTTCTTTGTGTTTGCCGTCCTCCTCATCTTTGTGTGTTCATCCCTGTGAGCAACAAGTCATACCATCCATAATAAAAATGTAAGAATAGTGCTTATGGCTGCTTTAAAGGCATTCACCTTCACTGAATACACCACAGAGAGGCCGAGGTGTCAGATTTGAAGACATTCAGTCATAGTTTGTGTTGCTGTATCCTCTGTGATGATTAGTTAGTTTACTTTGGCTGCCGCACTGGCAGGTGACATGACACAGTTTGGAAGTCCTGCTGAATTGGGGTGTGTATGGTGGCCTGCAGGCACCAATCTCCATTTCCAACGGTGGAGAATAGGGGGGAGGACATGAAGAGGGATCAGGAACATTTGATGGTAATATGTTTATGTATTCATACAAGCTGAATGACTGAAGAGAAGTTCACGTGTGGAGAATATTCATGACATGGTGGTTCATTTTTTTTAACCCTCCAAAGTGTTTATAGTGGTCCTTTTCCACGCGGTTCGGCCGTTTTTCTAAAGTAAACACTCCGAGTCTGTCTGGATGCTTCCCAGGAATGACAGTTGAGCAGAGGAAGTTGTTTGCTTTGGGAAAGATTGAGCCTTTCACGTGCACGTGCACACGTACACACATGCACACAGACACAGCAATAACATGTAACATTTATTTGTGTGTGTGCGTGAGACCTCTGAAGGGAACTACAGCAGCCTTCATACATTCACATGTTCTGGATGCAAAACAACACATCTGTGCAGCTCCTTTCCTGTGTGTGCGTGTGTGTGTGTGCGCACGCGCATGTCCATTCTGTACTCCCTGCGCACATCTTGGCATATGTGCTCTGACCCACATACCACTTCCTGTTCCACATACAGAGTAGGAAAGAGAGGCTGCGGAGTTAGAAAGAGAGACACTTAAAAGATGAGAGAGAGGATGAGGAGTGAGAAGCCTGACACAACCAGACCTGTGTGAGAACAGCTCGGCTTGGCTTGGCCTGACTCTGTTCAGATGAATGAGAGGGCTGTTTCTGTCACGTCTGAATGAGGCCGTACCTGTGGCACTCTTCTCTGTGTGGGTTTACGTTGCAGAATCACCACTCCAGCCTTAGTGCCTATTAGTGGTTGTTGTATTGTGCAGCACTGGAAGAAGCACATTGTAAGGTTCCAGTTGGCTGCTTGGTTTTTTTATTGAGGGCCTTGCTGCTAATTCAAGGGGGTGGGTCTAATTGCTGGTGTTGTGCCTGTAAGCACTTTTGGTCTATGGCCTTTATATGATGTTAGTGTTTCAGGCGATAAACTGAAACTGATGTTTTTTTTTGTTTTACATCCCTTATGTTATTGTAATTTAATTGAACATTTTTACATGATGAAAAATTGTTTTTTACAAAGTGAAAATACCACCCCTCCCATGCACACTGGCCACATCCACAGAAAAAAAATGAAATAACTAACCAAGATACAAGACAAATTGATGAAAGATGAAAAAAAAAAGAAGAAGAGAATGGAGGGGATAGTGAGGGTCCCTCTCTTTGTAAAACTTCATGTGTCCACCTGTCATGTGATGGGAGAGGCATGCTTCTGTTGAAGGAGGATGGAGCAGGAGTGCCGTGGTGCATTGTGGTCAGCAGATTGGAGATTGGGAAAGACCAAACAGGGCAATCAGAGGGTTAGGGTCTATGTTTGTGCCAAGGGCCTGTTCAAGAGTTTGCTCTGACTGGGGAATATTTTTGCCAATTTAGAGTCAGTGAGGTGAACATGAATAGGTAAACCATGTTTGTGGCGTTTCCTGTCTTTATGGGTCAATGTTTTCATTATTCTGGTACATCAGGAATCAGTATTGATGTTTCTCCACCTTGTTAATGCACAGCAGCTCTTTACAGTGTCTTTTTGTGTGTTTGTGACTGAGCTGCTTTGCAGTGTGTGACGTTTCCTCCTCAAGGACTGCCACATAATGGATTAGAAACAGCATAGTTTCTGTGGTGTGATGGGCTGTCAAGCGGTGTAAGAGAAGAAGATGGAGGGGCAGGGACCAAGCGAGTGAAACTTTAGACCGAGAGACAGAGAGGGGGAGAGCTGAGATAAGGCGAAGAAACTCCCTTTCCTCCTTTGAGAGGGTTCAGCTGAAGTGCAGTGGGATTACGGGAGGGGCTACTGCCGCTCGCCAGCTCCTCTCTTCACCTCACCGCTCACATCCATTCACCACCTCTATTCTCCTTTGTCCACCCCTTCATTCTACGCTCTTTTTTTGTCGCATTCTTCCAGATTCTTGGCTGTTTTCTCTCCTTTTCTTTCATTTTTTATACCTTGCTTGTTTTCCTCTTGTTTCCACCCCTCATCATCTGTCATTCAGGCGTTTTATGTGTGGATGGAGAGCGACAGTAAGAGAGTAGACACAGAGAGTGAAGTCATCTTCATCCCTGATGGGAGATCACAAAGAAAGGAGAGAGATGGAGGGAGAGAGGGAGAAATGGAGCTGCAGCTCTGCGTTTGCAGCCTCTCGCTGCTGCAGCTGACTTGATGTAATCCAGTGGGATTCAGGAAGAGAAAATCGATCTTGATTAGTGGAAAAAACACACAGCAAGCATCTTTATCTGTCCCTCTCTGCTCCCCTTAGGAATTATTGCTTTTCTCGCCACATTTTCTCACTTGCTATTTCTCTTTCTGTGAATTCTGCCCATGAAAGAAGCTATCCACATTAAAACAAATCAACTGTCTCACCTCCCACCCTGTCCCACCGCTCCCTGTCCGTTCAGTAGGTGTGAAAGTGAAAAGTGGGAAGGTGTTGAAGGCATGGATTTAGTGCTCGTCTTGAAGAATGAAAGAAAAATCTGGTTAAACTCTCCAACCATGTCCAAACCAATACAGATACATTTGACCAGCAGCTGTATGTGCTCTGCATCTCCACTGTGGGTTTCCATGCTCACAGGCTTTAGCCACATTGGCTGCAGGGTTGTGCAGATTGCAGTGTTACTCAGTGGCTCAGTCAGTTAAATGTGATGAATTCAGGGTTAAACACACGAGGCGTCTTCAGATTTGACAGGAGCACAGTGAGAGTTTAAGTAATCCCTGCAACATGTCCCTCCAGGTTCCTGCTTGCCTGTTAAAGACATGTCGACCTCTCTTGGCCTTTGTCAAGCCCAAAGCCTCCCTCCTACTCGGCTTCCATTTTCCATTATGCTTCCATTTTGTGGCTGTCCGCTCCCCCGGGGTCGCGGTTCTGTTAGCTCTGCTCACTTTGTGTGCTGTAATACTTTAGCAGCAATATGGCCGCCACCGAGTCTCCCCACCATTCCATGCCAAGGAATGATAATGAGTAGCTTCAGGACGCCTTGTTTTGAGCGACTGACTGCGGATATATAGTTCAGGGAAAGTGAGACAAAGAGCGAGAGATGGAGTGAAGGAGAGAGAGGTGAGGCGTCCTGATGATGGGATATATATGAATGTGGGACTATAGGAGACAGTAATGGACTGTGATGCTGCAAGGATGAGAGCGACCAAAATACATGGACTGTGAACATATGACAGAGAGAGAGAGAGGATGATGTCACCTTCTCCTCGTCAAAACAGCTGTGACCTGACATGCAGGTCATTTCCTGCCCGCCTCCACAAATACACACACACACACACACACACACACACACACACACACACACACGCACACACAGGGCTGTGTGTCTCTGCTGAATCAAAGTGATGCTTGCGTGTCTGAGCACAGGAGACTGAAACCCTGAAACTGTTTGATTCATATTCAACACTGATTAACCGTTTAAGTCTTTTATTAAACGCTGAATATTTTCTGGTTCCAGCTGCTCGATTGTGAGGATTTTCTGCGTTCTTTTGTTTTTTCTTTAATCATCGT
This sequence comes from Chaetodon trifasciatus, assembly GCA_037975065.1. Lineage (NCBI taxonomy): Eukaryota > Metazoa > Chordata > Actinopteri > Chaetodontiformes > Chaetodontidae > Chaetodon > Chaetodon trifasciatus. The sequence goes on from JBBMOE010000083.1 coordinate 1,458,284, forward strand.
GAATTGGATCTCTTTTGGTTTTGGATTATCGGCCACGCAGAACAAAGCACGTCACTTCGAGCTCATTTTCTGACATTTTGTTGACTAAGAGATTGATTTTTCATTTAGGACAAATGATTATCAGTGTGTCACATTCTTCCTCTTATTCTTCTTACCTTGTGATATTTTCTGATGAACTCGTAGTTTTGATGTTTAAATACCACATTATGTTCACCCAGAGGTCTTGGATGGCAGCTTGTGTTCAGACATACCTCAACACTGAGCCTTTTTGTGTTTCGTGTCTCCTGGGCCCATTTTTTAGCTCTCTGCTGCTTTCTAATCCAGTGTCACAGATCTGTCCTCCTCCAGGATCCATCCAGGCTATGCCTCCTTCCCTCCAGTGCTGTGAGATCGATGAAATCATTTTTTTTGGCCGGCTTGTCATTTTCTTGCACAAGCATGATCGTCCCTGCTGCCCTGAACAGAAATGAATGTAACCATTCTGATGTTTTGCATATTGAGGTGATTCTTTCCTTCTCCTCGTTAAGCTGCTATTCTCAGCCTTTATTCGGGGTGAATAACGTGCAGGGACATTGCTGCTGTGTTTCTCCTCATCCAGTCTGTCCTCTGCATCTGTAATTATGCTCACTTGTTCCAAAAACATTCAGATGACTGGCAGTTTGTGGGCGATGGGATGTTCTGTTCAGGAGGTGCTGTTTGTCTGTGCGTCGTGACTTTCTGCACATGCTCCAGCGTCCTGGGAGGCCTGGCGTGGTCCTGCTTTTGTTCGGATTTTATCTGGAAGTGGTTGACTGAACGGTTGTCTGGCTCACCTGCTGGGTGACTTTTTTTTGACTGATGGTCCGCTGCTGATGAGTGGATTAACAGAAGGACGGGCTGGCTAGCAGTCTGGTTTGTTGGCTTCCTGACTCACTGGTTGGCTAGCTGCCTGGCTAAATGACTGGCTGCCTGGCTGGAGCAGTAACCAACTGCCTGGCTGACTGACTGTGACTCAAGGGATTGGCAGACTGGCGGGCTGACCGACTGACCCCATCATCTTTACGGACAGTCAAAACGCCTGTTGAACTCTTTAAAAACAGCCTGAGCAGACTGAAGCTAAATAAATAACAGCTTTCTGCGGGGTACAAATGAGCTTTCACGCGGCAATGTGCTCTCGTGAAAATCTCCTGTTTTCTTTAGCTTCTCATGGGAAAATAAGCTCAGTTTGACTTTTGTCACAATAAGAAAAAGGTTAGTGATAAAACAGGAACATTTGAAGAGCTTTGCTCCAAAATGACTCCTCCACCATTTGCAAACACTCTCCAAATGACTGGCAGTATAAAATTGCTGCTTTTTTAAATAATCCTACATGAGTACAGTTGTCAGTTGACCAATTATCGGGTTTACTGGGTGTTCTGTATTTTAGAGATAGTGAAACTGAGCTGCAGGTAATGTGTTTTTATAGACGTGTAGAAGTTGAAAAAGACTTCTTTCATCTTTAAATGCTGATGTTTGGCTGAAATGCCCTTTAAACTCTGGACCAGACTCATAAATGTCAGCAGAGTCACTGGCTGCCGTCATTTCTTTGCCTCTGCGGCTGCACTGCTCGATAAGATGTATGTTTTAATTTCGACTTGCAAAAAAAAGAAAAAAACACAACTTGCATTTTGACAGCCAAACTGAATTTGAGGCAGCGACCTGAAGTGATAAATGGACGATGTCTTGGCTGTCGTCAACCAGCACTACCTCACTAGCATGAAGAAATATTTAGTGCAGGTGCATTAAAACCAAGAGTAAATGTGCCTCTCACTATGAAGAGACTATTCTTATGAAACTTACCAGTTTATGTGATTTTGTTCCACTTTGAATTCTGTTGTTTGCAGTCTTATATAACTGTTTTTGTCCCATTGCACGATACACGACTTTCTTTTCAGGACAAGCTAAAACAGTGGGCTGTTATTTTCCTCAGCACAAAGCTCAGCTTGTGACTGAAGGAAAGATTTACTGCGTAAACTGCAGCACTCTTAGCTGCTTTGTTTCCTCTGCTGTACATGTTTCTGCTGCTGAGGCTGTTTGGTGATAGCCGAGATGACAGAGCGAAGGTTAAAGAAAAGGGGTGAAGACACTGCATGTAAATGGATGCATTACACATCAGTGTAGTGTTATGTTGCTTGTTTTTGTTTAACACCTCGATGAAGACGGTTTGGTCTGTCTTAACCTCAGGAGGTTACAGAGCAGCTCTCTTTTTAAACCTGTGTTTGATCTTCAATTCAGACAAAAATAAAGGGTTGATTAGAGATATCAATTAGCCGTTTACTTGACCGCCCTTTTACCTTCTGTTAGACCCCCAAAACCTACTGCGCTTAGGAGATAATGTCTAATGAAATTGCTGGATATAGATTTGATATATGTTCAGCTGCTGTATGTGGAGATTCAAATGAAAAGCCAAACAGTTTACCTCTCGTTTCCTCAGAGCTTTCCCTTTGTGGACATACGAGCTTGCTGCAGCTTGCTCAGCTAGCAGAAGAGTCCGGGCTGCAGCCGCCCGTCACGCTCCCGCTTATCGATCGGCTGTAATAACGGTGAAAATGTCATGTCATGTCAGCTCCAGCCGGCCTGCAGGATCAGACGCAGGCTCTCGGCTCATGCAAAGCGCTCGCAAATAAATGTCACACGGTCTCAGTGATGCTGCAATGATTGAGAAATAATCGCTTGATCTCGTTACGCGCCCGCATGCCTGCCTGCGTCTGCACTGTAATATCCTGAGTGAGAGGGAGAGGCAGTGGTTTGCTCGGCTCCGTTATCATTTGGAGTTCAGGCTGCATCTGCATGTTTGTTCGGAGTGATATCCGTTTATTGGACATTGTTTGTTTCCCTGCTCGGCTCCTCAGCGTGTCTGTTATATGTCGACTGAAAGCAGCAGAAGAGAAAAACTATTTCAGTCTTTATGACTGAAAATGTTCCACTGGGAGGAGTCCCAAAGCTTTAAACCTGATACTGAGGAACAGTGAAAATCACTGGCCAGTTCTTCCAAAACACAGTGGAAGAAATGTAAATATTAGGCAAAATATGTTTTCTAATAGGGTTACTATTTCAAATGGAACTTCCACCCTCTCCTCCACTCTTTGTATAGAGCTGCTCGGCATCCAGCAGTAAAACCTGTAGCTGTGCAAACACTGGTACAGTACGACCTTCAGGATAAATACAGGCCCAAACTGTGTGGCTGCAGTGAATGTTCAGTCCCATACCATAATTACAAATTACAGCATGTGTGTTTATAAAGTTCTTTCAAATCATTGATGTTGGTCAACAGTGAAAAAAATGTTGAACAGGTAGCAAGAATGTGAATTCTCATGCATATGTTTCAAGGTGCTTTATGAGATGCAGATTAGATATTAGGTGTTTTGCCGGTTTGTGTGTATCCCTCTGTGTATTGTAGTATGTCACAGTCTCAACTGTATGTGGAAATTTCGTGTAACAAACCTAAACTTAGGACAAACAGACATTTTAAAACTCAAACTCAGTAGTTCTCCGGTGTCTGAATGGAAACTGTTCTGGTCTATAAGCAGCACAGAGAAGCCATTTTCACCTGCAGGCCAAAGGGACCTGATATGTTCCAAAACTCAGTGTGGAGGAAGGTTTGGACTTTTGATTTAAAGCTCACCAGAGTAAGCCAAGTGTGTAAAACCAATAAAGATGAAAAATGCATGAAGCTATTAAAAGACCTGTAGAGAGGCGAGAGCCGCTTTTCACTGCAAGAAATGTGACAACGAACCTCGAAGCAGAAAAATAAAAAGTGAGTGACAAGAAGTCACCAAGCACATTTTGAAAAGCGTCTTTCCAGGTGACCTGATCACCAAAGCTCATTAGTAACTGTTGCTTGCCTGTCAGCCTGCTAATGTTCCATCCAGCTTTAACAGTCTGACCACAGGTAAACAGACTATAATATATATTTAGATCCAGTCCATTAGTTCATATAATTGCTTCCTCTCCATCTCACACCTGAAGAATGAGTTAACTCCACACTGATGGCTCCCTCTCTCTCTCTGTCTGTCTTGTATAGGATGAAGAGGAGGAAATTAAGCTGGAAATCAACATGCTGAAGAAGTACTCCCACCACAGAAACATAGCCACCTACTACGGAGCCTTCATCAAAAAGAGCCCACCAGGCCATGACGACCAGCTATGGGTGAGTTTCTTTCTACCATCAGCCTGATAATGACCGAATGTCTTTACAGCAAAGTGCTTCATGTTAAATGTTCCAGGCCGATCACAACCACTACATTGCTAACATAGCTCGAAGAAACTAAAAAACTAAAACACAAAGCAGCAGGAAAAAGGCAGACAAGAGCGTTTGCAGAAAAATGGCAGCAACCGACAGACAAAAACCATTTGGAGCTGCTCGGCTTGTCTCAGGCAGGATTACCTTGTTTTATGATCCTGCAGCTCTGCTGTTGGTACAGAGGAGAGACCTCACTCTCCCCACCACAGCACAGCCCTGTATTTGTTGTTCCAGCTGCCTGCACGACCCCTCGCAGCCCCCGCCGCTGTGGCTTCACGCTGTCTGCTGTTTGGATGTGTTAGAGAGTCTCCATGTGTCATTTTCTTCTCTGAGCATCGCTGAAGACTGTCCACTGAAGGAGGCCAGATTGTGTTTGAAAATCCATGACAAGCTTTGTGATTACTCAGCAAATCACCGCAGATCGTTCTGCTGATGGTATACAGACCACTGAGAAGCCTTCAAATCTGAAATATTATTCAGTCAAATGTTAGTATTCCCTGTAAATAGAAACACAATGTTGTCCATTATTATGTCCATAACCATTACTGTCCTATGCTGGAAGGGCCTAAAGCAGCGTTACTGTTTATTGATGTTACGCTGATTGTCATGGTGATATGATAAGTCAGTGAATCAAGTCAAGTTTCAGTTAAAAGCTTATGAAAGTAGCTTTTGATATTTTAGCTTCACATGTTAAAAGAGTTTCGTGCAAAGCAGAGAAACCCAGTTTATTAGATTTAAAGTCCCACTCCAGTCCAAAACTTGCTTTGCTTATTGTTAAACTTTAAAGGAAAAAGTTTTACATATACGAGTAATGAGTAGATGTAATTTTAAGACTTTTTAACGATTTAACGTCATTGGGGAACACTGGGAAAACCATATCATACTCAAAATATTGTACAAAACACATTAGTTATATACAGTGCTGTGAAAAAGTATTTGCCCCCTTCTAGATTTCTTATTTTTTTGCATATTTGTCACACTTAAATGTGTCAGATCATCACACAAATTTTGATATTAGACAAACATAACCCGAGTAAATACAAAATGCAGTTTTTAAATAATGACTTTATTTATTAAGGGAAAAAAGCTATCCAAACCTATATGACCCTATGTGAAAAAGTAATTGCCCCCTGAACCTAACAACTGGTTGTGCCACCCGCAACAGTAATAACTGCAATCAAGCGTTTGCGATAACTAGCAATGAATCTTTCGCACCGCTGTGGAGGAATTTTGGCCTGCTCTTCTTCATAGAATTGTTTTAACTCTGCCACATTGGAGGGTTTTCGGGCATGAACTGCCCGTTTAAGGTCACACCACAGCATTTCAATTGGATTTAAGTCCGGACTTTGACTCGACCACTCCAAAACCTTAATTTTGTTTTTTTAAGCCATTCAGAGGTGGACTTGCTGGTGTGTTTTGGGTCATTGTCCTGTTGCATAACCCAAGTACGCTTGAGCTTGAGGTCACTAACTGATGGCCGAACGTTCTCCTTCAAGATTTTCTGGTAGACAGCAGAATTCATGGTTCCATCAATCACAGCAAGTCGTCCAGGTCCTGAAGCAGCAAAGCAGCCCCAGACCATCACACTACCACCACCATGTTTGACTGTTGGTATGATGTTCTTTTTATCAAATGCTGTGTTCTTTTTATGTCAGATGTAACGGGACGCACACCTTCCAAAAATTTCAACTTTTGTCTCGTCAGTCCACAGAATATTTTTCCAAAAGTCTTGAGGATCATCAAGATGTTTCTTGGCAAATATGAGACGAGCCTTTGTGTTCTTTTTGATCAGTAGTGGTTTTCGCCTTGGAACTCTCCCATGGATGCCATTTTTGCCCAGTCTCTTTCTTATTGTTGAATCATGAACACTGACCTTAACAGAGGCAGGTGAGGCCTGCAGTTCTTTAGATGTTGTTCTGGGTTCTTTTGTGACCTCCTGGATGAGTCGTCGTTGCGCTCTCGGAGTAATTTTGGTAGGCCGACCACCCCTGGGAAGGTTCACCACTGTTCCCAGTTTCCTCCATTTGTGGATAATGGTTCTGACCGTGGTTCACTGGAGTCCTAAAGCCTTAGAAATGACTTTGTAACCCTTTCCAGATTGATAGATTTCAATTACTTTGTTTCTCATTTGTTCTTGAATTTCTTTAGATTGCGGCATGATGTGTTTCTGTTCGTGATCTCGCATCCTACTTCACTTTCTCAGACAGATTTTATTTAAGTGATTTCTTAATTGAACAGGTCTGGCAGTGATCAGGCCTGGGTGTGGTCAGTGAAACTGAACTCAGCTTTCCAAAAAATGTGGTTAATCACAGTTGACTGATGATTTTTGATGATTTAACAAGGGGGGCAATTACTTTTTCACATAGGGTCATATAGGTTTGGATAGCTTTTTTCCCTTAATAAGAACTGCATTTTGTATTTACTCAGGTTATGTTTGTCTAATATTAAAATTTGTGTGATGGCTTGAAACATTTAAGTGTGACAAATATGCAAAATAGTAAGAAATTAGGAAGGGGGCAAATACTTTTTCACAGCACTGTATATACAAAAGCTATGTAGATATCATAAAAACACTCTTATTGATATCATGATATTGATTGAGCTTTTGGTCATCAGTATTGTACACGAGTATGTAAAGCAGTGATGAGGACATTACATCCAACAGAAGAGACGTACTGAGTAACAGACCATAGAAACCAGCTGTTAAAGGTGCTGCATGTGAGTCTTATCCTTATATCAAGACTACATCTCCCATCAGCCCATTGCTTCAACTGTCCCACCCTAGTCCCCTCACAGGCTGAAGATGTAGGAAGTGAACTGACTGACAGTTTTCTCTGGGATTGTTTTGTTCACTGAGGGTAGTTATGCTATAAATTCATGTGACTAATGTGATTAATGATTTATTGATGGTAAAACACTACGTGTAACAGCTTTTACAGATTGTTTCTGGACAGACTGACAGAAGGGTGGAGTGTGTGTGTGTGTGTGTGTGTGTGTGTGTGTGTGTGTGTGTGTGTGTGTGTGTGTGNTGTGTGTGTGTGTGTGTGTGTGTGTGTGTGTGTGTGTGTGTGTGTGTATGTATGTATGTGTGTATGCATCCACAGTCTTCTCAGTGTCTCCTGTTCTCTCCTCCAGCTGGTGATGGAGTTCTGTGGCGCTGGTTCCATCACGGATCTGGTGAAGAACACCAAAGGCAACACACTGAAGGAGGACTGGATCGCCTACATCTCCCGAGAGATCCTCAGGGTCAGTCCCCTTTCACAGCACTGTCACGACAGCTTCCTGTTCACCGTCACACACAGTAAACTGCAACAGGAAACTAAAACACGCTCTTTGAGTCAAAGCTGAAAGTGTCTTGTCTTGCTCTGTGGAGCATGTTAACATGTTGTTTGTCTCTCCTCTGCACAGGGTTTAGCTCACCTGCACGCTCATCACGTCATCCACCGTGACATCAAGGGACAAAACGTGCTGCTGACCGAAAATGCTGAAGTCAAACTGGGTATGTGTCGACATTACTTTGGTTGAACTGTGGGTCCAGACTGGGCCTGCAGACTGGGAACACAGCCTGCACTGAGGCTTTTGGACGACTGCACTGACAAAATACTGCAGCACCAGATTCAGTCAGCACCATGCCAGCACCAGCTCGAGCTTTGTCATTGCCTTTGTTGTTCTGTAATGTTTCACTTGATTGCACAGTCGTAGGCGTATGAAAAGTCTTGGGCAGTAATGCAAAACCTTGTTAAGACGTTTATGTTCAGGCAGAGGACAGAGGACACAGGACATAAATACTTTTCCACACAATATATCCATTGATTGATACACAAAACAGAGCCCATTAATGCTTTATGATCCATTAAGTGCCATCACTCAAATAAATAAAAAAAGCAACCCTGATGAGACAGCTGGAGAAAGTTTGCCTGTCCTCACATGTCTCTTCCTGCATGTCTGTCAGTGATTCGACACACTTTAACCTGATTTGAGGCAGGTGCCCCAGCACTGAAAACCTTTGACCTCACAGCTAAATACCTTTCACAGAAGGACAGAAGAACTGCTTTGCTTCAGTTCTTTTTCATAAAGGATGTAACGGCGTATGGGTTGAATTATTCGCTGCAGTCTTCCATTGCTCTCACTCTCAGAATCTGGCTGCTGTAATCTGGTGTAATAATATGACTTAATTGCGATTTCACTTTCACTTCAAAACGCAGAATTACACCATGTTCCTGCTATCAGATTTCCTTTTGAGAAGCTGTTACTTCTCCCCGACTGTCCAAGTCAAGAGTGACGTTTCCATCCTGCAAACATAACTTTCATTTGTCATGGAAGCTTCGGTAACATTTACCAGGAGCATTTAACTGGAAAATGTGGATTTAAGAGTTGTTGTATCTGTAAGTAAATGACAATAACCTTTAAATCTGATATCTGCAGGTCTTACAATACCTCTTACCTGTCGTAGGCAGTAACTGCGACTTTTTTAGTTTGCACACTGTTGGCAAACATTACACACCTATAAACTAATGTGGGATTATTGCTATAACAGTGGACTGTGTGTTCAGGAGGCTGTTCAGTGGAGTTTTAGTTGATGGCATCAAACAAAGCATTGTCACTGCTGCTAGCTACAGTAGCAAAGAATCTTATTTTCTCATTAAGACCAAGTGCTGATTTTAGCAAACTTAAACAAAGTGAATTCATCATTTTTCATTGGTTAGTCCATCCATCCATTCCCTGCTGCTTATTTGGGTCCAGGTTGCTTTAATGTATTTGACTATATCATCAAGTATTATTTTTATATACCTCAGGAAAGTACTGAAAAATGTTGCATAATAATACTGTAGGTAATTCTAGGTCATATTGTCCCTACTGGTTTTTCCATCATGCTTCTATGCTGTGGCTCAGTATGGTTGTGTGTAGGTATTTAAAATTGCATTCTCAAAGGTATTAAAGGTCCAGTATGTAGCATTTAGTGGCATGTAGCGCCAAGGTTGCAGATAGCAAACAACCAAACACCCCTCACTTGGCCCTCCACTACGATGGCTGCGATAAACATGAAAGGTAGATCAGTATTTGGGTGGTCGTATTTTCAGGAGATTATACACCAATGAAAACACATTTCGGAATATTATGCTCCATTTCTGCCAGTTTAGTCCAGTAAAAAAAAAAAGGTCTTACATTTAATTTGATGACCCCTGTGGAAACCCTGTGTATTGCTGTGTTGACACGTTTTTGTTGCTGCTTTTCTGTTCCAGTTTTTGTGGCTCTGTTACAGGAAGATAACATTCTGCCTGCAAAGCTCTTATTGGCTCGGCTGACAATGAGCAAAACATCAGACCTCTTTTTCCTGAAAAAATCGTGGTCAATAATTCAGAGGTCTGAAACCAGGCCTCCTCTGATCATTTTGATTGGTAAAAACTTTGGTGCCAGTCAAGTCAGATCAGGATTTTCCAGTCTGGGAGCTTCACTGTGCAGTCGCTGTTGTTCACAGGGCTTTTTATTGTTAATGAAACATTTGTTTCTGTGAGCTTCACTCTGTGGGTCAGGACTGTGGACTGGAGTGTGGTGGTTTCACTGAGACGAGAACGAGTAAAATTTTAATTAGCATGGCTCCCAGGGCAGGAGACTGAGTCTTTGATTTGGTTTAAGGGCTGAAATTTAAATCACCTCTCTGACAATCTTAGTCTGCTCTCACACTGGATCGCCCATGAAGAGCAAAAGTTATGATCCACAAGTTGCTCACTGTCAGAATGTTCCCAAATGCAATGATTTACTGACATTGATCCAAATATGTCAGCACACGACTCTCCTTCAAGATCACTCGTTTGGTCTTCAGATACAGAAGTGAGGCTGCTAATGAAAACAGTTTGAACCAGTAATAACTGATGCTAACTTCCTGTTTCCCAGTTGATTTTGGTGTGAGTGCTCAGCTGGACCGGACAGTAGGTCGAAGGAACACCTTCATCGGGACGCCATATTGGATGGCTCCTGAGGTCATCGCTTGTGATGAAAACCCTGATGCTACCTATGACTACAGGGTAAGGAACTGGATCTGCATCTGAACTGAACAGAAACCGGATCTGCTGTCCAACAGTATATCATAAAATCCTCCAGTCTCCCCATCGAAGCCGCAGTTTTCAACCAGTTGGTCACTTTGGGGATATTTACATGTACTCTAGGTATCAGTGCAATAACCAAATAACAAAAACACATTTTCTCACAGGGACGTTTTTCATATTGTTGCACTGGTTTTGAAATCTCCAGTTTGTTATCAGAGTTCAACATTCTTCAAGTCTGTTCTTACAAGAACTGAAGCTGCTTCCTTTCTGAGGAGATAACAAAAGAGAACCCCTGCTGCCGTAGATATGACAGACGTCTTGGTAGGAATGGACGTGTATGAGTGAGAGAAACGTGCACACAGACTCATTTGACTAATCTGATTTTCCGTCCTTCAGAGTGATCTGTGGTCCTGTGGAATCACAGCCATAGAGATGGCTGAGGGAGCTCCCCGTAAGTACACATCACATCCATTCAAACAGTGGTTTTGACTAGTTGGCATAATTACTGTTACACCACAAAACAGGATAAGGGGCAGTTTGTCTATGACTTCTGTAAATAAAGCTAAATGTTGCAGAGTTTTTGCTGCTGGAAGCAAGTGGTACACCAGTGGTGTCAGACAGCGACTCAATGTGTGACTTGTGTTTTTGCCTCTCACCGTTTCTCACCTCTCTTCTCCTTTTTTGTTTCCTCCAGCTCTGTGTGACATGCATCCAATGAGAGCCCTCTTTCTCATTCCCAGAAACCCTCCTCCTCGACTCAAGTCCAAAAAATGGTGATTCAAATTTTTGTCACCCTCTCTGTCAAAAACGTCTCCCATATTAACAAATAGACTTGTGGCTAAATGTGTAACATAGTGCACATCCCAACTCCAAACATCACATTTGACTTTAACCAAATAGGTCAAAGAAGTTCTTCAGCTTCATCGAGGGCTGTCTGGTGAAGAATTATACTCAGCGTCCTCCCACGGAGCAGCTGCTGAAACATCCCTTCATCAGGGACCAGCCCAACGAGAGGCAGGTCCGCATCCAGCTCAAAGACCACATCGACCGGACCAAGAAGAAGAGGGGCGAGAAGGGTGAGTTTCTCCCTGTAAACAACAACAGTGCTGCTTAACATTTGTCAGTATGGGACAAAAACTGATTGCATTTTCATTTTACTGAGCTGCTGTACTATCGTTCCTTACTGTCATCAGACGAGACAGAGTATGAATACAGTGGCAGCGAAGAAGAGGAGGAAGAGGCGTCTGAGCAAGAAGGAGAGCCAAGGTAAGAACATATTATCACAGCACATATGGAACAGCATGGTGGTGCTTTCAGTCTGCGCTGCAAGCACCACACAGGCGGAGTATGATAACCTCTCCCAGAAGCTAACCACTGCCATGTTCCAATGTGGGTGACACACATACCCGGTTTTTGAAAGCCACAGGGACATGACAGGGCATGAGTCAGTTTCTGACAGGATCTAGAGCTGAACAAAAGCAAAACATGGGATCTGTTTGTAATCAAGACGATCACACAAATGAAAAATTACAACATGAAAGTTTTTTTTTTATTATTTTTCTCTTGTCATTCTTTGTGATTATAAATGTGTGGCTTTGGCTTTGGCAGATGGAGCTCAACAGCTGCTTTCCAGTTATATGTGTGTTATATGTGTTTTAACACCACACCTTTAAAACCAAATCCTAACGTGTGGAAGTCACACTGGATGTATTTGCATCTTCTTTCTTAACAATTTAATTAGCTTGCTATGAGCTAACGTGCCAGCTAAAGCCTCTCCTTACATCCTCTGTGTAGCTCCATAGTCAACGTGCCGGGTGAGTCGACTTTGCGCCGCGACTTCATCCGGCTGCAGCAGGAGAACAAGGAACGCTCGGAGGCGCTGCGTCGCCAACAGCTCCTCCAGGAGCAGCAGCTCCGTGAGCAGGAGGAGTACAAGCGCCAACTACTGGCCGAGAGGCAGAAACGTATTGAGCAGCAGAAGGAGCAAAGGAGACGGCTGGAGGAGGTGAGTACACCGGCCTCCTGAATGTCTCCACATGAGGTGTTTGTTAATGTCAACACAAAGGAGAAGATAGGTCAAGTCAAACCGGTAACTTTGTTTGAACAGTCTTTTGTTTAATTGAATCATATCTCAAGTATATCTGTCATTAATCGAGCATCACAGGATCCCTCCCAGGAGCTACGCTGACAGTAGAACAGGACTAAAAATACTCCTGTTTCAGTGAGGGACTTGTGTTATTTATGAAGCTTCCTGCACGCATCCTCTTCTCCTTTGAGCATGAATTACATCATAGCTTCACAACGCTAAGAAGCTTAAAATGGACTTGAACTTGAAATGTAGTTTTCTCAGTAGCTGCCTTGTGTATTTATCACGTTTTGAATACTGACAGGTTGATATAGGTAATTTGATGTGTGAAACATGAAAGAAATGACAGAAGATATCTTGAGATATATGACAAGTTACTGTGCTGAAGCTCTGATAAATCCTGGTGGAGGATGTCTTCTGGTGTGTGTTTGTAAAGTATCCATCCATGCTGTCAGAAAATCTGTCTGCATTACTGCCTAAAAACAGTAATGTAGTTTAAAAAAATCAGGTCTCAACAAGACAACCATGAGCTTGTAAATAGCAAAAACACCAAGTTTTTCTCAGTTGAATGATTTAAAATACTTACAGATTCGTGTTTTTGGACATATTTCGCACTGTTGGACACACACAAATTGTAAAATTGTACTGTAAAATTCATTTTATAGACCAAATTATTAATCAATTAAAAAAACAAAAACAGATGAATCATCAGATGCCAGGACCAGGATCAGCTCTAACCCAAACACACACACATTCAACTTGGACAAACTGTTTGTGCAGCTGCTGGCAGTGTGAGAAGCCAGGGGAAATGAACCAGTTTATCAGGTGCCAGTACACCAACTCTGTGTAATACGATTAGAGACTTTTGACTTGGAGGTTAGTGGTTGGATTTTTGCTGGATAATTTTATATAACTGACTCTAAAATCAGATTTAGGCTGCTGTGAAAAAAAAATTAATTGGTGTCCCCAGAGGAGGAGTCTGAAAACCATTTTTGTAATTATCCTTTATCTCTTTGAGCTGTGGTTCTTTTCTATTAGTGTCTTTGTGAGCGCGGCTGCTCTCCCTCCTCACTTCTCCGAAAGGAGACAGAAAAATACAGAGTGAAAGAAGAGAGCGGGAAGTTGGGGGGCAGTTACAGAGAGATGATAATAAATTTGGACAGAAATGGAGTAAAGTATATTCTCTGGAAGGGAAGTAAGCGAGGGAGAGACCAACAAACAAAGGAGTGAAGAGAAGAAGCTTCACTACACCTCAAAGGTGAAAGGCTTCTGTGGCAGGAGAGGGAGAACGTTTACTTGTCCTCGTTTTCCCACAGTAGTCACAGCTCCAGGCGGTGCTTATGAATCATGACACTGCTTGTAGATGAATCAGGCAGTGGAAGCCACAGTTGAATCCGTGCCATGTCACAGAAATACCGCTGTGCATGTGCGCTCCTGTTTTGATCAACTACCTCCAGTGGAATCCTGAATGCTGAGCACTGGATGTGTAAAAACACGATGAGTCACGATACTGCAACTGAAACTGGTGACCTGCAGCCTTCACTGCAGCTTTTCATAACACACTGACAGACAGGAATCAGAGTAATTTCTTCATGTGTCTGCTTAGAGAGCCAAGTATCAGATAACTGCCTGTCAGACTTAAGATATCCCTCAGATTAAGTGATTAAGTCCTAATGCAGTGCTTGAAATGTTGACATTTCAACTCCGTCCTGTCACTTCAGCTCATCCTCTCTGTGTATTTACTCATATCTTCACTCACACAGGTGAATATACTATTTGTGTCCTTTGGCCATCCAAAAGAATCACATGTAAACAGAATTTGAAAAGAAGGCATTTGAAGGGTAAAATCTGAACTCTAATTTATGCCACATGAGTAAAACCTAAAGACCCTTGACAGCATCTGTCCTTGACCAGATGGCCTTGAATGTACTGCATTTGTTGGACTCAATACTCATCTATGCCCCACTGCTTTGACACTAGCAGCATTTTTCAAATCAGTGTATCCCATTTGCTGAAGTATATAAGAAAAAAAAGCAATATAATTGAATTTGAGGAGCTGGAATCAGAAAATATTTGGCATTTTTGCAAGAAAAATCAATCAAAATTTTCAGAATAGTTGCTGAATTATTGCTTAATCAAAGGCATAGAAATAGAGCCAATCGAATGTGTTACTGAGAACCATGTGACATCTCACCAGAAACTGCTGTAATTTAGTCTGTGTATGAAGCTCTTATCTCTCTGTTCACTTCTTTTTGACACTTTATAACAGTGTGTTTGGGCTCCTCCACTGAGACAATATCACATACACACAAATGGGTCATCTACTTCGCAGAGTGCTGCATCTCGTTGTTTTCACTAAATGCTGCTCAGCTGAGCTGTGCTGGCACCAAAGATAAGAGGTGAATGATGTCAGATTTACTTTACAGCAACAACAGATCACAGTTGTGTTCTAGCAGAAGGTGCATGTACCACAGTCACACAGTTCAGGACCTGATTCTGAACCACTTACTGTGATAATAAGACGAGAAAGTGCTCTCAGTTTCACTGATGAGACAACAGGAGCTCTGTGACTCGACAAAAGTCTGAACTAGGCCACCGTCAGCTGGGACGTGAACAGGTTTCTCTGTTAACTCGCCCCGCGTGTCCACCTGCAGCAACAACGGCGTGAGCGCGAGATGAGGAGGCAGCAGGAGCGCGAGCAGCGCCGGCGCGAGCAGGAGGAGAAGAGGCGCATCGAGGAGATGGAGCGACGCCGCAAAGAGGAGGAAGAGCGCAGGAGGGCCGAGGAGGAGAAGAGGAGGGCTGACCGAGAACAGGTACGAGCCAGAGTCACGGAGAGAAAGGACACGGCGGGGAAGCCTGAATTCAAAGTTTGTGTCCTTTATGCTCATGTTTATGAATGTGAGTAATGTCTTTAGAGGGATTTGGAATGTTTTTGTGACAACATACCTTAGCTGTTAGCATCTCTAACGTATCTGCTTTAGACCATACAACTGTTTACGTGTGTTTTTTTATATGGTCCCTCCAGGATCTCATGCAGTTATTATTATTGTTTGTATTATTAGTTTCATGACTCTCATGTGGCTTTTTTCTCCCAAAACTGCAGTCACGTTGAGTCACGTTGCAATTAGCTGGCAATATTAGAAATTCAGCTTTAAAAGAATGAGGAAGAATGACGCTGGATTGAGATTGAGGCCTGATCTTTATTTGGCTCATGAGGTGGCTTTGAGTGATTGGTAAAATGAACCAGCATTGTTTTAAAAAAAATTTAAAATATATATTATGGCAAACGCTTACATTTGTTTCTTATAATCACAAGAACAAGAAATCCTGCAGACTTTCCAGACCTCCCTGATAGATGCTGTCTGTGCGAATGAAATGTTTTCTAGAAATGTTGAACTAATGCAGGCGGGCCGGGCTGGGTTTGATTGACAGGAGTACATCCGTCGTCAGTTGGAGGAGGAGCAGAGGCACCTGGAGATCCTGCAGCAGCAGCTGCTCCATGAACAGGCCATGCTGCTGGTGAGTGCTCGGCTGCCCCGTCTGAACCATTTTTTCCTTGCAGCAATATAGAAGTGTTTTATTCTCTCGGAGTCTTGGCCCCTGTTCTCCCTCCTGCCCCTGCTCCTCTGTGTTTTTCTTGAAATATTTTCTTCTCTGTCTTTCCCCATTGCCTTTTTAAAGCTACAATATTTCCTGAATGTTCCAACATCAGTTCCTGTGTCCTAAGTGGTTACTTTTTAATGTTCCCACAATTCCCAGGTTATTAAACTTCATAATGTAGGTACTTATTATTCATCTGTTACACAAACTTTTCCCGATTCAGTTTTCCTTCCGATCTAAACTGAATCAAGTTTTTGGGACTAACTCGTGACTTTTGTGGATCCGAGGGGACCCGTTAGCAGTTGAGGTCCAAACGCAATAAGTATTCTCAGGTTTTTGCTGGGGAAGTGGGATGTTTACGGGGCCCTTAGTGATGGTGATGTCATCATGTCACCAGGATACTAGTCATCCACCAGGAAGAGACATTTCCCCTGTTTTTATTCCAGATGTTATAAAGGAGAGGAGCTAGGTTATTTGGAGGGGTTTGTATGACTGGATGTTTTTCATTTTAAAGTCTTAAAGTTCTCTGGGGGTTACAGAGGATACTCACATAATGAAGGGATATGACCACTCATATCCCCGCTTCCAGTCTTCACATCATCACTCCATCATCACTGTACGGTTCCTACGCAGTCACCATGTCTACGTTCTAGTAAGAGAAAACAAGTCAGCTTTACTTCATGATTGGCTTTCACACTTGATGCAGTAAGAGCGGATTTAAAGCGAACAGCTGCTTTGGCCAGATTTCTGAGAGGGAATCATTTACATCTCATTTAACAAACTGTTGCTATTTTATATTCAGCTTCTAGCAAAGGGCACAAGTATTAAAACTCATAAGAATCATTCCTGTTTTAATAGTTCAGTGGTTTATTACTACTGACCAAAGTTTGACCTTCCAATTGCTCATCTCAACCCTGATCTTAAGCATGATATGTTAATGAAACAATCATTTTTACTGTGCATGTTGTGATTTTTACAGAATCACACATTGTGAGTGGAATTAGCAGTTGCTAAAATTATAAATAAATATTGATCCTACTAGCTACTAGCAATAAAACTCTGATATGTAGACATATTATCCACTGCATATAACAGCATGCATCTTTATGATCTATAGCAAGCACAAAAGACCAGTTTTGACAGTTTACTTGTAACTATTCATCTTTTTTTAACATGAAAATTAACTAGAAAGGGATGAAATGAATTACAAATCTGGGACATGAAAAAATCCCCTTCAGCAAAAAGAAAAAAAAGCACACAGTCCTCCCCTTCTCTGAGACCCCTGATAATTTTCATACAGTCCCTGAGCTGCAGCACCTCACCAGTGAAATGTCATGATGAGGCGTACAGTTGTGTGCTGACCACATCAGAGCTTTGGAAAATGAGCTGTAATGTGGAACAGTGTTACTCCTGATACTTTACAACAAGAGGATCATGTTTCCATGAAGCTGTCCTAATGCACTTCTCTCATGAAAATCAGGTGGGCTTCGGACTCTTAACTGCCTGAAGGTAGGAGTGTTTGTTGCTTCCAGAGGGACTTAAAGTTGCTGAGGTGTTATCTAAAGAACAAAGTGTTAAAAGAAACAGTGTTGTGGGTACGGTACAACTTGCCCAACATCTTTCTGTCAGAGGTTTTGGTTCAACTTGACCCTTCCTGCACTCAGGAGTATAAATGGCGGGAGCTTGAGGAGCAGCGGCAAGCCCAGAAGCTCCAGAGACAGCTGCAGCAGGAGCAGGCCTACCTGTTGTCCCTCCAGCAAAACCAGAACCTGGATAGTAGCAAAACAGCCCAGCAACAAAGCACCAAACCCCCACAGACCCTCGAACAGGACAGGATAAAGCCCCCGCTGAGCCCTGAACCGGATCCAACAAAACAACCACAGAGCGCTGACTTTGAAAAGACAAGGTCCAGTCAAAATCACAGCCTGGAGAAAACCACAGAGCACAAGCTACCTGTCGCTGACCTCCAAGGCCCCGCCCCTAACTCTGAGCCAATCAGAGAGGTGACCCCTCCCCCGTCGCACTGACTGTAGAACGCTTCCTTTGCTTGTGTGTACTCACTCCCGCTGCTTTGGGTGTGCAGTGTGTCCATGGTGATGGCTAGCTGCTGGTGTGGGATGTGTGGATGCTTTGTAGATGACTAGAATGTCTTCATGTCTCTTTCTAAACTCGTGAGTCTAATAATTCAACCGGTCCATGATGCAGATATACTTCAGTGATACTGGACCAACAGCAGATGACCCCACAGATCCCACAGAACAGATTGTGGACATTTTCTTAAACAGACAGTATTGAAGTCCGTTAGAAAACTCCAGCTGACATCATTCTTTCCTCCTGAATGGTCGCCTGAACAGCTCCTCCTCCTCACTGAGGGCACCACCGCTCCTCTAATTGACCTCACAGCTGTCTTTACCGCTATATTAACGAAGTTACTGTAATAATGAGCCACCTCGTTAGTCCTCAGTGTGACTCCCTGTCTCTCTCTTTTTGGCGTCCTGCTGGTGCCATTTAGCACCTGGTGGGGGAGGAAAAGCAGAGAGACACAAACCAGATCCAAAAGCACCTGACTGACCAAATGCTGTCTGCTTGTAGCTTTTGCTGATTTTGCTGCAGGACTGGGTGGGGTCCCGCTGCATCAGGGAAACGCGAGAACTGCCAGAAAATTCAAATGTTTGCAGGATTTTTGCAAAAGTTGAGCTGCTTCAGGTAATTTAAAACATACTCTGGCAGCCATGTTGGAGGATGAACAGTGACTGTGAACAGCAGAAGTCTGTGGTTTGTATTTTCATAGTTTGACCATCATTCCAGCATTCCATCTGAATTTGTTGTAGCAGTGTTGCTGTGTTTCCAGATCTTGGCGATGAGCTTGGTGGTCACAGTGTTCTTATGACCTACATCACGTTCACCACCTGTCAATCAGATTCTGGAGCTTTGCATATAAAGGCGTCCGGGCTCTGAACTTGATCCACGCCCACTGGCCAATAAGAAGGAATTATCCTCAGATGACATTTAACAATGCTTTTTATAATTAAATCAAACTAGATGCTGAGATATTTCTTGTTGTAGCTCAATGAAAGTTCTGTTTGGTCATTTTCAAATATTCATTATCTTGTTTTACAGAACAAATTCTGTCATGTCTACAATTAACTTTGACATTTCAGAGTAAAAAGCTTCCTTTTACACACAAACTAGCTCTGTTTGGACTGTGGATCAGTGTCCTGGACCTCAGTGTGTGTCCTAACCTTTCTGTTTTTTTCACTCCACATGAAAAATGCATGACACTCTTTGCTGGTCGAGGTGCCGCTGTCCTACTAGCAGGGATGTGGGAATATTGTGGCAACAATAACACTGCTGCCCTTGAGGAAGTGCTTTGTTGTTCCTGCTGGTGTGCCTGTATCAGCGGATGACTTTCTGATATGCTTGTACCGCCGCTAGTACAAAACGCCTCTGCTCTGCAGGGGGAAACTAACAAACCGTAGCACCTACAGTAATGGCTTCTATCCACTTACTCTCCTCTTTATGTCCTCGCACACAATGATCTGCACTCTCAAACCACCGCTAATGCTGCTGTGTGTGTGTGTGTCCATGTGTCCTCCTCAGGCTGATGAGCGATACCGGAAGAACATCCAGGGTTCTCCTCAGTCAGCTCAGACCAAATCACAGCAGCCTCCGGTGCCGCCACGCTCTGAGTCTTCCTACCCCAATGGGAACTCGGCGTCTGAGGCGCCCGCCATGCACCGGCCTGTGGAACCACAGGTAATCATGATGTCTTCAGTCCCGCCTCTCGTTATTTTCTTCCGTACTTTCACAGCTGTTGCACACAGGCAGCATTTTGAGTGGTGTGAAGTGGCTTGTTTGTCACGAGCTACTGTCCACTGGTGCTCTTTCTCTTGCAGGGTTTAGCTCTGCTGTAGCTTACGAGGCAGATGGAGGCTCTAAGTCTGGCAGCAGAAGAAATCTGATTTAGCACATTCTCAGCTTAGAAACTAACATGCAAACTTTAGACTTCCTGTTGTGGCTTTAAGTTAAAATGTAATATCTGCTGGCAGCTTGTATTGTGAAGCAGCTACAGGAAATGCTGACTTAATGAGATTAAAAACCGACTGATGACTTCTTGTTCAGAGTGGGTCATATATCTGTGATTTGTGTTTTAGTTAGAGGACCAGTTCATAGTGTTGCAGGAGATGACAAAAATCAATATGTTTGGTTTATTTTTTGCTTAAATATTGCTTTTTTTTTCTCTCTTGGCACCTGATTGGAGGAGCACCTACAATTTTCTTGACAGAGACCGTGACAGTAAAGCTCTGTTGAAACTCTAGTTGAGCTGGCCAGGCTGCACACGCTGTGGCAATCAACTTAATCAACCCACAAATATTTTCCGTTTGCTTGTAAACCTGCCATTTTTCCAGTGTGAAAGGGCCAAATGAGATTTTGTTCAGAGGATGCTGGCAGCTTCACTCTGCTACAGTGTGGAGGCTCACAGCCAGCCTGGACTGACCTTACTAACAGTGACTGGATTCATGGTGCTGTCATCCACTTTGCAGCATTTACTGCTGTCAGGTGTATTGAAAACTGTGTATCTGCAAAAAGTTTATGGGGAAACCAGAGAATAGGCCTTGTTTGTAGCTTCACCTCTACTCTCTAGATGCTGCCTGTGTTTTCCAACCTTTTTCTTGTCATAATCTTTTATTACGGCTCATTTTTTCAGGTGATTCACAATACTTGAGTCTTTGCTCTTTGGTGTGAGGCTTATTGGTCTTTCTGTATGTGTGTATGTGAGATTTCTTCACTAGCTGTACTGCTTTTCTGTGACTTCCCCCATCCTTCACTCTGTTTTTAGCTCAGCTCTTTCAGGTTGTTTCATCTGATTTGTGGATCCAGCTCTGCTGTTGTTGAACTTCTCTAGACTCTTTTCAGGTTCGGGGTTGTCATCAGTTCACTCATTCTAATTTGCAAATTGTGAAAGGGCATTAAATCTCCAAGCTAATGACAGCATGCTCATTTTCAGACAGAAGAGCTGTTTGTGACAACTCAAAGCCAGTGGTTGTTTGTCAAAGTTTTTTTATTTCATCTAAAAGAAGTCTCCTTTTTTGTAAACTTTTTGTGGCAATGAAAATGAAACGATCACAACCCTGATTATATGCTCCTCTCCCATGATTAACTCTTTGATTGACAGGTTGTCCTCCCACTCGTTGCAGCAAACAAAAGTATTTTTTCAAATGTGTAATTACTTCAGAGTCACTTCTTTTCCCCCTAAGTGTGCGTCTGTGTGTGTTAGCGTGAACATGAGAGTGATTGTTTAGTGGTATGTTGGGGATGTGTCTCTTCTCCTCATACTGTACCTCCTCATTGTGTGCTGGTGATTAAAAACATCCATAATTCATGGGCACCCAGATTTGCAGCAGGGTGACTCAGGCAGCATTAGTCATCTTCCCCGCGAAAGATTCAACCCACTAAGCATGAATAATCACAGTTCATTGAAGTCAATCTGTTTTGAGTGTGTCACACAGATTAGATTATACAAAAACGATGCTGTAACTTGGCAAAACGGGGATGGGGGTGATGATGTAATTCACTGGTCCGTTATTAATCATTTGCCATAATGTTAAAAGTGGATTAATCAGTTTTGTCTCATTAGATTCAAGGCTCAGTTGTGGCGTCATGTT
The DNA here is from genome assembly GCA_037975065.1 of Chaetodon trifasciatus. Lineage (NCBI taxonomy): Eukaryota > Metazoa > Chordata > Actinopteri > Chaetodontiformes > Chaetodontidae > Chaetodon > Chaetodon trifasciatus. The sequence continues at coordinate 1,479,947 of JBBMOE010000083.1, forward strand.
TTAACACACACACATACTTCACTGTGTGCTAAATCAGACTTGGATAGGCTCATTTGGAGCTCTTCTGATTCAAGCTAATGACATAAAAAATGCAAACTGCAGTCTGAACTACTTTAATTTCCAAGGTGTGAGAAGCTGCAGTCAGTCATATTTACTATTTTAACTGGATGTGAAACCTGATCTCGTGGTGCTGGACCCAGTTTTGAAGTCCTCATTGAAGCTGTGCAGGACACTTGACTGGCATGGAAAAGCAGCAAAAGGATTTTATTTCCAACAAGTTTTCAACTGGGACAGGATGTGGACCGCAGTGCCCAGTGTCAAAGTCATAAGCAGTCTTGCCCCAATCATGAATATGTGCATCCTGTTTGACCTTCTGCCTACATGTATGTTTGCATGGCAGCCCATGTTCACGCCTTGTTAATGCAGTTCATCTTTGTGTTTGGTACTGGTGGTGAGGCTGAAACCTCCTGAGACCTAAACTTGGGGAGATTCAGGTTGTCTCATGTTCAACATTCATGATGGGTAATGTCCACTCTCACTTAATGTAAATTTAAAGCAGAACATAAACTGAAGTCTTAAAATTTTAATTCAAAATGAATATTTTACCTGCCTGAATGGAAAAAAAAAGATTAACATTAGTACAGAATTTCTGGTTAATGTCTTTGAAATCGTTGAATTCAGGGCCTTACATTTGGTGTTTCATGTAATGTTTTCAATCAGATTAAAAGAGGTCTCCTTTCTGATTGACCGCGAAGACATCTTAAACTCTTAAATGTAAGATGACACTCATTAATGATTTACCACGCTACTAGTTTTTAATGGAGACTACATTCTTATTGCTGCCATATTGCAACTGATTATTGTGAACATCCAACAAGTTGAAGTCAAAATGACATACAACAGTATGTTATATAATGACAAAATAACCGAGCCAGATAATTCCTCAAATGTATTTAAAGATGATCATAAATAGGAGATTTAGATTAGAATGACTGAGTCAGCAATAAGAGTCTGATCCATATTTGTCTCAGGACGCTCTCGGCTTCACCCCCATTCATTGCCTGTGCTTTTTGGTGCGGTTACTCTGTTTTTTCATGTATTTATTTTTCTCCTTGTGTCGCTCTCAGAAATCAATAGTATGACATGATACCTTTTGTTGCACAGGCTGCACCTTTTCCCGCCAAATAAGTCTCTAAAATATGGGACTAATAGTCCCTCCTGACCTCCTTTCTTCTCACTAAAAGGGTGCAGCCCCAGTGACAACAAGCACAACATGTATATACTTTTATTTTCTGAGTATTCCTTCTCTCCTCCTGTTGCACTCTTAAAAACTCGGGTTCTTTAGGGGCTCTGCTGCGATTTGGAGCCATACTTTTCAGCTATGTGCCATTGAGGCCAAACGGTCTTTAAGTTTTCCCTCCAAGCAAACACAACAGCAGCTGATTTCACCAAAGAGTCTTTGCTCTGTGGTTTGAGTCAAACTAATAAGTTAAAGCTGCAGTGGTATGGAGCTGATCCATCATGTATCTAAAGCCAGTAGTTCTTACTCTTGGTTCTTGTATTCAGCACTGATGGATTTATATTCTACCAGGTAGTTAAATGGTATCTGACAGAGAATATTAATCAGAAGAGCTCTGTGCACAGAGAACCAAGAATGAAAATTACTGCGTTACGGTTACTTGAAGTTTCCACGTAGAAGCCTTCCAGCATCAGACATGCACCATGTCACGTTAACTGGGATGGTTCATGTCTGAAGAATCACAACAGCAACCTTACTCTGTCGGACCTGTAACATTTCCACCCTTCATAAGTTTCAACATAGAACAAGTCAGAATGGAACGCCGTCAGATTAACATAAAGGCTGCAGCAGCACAGGGTTAAATACATCGAAAGAGATTAAATGCACGTCATGTTCCTTCTCCAGAGCTCTGGAAGAAATCTTCCTCTTATAATCTCAACATTTTCATCCACGTGAAATGCAGCTCTGATATTTATGAATATCCAGAAAAACACTTTACATACAGCATGTCAGCAAATAGGAATTTAAATGAGAGGCTCAACGTAATGTCTATGTTAGTGCACAATTAGATGATTTTGAAAAGACAGCATGATTCACTCTCTAATGAAGAAGAACATTTATTTGTGGACTCACAAGGGAGAGCGGGGCCAAGCTGTAGTCCCCAAGGCGTCAGTATCAAAATAAGTTTTAAAATCCATCACTGATGCAGTCTGTGAGAAGACAGGAAACTCGTCTTCATTGATTCATTACTTTCCAACTCACTGCTGAAGCTGCTCCTTTTTGTGCACTGGCAGATATCATAAAGATGTGTTTCAGAGGTGTTCCTCAAGGAACTGTTTTAGGCTCCCATATGGCTCCAGTCTGACAAACCCCTAAAGATACCCTGATGCCCCTGTCCTAGAGTGCACTGCATGCAGACTGACCCATCCTCCTGCCATGTGTTCTGTTTTTGTTGTTTGAAAGGTCCGTTCCCATCTGGCTGCTTTAAAGAGCAGTGGCAGCGTGGCCTCGTCAAACTCCACCGCTACCACGCCGTCCTTAGTGTCGCGGTCGCACTCCTTCAGCGAGCCGCTTGCATCTAGCTTTGAAAATCTCCACCTTCGCAACAGCCAGGAACCCCACCAACACCATCACCCTCCATCTTCATCACCATCCTCCTTACCATCAACGCCTGCACGCACTGACCTACAAACCCACCCCCAGTTTAGGCCCTCACCTAATGAACTGGCCCCTTCAGAGGAGATCCCACCCAGGGTAAGGACAGGACCAAAGATCCACAGTGTAGTCTGGCAGCAATAGGTCAATTTTCTGTTAACTGACAATACAGGATGATTGTCCTGGTTCCCAAGAGATCAGAGTGTCACTACTCTGAACTGTTCAGTTCAATGCTTTCCCATCCTCTGCCTGATTCTTTATGCGATCAATAATTCATTCTTTATTGGATTTGCTTTCCTTATGGTGCAGGAAAAAAAACTTGTAGGGGAATTGCAGATTATTTAATGAAATCCGCATTGAATTAACGTAAAGGTTTTTGAAATAAACGGGTTGGTTGGCAGCCTGAATTACTTCTCTCCACTAAAACAAGGTTAGCGTCTACCTAAGGTTTCCTAAGGAAATCATATATTTCTCGGCTACACAAAATATCATGAGAAAGAGGGAGCTAAAGTCACTCTGTGTGATACGAATCAGTGTTGACATAAAGAAAGGTAGCATACTGTTAATATCTGCCAAACCAATAAGTCTGTGACCTCTTTATTACCCAGCCATGAATACTGTGATAATATTGAGCAGGACAAGTAGAAACAATCTGTCTCACTTTTTCTTCCCTCACCAAACTAATTTAGCCTTTTACTGTACAACCACAGAAGGTTGTAAAAATAACTGCAGAAGAGAGAAAAATAAGCAAAAGAGGATGAAGTTCTGCATTTACAGAACTGTTTACCCACCTGAATGTATAGCGTGTTGGACACCATGGCTAAGTATAGGAAAGGCAGGAAAGCTATGTGCTGCTACCCACAATTGTGGGTAGTCAGAATCCAAATAAGTAAAAAAGATCTAAATTCAGTCCAGACTGTTGCCCACCAGAAAAAGAAACCCTCTGGTATAAACAGAACTGCTGGCAAGCCAAACCACAACCCTGTCAGGACTTAACTGTATAGTACATAGTGTTTCAATACAACTCATCAAAGCATCAGGTAAACAGTGGCAAACATCACAAGAGTCTTGAAATACAGGAGAAGCATGTTACTAAGGAAAGATTGACCTTTCATTAACATCAGCTCATATTTTTTCCATTTTGCCCCTAACTTCCACGTCTAAACAAAGCTAAACACTGGCTGTGTAAGTCCTGCTAAATTATATTGGCTGCTCTGACTGGGAGTTCTGTTCTAAACTGCTGCGTTGTATTTTCTTGAGCTTTGGATGCTAAATATTCTGCTTTGGCTTTCTTGGATTTACATGTGAATGGGCAAAGGTTTAATCGTGTGTGACCCATGACTACTGGATCTGTTTTACGCTGGTGCTCTGGGGATTGGTGGGGGGGATGAGTTTAGTGGGTGGAGGAGAACGTGTCCAGAACATGTGTTTCGTGCTTCATGAGTGGAATTTACAAAAGGTGTGTGTTTTAGAGAAGTACTGCATTCCCTTGGTCTGCAGCAGGTGTTCTAGTTTGATAAGACCGTGTCTTCTCAGGTGAAAGCCTTGTTGGACATTCACAGCTCATAAGCAGCAGTGGCTGTACGGACGATCGTGTGATGGGCTGCAGTATGTTTTGTGTATTTTATGCATTCCCTGCACTGAAAAGCACTTTCATGCACACCGAGTGTGTATGTGTGAGCTGGTCACTGTCTTTATCACAAAAGGTTCCCGTCAGGACTACATCAAGGTCGCCGGTGTTGTCAAGGCGAGACTCGCCTCATCACCATGGCAATACCTCACACAGCAGCCATGCTGTGCAACGCAACACTGCCAGGTAAACTGACATAAATCCTCTGATTTGTATGATTCTGTCTACTGGAGATTCGAATGGAGTTTTTATGTTGTAACATGCCTGATGTATATTTACACATAAAGGATATATGTGGGATCATTCAGAGACTGCATGTCTCTCAGTCTAAAATGTATAAATAAGGAAAGTCATGCCAACTATTTGATAAAAATCTGTGTTCATCTTGATAACATAAAACCTGTTTGAGATACAAAACAAAGGGATCTGAAAATCTGTATTCTTGGAATAGCTCATTAAATGTGTAGATTTATTAAGAGTTGTAATTAATAAATAAACATACATCAGCATTAAGAATAAAATGAAATAGGCATCAAATTTCAGATGAGAAAAAGAACAATGGAGTATAAATGGGCCAAAAATAGTGCCCTGTGGCACTCCACTGGTTGTACCTTTAGAGGAAAATATGTTAGTGCAGCTACTGTGTGTCTACAGAGAAAGTTTGATGGGAGCTGAATCAGTCTGGCACTCTGACACAAACAACATCTAAAGGAACTAAAACTTCACAATGTCAATTTGTAAAAGAAAGTCATTCGCAGCCTTCAGGAGAGAAGCCTCAGTGCTGTGAAGCTATATGAAACCAGGCTGCTGTTTTCAACTTTGTCATTAAAAAGACATGAAAAACAATGACTTTCTCAACCACACTGGCAAAAACACACTTTTTTCAAGATGGATCAAACACATACACACACACACACACACACACACACACACACACACACACACACACACACACACACACACACACACACAAACACACAGAGGATTGTCTCTGTACATTCAGTACACTCAGTGTCTGTATGGCTGTAGTTATTGTCTGTGGTGTTGTGTGGGAGGGTTTATGTAACAGTGCTAGCTGTCTAACCTTGTGATACTTCTTGTGTGTGAATGTGTGTCACATATGCACATTTTTCTATTTCTAAACCACGGGCGCTCTCATGGGGTTCTATGTCTGTTTGCCTTCCTCTAACCCTGCAGTGCTGTATTTTATTTTTTATCTGCAGAACAACATACACACTGATCTAACTGTATTGTTACTCATTTAACCAGTTTTTACTCCTCATTGTGGACTCATTCGTTAAAAGAATATTCTATTATTAGTCTGTTATCTGTCAATAGATAGACAGATAATACTTCAATAGTCTCTTTCCCACTGTAGATATTAGATATTTTAATATTAGATAATATTAGCATCTTGTCTGAATAAAAAAACCCATCAAAGCACAAAGTGCAGTCACATGTGGTGTAACAGCACTTCTGCAGCCCTACCATCTCTGACTTTCTTGACTCTGGTGTCTGTTGGCTCTACAGTGCAGCGGAGCCTCGGCTGCTGTGGGAGCGAGTGGAGAAACTGGTTCCCAGACCAACCAGTAACAGTGGCAGCGGAGGCTCCAGCTCCTCCAGCAGCTCCAGTAACTCCAGCTCTCAGCCCGGTTCTCACTGCGGCTCTGGAGAGAGGTTCAGGGCCCGCTGTGAGTGCACACATGTTAGCAAAGCAGCACTTACAAACACACAGGAGGTGGACCATAGAGGTGACCACCACCTTGAAATACTTGTGCTGAAGTAAATACCATTTTAGTAAAGGAGCTGCACAAACATTCAAACACATGTTCACATTTGGATTTCACAACATCACTTTTTAGAGCAAACTGACCTTTTCACCTCCGCCTCCTTCAGCCTCTTCCAAATCAGAGGGTTCGCCCCTCCAACGGCCAGAGAATGCTGGGAAAAAACCAGAGGAGAGGAGGGACTTGGTCAGGCCGAGCAGACCAGCGGTGAGAGTTGACTCAAAGCTGACTAGCCAGTAGTGTAGCTCTCTAGCTGGGATGGATTTAGATCTAGACCTTTGTGTGTGTGTGTGTGTGTGTGTGTGTGTGTGTGTGTGTGTGTGTGTGTGTGTGTGTGTGTGTGTGTGTGTGTGTGTGTGTGGTCATAATGGGTTTGTCTGAGAGCTGGTCTATGGGTGATGATTTGGTGTGGCCTGATGGGAGATTTTTGTTGGGTTTTTGTCTGTGTGTGTGTGAATGATAATAAACTGGCCTTGGGACATGTGATCTGCGCACCATCCAGTAACGACGTGATGAGACTCTTTGAAGGGCTTGTTTTCTCTTTGGATTGAGCTCACTGGCTGAAGGGTTTTCTGCACTTGCTTTCTCTCCACTGGTCTGTCTGCCTGGGTGGTGGCCATCTTAACTCCTGCCTTCTCTAACCTCAATAAAGAATTGACAAAAAAAATATGATTTTTTCATCTTTGCAGCTCTAATACTTCTCTCATTATTAGAATTAATCCACTAACCTTACCCACAGTAGCTTGAAGAGCATCAGCTCTGCGTTCTCCGACAGTCATCTCTTGCCTTGCTTCATCTTTTGGCTTTGCGGCTCTCAGGTTGGCTTCTCATTGGCTATAACCTCTGTTCCTCTCCAGCAGCTTTCTGTTTCCTGCTTTACTTTTTTCAAAGGAAGATCAACTGCAAATCTTTCATGACATCTTAGCTAATGATTCAGATGAAGAATGGACAAAATTCCAACTTGGGGAGAAAAATAACAATGAGATCAAATGACCTTTGACTCTGGTTTTGCCTTTCACCTCCTGACCTTTAGGACCTGACAGCTCTTGCCAAGGAGCTGCGTGCAGTAGATGATGTTCGCCCCCCAAATAAGGTGACAGATTATTCATCCTCCAGTGAAGAGTCAGACACCACTGATGAAGATGATGATGAGGAGGTCGACCAGGAGGCAGGTGAAGAGTCAACCTCTGGCCCGGAGGACTCCAGAGCCGTGTATGTACACAACCCTAAACTCTGATCTCGTGTTGACACTGTAACATGGACCAGTCAGCAACAAGACAGTGCATCACTTGATTTATCTTAACCAGCTCGTCTTCTCTCATGCAGTTCCTCAAGGCTGAGTAATGGAGAGACGGAGTCTGTGAAGACCATGATCGTTCACGATGAAGGCGAGAGTGATGCAGGCTCAACGCCCTGCAAAGACAGCACGCTGATCGTCAGACAGGTACTGGCTGAAAAGAGAGGAAAAACAATGCAAAACAGTCATTTACCACATGCTTTCAGTTGGTCTGTTGTGTATTTTGTTCATTCATACCCTAAGTGTTTCTCCATTTGGTTTATATGTTGTGTTGCTCATGTTCTGTTCTTGTATACTTTGTGGCTGGTGGAAAGCAGCTCAGTGTTACAGAGTGTAGAGACTTAGTGAAGGTTGGATATGAACCCTCACAGATTTTAATCATGCATACATAAAGACCACTAACTAATTCAGTAATGGGGAATTACACTATCAAACATTTATTCAGGTTTTGTGTTTCAATCCATTTCATTTAGATTTTGAAAGGTTATTTCACAAGTTAATACATTAGCTCTTATCACATGCATTTAGTGCTGCAAAATGACTTACCATAAGATTTGAGTGTATCATTGACTGCTAACAAGAGTTTTCCTCCCACCTGTAGAGTAGCCACTGTAGTTTGCCCTTTGCTCTTGCAAACACCTTCCCGTCCCCTGAAGTTATCAGGAACACATCTAGACCCAAAGTCGTCTACCCCTCTTTCTACTTCCAGAGTGCAGGTGACAACAGAAAGCGTCCGGGTCCCGGCCCGGGCCCAGCCCAGACCCCCGGCCTGCTTGCAGGCTTTGCCCCAAGTCCTGGCTCAGGCCCGGGCCTCGGCCATCTCACCCCCAGCCCCCACCACCATCATCATCACCACCACCACCACCATCACCCCTCACAGCACTCGGACAGGAACGGCTTTGCTGGCCGCATCCACCACCTCCCAGACCTGATCCAGCAGAGCCACCATTCCTCCCCCTCTTCCACCGCATCCAATTCCCCTTCCTCCTCCAGCCTTGCCAGCCCCTCCTCCATGTCCCCTCAGAGTCCCCTGGACAAGCTCGGCATCCTCACAGAGGTATGTCCCCCAGCCAAACACTTACTAAGGGGTGCCGTTTCTCATGTTGTCTCAAACAGGAGGAAACAATGACAGGTCAGACTCATCATCGCCTGCCATAACTGGAAACACAGCAGAGTTCAGCTCAGTACCCAAAGGGGATGTGTTTTGAAGTCAGCTGCATGACAAATTTGTGAGTTCACAGCTTCCCAAACAGCAGCAGCAGCCAAAATACTCAAAGAAACAGTAAACTAATGTTATTATTTCAAAAATAACTTAAATTGTGCTCCTGCTGTTGTTTCCAACTTCTGGCCGGCCATGAAAATGATGTCCTGGATTTGGTAGGATGCCCTCTGCTGGTCAGTATTGGCTCGGGTGATCCTTATCTCTTAGTGGCCTCCTCACCGTTTCTTGTTTTTTCCTCCACTGACACAAGCTTCCCGCAGAGGGATGGTGGTGCTGGAGGAAGGCTGTATTTTAAGGATCATTTGGAAATAAATGTGGAAGACAAAACAGATTTTGACTAATTTGTTTTGCCCTGTGAACAACCTCCTTTTTTTGTACATATTTTTTAGTACTTAAAATACAAAAAAAAAAGACATAAAGTTTACTTTAGGGGAAGGATTTACAGCTGTAATCCCATCACTCCTCACTGAGTTTGTATTCATGATCACAGACCTGTTAGCTCTGGTTCAGAGTCAGTATCCTCAGAGGCTAGTTGTGGTTTTACAAGCATTTCCCCCCAAACATCTAAATCTCATTTTATCCCTTGAAGTTGCCTATTTTCATCAAACGACTCATATTCTCATATTCCGCAGACAGTAGGTCATAGCAAACAGGGCAGTTAGGAGCGCTATGGCAAGTATGCTTCCCATGAAAATACTTTTTTCAAAGTGCTCTTTTGTTTTTCGTTTCGTTCTTTTTGTCAACAGCTCTCCATGTTTACCCTCCACCATTGTTTTTGCCCTTTTCCTCAGTATTTATAATTTTACCCTCCAGTTGAATGCCCATTGTGTTTGCATGCAACACATTCAGAAATACCTCAGTTTGCCTGCTTATTTGACTGCATTGTCTTGTTAATTGTTTACATTAATTGTTATCTGTGGGCATCTAATGCAGTAAATATGTTTTTAATTTTTCAAAAATAACACATTCAGAGTTGTAATATTCTGTCACTACTAAGTCTCACTCTTATTCTGTAGAGTCAGTCTAGTAACAACATGCAGAAGCACAAGTCTTCTTCCTCCTTCACTCCATTCATCGACCCACGCCTCCTCCAAGTCTCTCCATCCACCGGCAGCGCCCTCAACAACGTCGGTAAGTCCCCTCCCCCCCCAGCTGCTGGGAGCAGTCAGATACCAAAAGGTTCACAACTACCAAGCATTTTACGTACTTTTTACAGCATCAGGCCTCTGTAGGCCTTTTCATCAAAAGATCCAGGAGCTGGAGAAAGTTCAGAAGCTGCAAATACAAAAGTTCTTTGAGTGTGTTGAGCTGCTTTGCATTTGAACCTGAAGTTTTGGAAAGTTTGAACCTACTTGGACAGTTAAGACTGACAATGATGAGAGTGTTTAATTTCTTTATCTACACTTTAAAAAATGGTATCATTCAGTATTTTAATCACTAAAAAAATAAAAACCATCAAAAGCAGGTTCCTCTGGAGGGAGCAGGAGTAAACATCCTGAGTGTGTGGAAAAAGGTTTCAGAGAAACGTTGAAAACCAGACCAAAAGCAGTTTGTTAGCGTGGGCTGTCAGAGCTCGTTAGCTGCCACAGTTTAGAAACAAAGCTTCTTATCGAGGCAGTCCCCCGTTCCCATCGTCCCTCAGAGGACTGGCCATCATCAAGGCCAGATCTTTACAGCCTTCAGGACTCTGGTATGCTGAGCCATAACCTCACATCATGCAGCTGGTGACCAGCCATTTACCTACCATTTAATACACTAGACTGTTCATTCTGCATCAAATTACTGATTTGAAACGTTTAGATTTTCCTACAGATGTCCTAAATCCAGATGGATTCAAGACATCTGTCCTCCATTCCTTATCCGAGGAATAATTTCCTTGGATAATTGTAAAATTATGTTTGTTTTTCTGATTTCAGCCTTCAGTTTCAGAGTCTTGTATTCAGAATTAAGAAAAGCAAATGAAGGAGATCCATCTATCTTACTAATGCTGACCATTTGACTGACCCCCACCATGCCCGGTAAATTCTACATCCTACACTGTCCTACCTAAGCCCCTCCCTTTGACCTTTTAGGCTATGGGAACGACGCCCGGCTGGCGGAGGCGCTGAGGGCCGACCCGTCTCGGAAGGGCTCTGTGGTCAACGTTAATCCAGTGAACACTCGCCCGCAGAGCGACACACCAGAGATCCGCAAATACAAGAAGAGGTTCAACTCTGAGATCCTGTGTGCTGCACTCTGGGGTAAAAACATATATATAAATAAATATATATATATATATATATATTTATTTTTTTATTTATTTTTATGCCTGTCGAACAACTGAGAATCATCTCAACAAGATATTACTGTGGGAGAGGCACTGGGTCAGAATTGGAGGTGTGTGATGACGACGGGGCACAGAAAGCTGGGGGGCTGATGATAAACGTGGTTTTAATTTTAAAACACAGCAGCAATAACAGCAATACAATGACCTGGTCTACTCAACCACAGTGTTAGCAGGGACAGTTTGATGCAGTACTTTTAAAGAGGCACAGTACCATCATCATTGTCATCACACCGTATTTCCAGAAATCACCATCTTTGCTGTCTCATTCACTGTCCAAATGATGTAGACTGAACTGCTCAACAATTTTTAATCACTACTTAAGGCTGATGTATATTTTTTACAGGCTTTACATTATGAAATTCTGACCTTCTTCAGTAGACAATGTGCCAACTTCGAAGTTATTTGTAATATTGTTATTTTCAGTCCATCAAAAAAGCTCCTCTCACAGTCACAGTGATAGAAGTCACCACCTGGTGGCAGCAAAGCCCCGATAATGCTACATACGGCCATTTGTCTGACCAGGCTGCATACTGGACCTCCAGCTGTGGTCAGTGTTGTTGGTGTTTTCCTAAGAGTGTGTGTGTGTGTGTGTGTGTGTGTGTGTGTGTGTGTGTGTGTGTGTGTGTGTGTGTGTGTGTGTGTGCAGGAGTGAACCTGTTGGTGGGAACAGAGAGTGGCCTGATGTTGCTGGATCGCAGCGGTCAGGGGAAAGTTTATCCTCTGATCAACCGACGGCGGTTTCAACAGATGGATGTCCTGGAGGGACTCAACGTCCTCGTCACTATATCGGGTACACGCACACACATTGTTGTACAATTTTGCTTGTAAGGACCCTCATTGACATAATGCACTCCCCAGCCCCTTACCCCAGCTTAACCATCACAACTAAATAATTCTAACCCATCTAAACCAACTCGCAACCTTCAAACAGATATTTGAAGTTGTGAGGACCGGCCAAAATGTCCTCACTGTCCAAAAACATCCTCACTCAGTGGTTAAAAACTTGTTGCCACAGGCACTCAAGCACAAAAGCATGCACACACATTTTCAAGATGTTTTTTTATCACACTTCAAATGAGTCACGCTTGAATGAATGATTCCATGTTCATGTTGTTCCAGTCAGTTATGAAGCTGAAGAGCAGTTTCACTTCTGTTTATTCTGCTGTGTCAGCTCGCAGTGCATGGTCACGTTTAAGTATGTGTGTGTGAGCATATTGTGCACTTCTCCTCCTGGCTTGTGCACAAGCCCACACACACCTGCAAACACACACTAAAACCTGCTACTTCCTACATATTCTCAGACAAATGGTGTGCGTCTGTGTCTGTTGCATTAATATTTTTACACACACATACAGTTAGTTCCAAAATTTCTCAGAGAAAGCACATCCATGTTCTTACTTCACCTCTTTCTCAACCTCGCACACAGAGGCAGTGCAGTCAGTGTCACAACGGATATTTGAGCTAAACGGATGTTGAGTAAATCTCAGCGCGGTGAGACCACGTCATGTGTGTGTATGATATGTAGCGCTGACACACATTTGAACTTTCCATGATGGAGGGAAACCCGCAGAGCAACACGCGTCGATTTCCTTCCATGAAAGCAGTTTGCGTTGCCGGCATTTAAAGATTCGCGTCATGGAAAGTGGTATCAAGCTCGCTGTTTGAGAGGCTGACTAAAGACTTGTCGCCGTTTAGGTCACACCCTGGCAGAACCTCAGCTTTGTGACGGGATTACTAGGAGACGGTTTAAACAAAAGCCTCACACACTAACGTATGGCCGTCAGTGTCAAGTGTGTCCATGGCTTCATTTCTTCAAAGTGCATGAGTGGATGTGATCAGCAGTGCAGGGGCCAGATGCCTCTGTGAGAAACAGCTGCACAATGTGCCAATGCAAAATGTGTAAAGGTCTACTCTATTTATGGTCCACAGCAGTGACAGTTCAGTGTGTGTGTGATTTGGGAATGAGGGGGTGTTAGAGCTGTTTAGATGTCAGTAGTTGAATGTATAAGAAAGTGTCTTTCCTTGATGACCGAGTGCTGAATATTACGTTCTCAAATGAAATTCAGTGCTTGAATTAGACCAGAGCTCACCAATACAAAGTGCTAGCATGTCTGTCTTTGATTCCATAACCATATGTTGTACATTCAAATTCAAACTGTGAAGGTGGCGTACTATATTTCATTATTTCAGAAACATTACATACAGTATGCCTCTCATGAGTATCAATGTATTTTCACACAGAAAAAAATTTAACCTGGAATGCAAAGTGGTCATACCAGAATATTTGATCTAAGATTAAAGCCATGTGCTCAGTTACTGCTGATTCAGAGCACCGGCACCTTTTTAATTCAGATTGGAGCAAAGATCTAATTTAATGTTAAATTACACCATCTGTCATGTAAAGGACAGATGTAATGATAATGATCAACAGTAAGGCTTGAGCATGTTTATACCATGACATTAGCTGGACATGGGTTGACTGGTGTAGGGGACACGCTCAGAGAATTTTTTATGTACCACTGACTGAAAAACATTACTTTCATTTGTATGTCATACATTAAAACGACTGAACTATCAGCCAACTCGTCAGATCACACTCATATCATCCTGCAGCTAAACAATAGAAATCTCTGTCTTTAATATTATTATTTGGAACAATACACACAGCAGAAGCAGGGACTGCAGGACATTTTTTGTGGTTCTGCCTGCATGTCTGCATACAGATACACAGTGTTCCTCTGCACGCTGTCTTGTCCCGACTTGACCCACGCTCGGAACTACCAACTTCCCAAAATGTTGCAAAACACTGCAAACATACAGGACAGAGGAGAAGAATCCCACCATAGGATCTTCTGAGATGTGAAATGTATTAGCTCTGGACTGACCCCTGCAGCAGAAGGAGAATGCAAACTCACAGATGTCTGTCCAATTAAAAGCTGAAAATCAGTGCAGGCTGGAGTGAAATCAGAGAGAGCGCTCAGCAGACAATAATGACATTCTAAGTGGCTTTCAGAGGGTCTGAAGAGGTCAAAACTCCTGCAACACTTGCAGTGTAAAGAGCAACTTGATTGTGAGACCAATGCATTTCCTGCCTTCATCAGGGTCTGCATAGACTGACGATATGTGGATAAGGCAGCGTTGGCAGTGTTAATACAGCAAATACAGCCAAATCTAGAGGAAAGCAACCAGCGAAAGAAACATTTGTGCCTCTGAAGTTGCCATAGGAAATAGATCTGACCTGACTTGACCTTCCTCGATCAACGACAGGTAAGAAGAACAAGCTCCGCGTGTACTACCTGTCCTGGCTGAGGAATAAGATCCTGCACAATGACCCTGAGGTGGAGAAGAAGCAGGGATGGACCACTGTAGGAGACCTGGAGGGCTGCGTCCACTATAAAGTTGGTAGGTCACGTTCTCACCACCTGTTTCTGAACCACATTTGCGGGCCTCCCTGTGACCCGGTGGTCAAAGGTGCATACACTGTAACTGTAACCTCCTGGTTCTCCTCTTTTCTTTACCTATCAGATGAAGGCAAAAATGCTAAATCATGTTCAGCTATAAACATGGAGAGGGCTTTGTTTATTGTTGAAAACATGATGGTATCTGGTGAGCCACACCTCCGTGCTTTGTTAAGAATGTTTCCCATCAAAAAGAAACCAGCCGCATCCAGATTCAAACGGGACACTCTATGTTTACAAATGTCACCAGCTCAGATTAAGATGCAGAGTGAGTGTATGTGTATGAGATAAACGTGTTGATGGATGGAAAGCCCTTGATGAAGTAATAATGCGGTGAGGATGTTTGAGTGGACATGTAACTGTCCTGTCTAAAATTCAGAATGTCCTCAGTGATGGTGCTGCCACTGCGCAAAGAACAGCACTTCCTGTTGGAAACCCCTCTCAGTTGATCAGCGCTGTCAGTCGTGAAATCCATATCCTGTCGAGTTTTATTCATGCCCATCAATATTTTAGGAGATTTACTGGACTCACACACTCCATGGAAAGTACAGGACTTTACCCTGAAAGTACAGGTCTGTCAACCCTCTGATAGTTCTTCCTGCACATTACAAATACTATTTAAATTTTTGTATACTAGTTCAAACTCTGTGGATTTGAGTGGAGGTGAAAAACTGTCATCTCAACAAGTTTTACATCTAAAGTCTTCCACTGAATGATTCCCAAAAGCCATCTTGGACAGATGTTTGGTCTACAAGGAACATTTAAATCCTCTCATACTTGTAGTGTACAGTAAATTGATCAAGGTGCTGCCATACACAAGCCATATTTGAGAGAATTCTAAAATAAGATTATATGGCAAGTAGTGTGAAATACTTTCATTTTTATTCAAAAAATGAATTTTACTTTTACTTGAGTATTTAAAAAATGGCTTCAATCCAAATGAATCACATTCTAAAATACCAAATGCAATGCAAGTATTCTGCAGTAAAATGGATTATACTGCCTTTAAACTGTGAGAATCGGCTAACAAATCCAGTGAGCGTTATTGGAACGTATGGTGTCTGCTCTTTCATGTTCCTCTAATGATTGGTGTTGATTTTTGTTCCCCAGTGAAATACGAGAGGATCAAATTCTTGGTTCTGGCTCTGAAGAACTCTGTGGAGGTCTACGCCTGGGCACCCAAGCCCTACCACAAGTTCATGGCCTTCAAGGTGAGTCCGTCCACTATCTCAGCTCATTAGCTGATGCATGTGTGGATTAACCCAGAGATTCCACTGGGTGCCTCTCTGTGATGGCGTGTCTGCAGCGTCCTCCACATGCCTGCATAATGTTTCAGAGGCATCTGGCCTGCCTGACTTTGTTGACTTGCTCAGATTTTGTTGATTTGATTATTTTTCCTTGATATTTGTGCTTCTGTCATGGTTAAGTGATCCTTTGTTGTTAATCACAACAAATACATTACAGCTCAGTATGACATCTCTAAGGTTGGTTCAGTGACTCGGGTCTATGTGCCTGTAACGTGTTTACAATTCATTTTATTTATTTTTGGTTGTTTTCTTATCCAGAATGAATGTTGATGCCAAGGTTTAAAGCAGGTCAGCAATTAAATTCTTAGAAAGCAGTTTCATTTATGTGTTTTAACTGCAGCTTCACTGAAAACTCTTTGTCCAGCTGGCTATCAATATTGACCATCTCTGCTCTGGCAAATATTTGCTGATCTGATGCTAAAGCTTCTGCTGCCAAGAGGGACAAAACAGTTTTTTCTGACCTGTGTGCTTCAGTCTTTCGGCGACCTGGTGCACAAGCCCCTGCTGGTCGACCTTACCGTGGAGGAAGGTCAGAGGTTAAAGGTCATCTACGGCTCATGTTCAGGCTTCCACGCTGTGGATGTCGACTCTGGCGCTGTCTACGACATCTACCTACCCACACACGTAAGAACACACACACATGCTGTGATATCTTGCATTCATGTTCTTTGCCGGAGTTGAACAGTTATGGCGAGAATTTCTGCTTCTCAGGCTGAAAATGAAGTTTTCACTGTTGAAAACTTCGCTGGGATTAAAGAGTTAAACAATTTCCTCATCTTGTCAATATTAATGGAGATGATTGATAAGACACCTTGTTGATGTTGTGTGTCCCTGCAGATCCAGACCAGTATCCAGTCTCACGCCATCATCATCCTGCCCAACACTGACGGCATCGAGCTGCTGGTGTGCTACGAGGACGAGGGTGTTTATGTCAACACTTATGGACGCATCACCAAGGATGTGGTGCTGCAGTGGGGGGAGATGCCAACCTCAGTGGGTGAGTCACAAAAGCTGTGCAAACACACACCTTGCAGTTTTTTTTCATACATTCGTCCACATCAGTGCTTCCCTAAAATGAAGTCATGTCCTCTTTCAACCCCTCTTCACATCTTAAAACCTTTTATCTATCTTTAAATATGTCAAGCTTTTTAAATATCAGTATATCGGTTAATTGAAAACCTCTTTGCAGCCTACATTCGCTCCAACCAGATCATGGGCTGGGGAGAGAAGGCCATAGAGATCCGCTCAGTGGAGACCGGCCACCTGGACGGCGTCTTCATGCACAAGAGAGCACAGAGACTCAAGTTCCTCTGTGAAAGAAATGACAAGGTGAGACGTTCAGCAACACACCCTGATCTGATCTGCAAGGTGCGATAGATGACTGATGACTGCTGGTATCAATGAGATACTGAGAATATGATTCGTGGTCATCAGAGATGTTCCAGCCAGCTGTTTGCGTGCTACATAGAAACAGTTAAAAAAGTAGTTTAAAGCATGTTTGACTCAGAAATCTCTGCAGGGCATGGAAAGGATGCAGCAGTCACATCCCCTCACCATTCAAAGTGAATTAGGTCATAGATTTTAAGCTAATGCTGTTTTTTTTTTTTGTTTTCTTTTTTTTTTGGTTGTGAAAATGGCTATATGCAAAAAAACATTTTATAATCCATCCAAACGGCACAGAAACACACACTGATGTCCACACAGAGCATCACACACATCCCTTTAGTCCTCAGAGTGGCTGTCTGTTGGCTCAGCTGGTTCAGCTCTTTGCTGCCCTGCTCAGACTAACGAGAAGTACAGAGTTAAGGATGAGATTTGTTTCCCTCTCTGTGTCTGCTTAGTGGTGCTTATGTGGGAAATGATGTGAGCTTTTGTGGACTTGAGCTTTGTCAGTTAGCTGACTTATCTATTGATTAGGTTTGCTCAGCTAAGAGACTGTAGTCAATTTCAGTCCATTTTTTTTAAAAAAAGGAAATAAGCTGTTAGTCATTAGTGGCCAATGCAATGAGAAAAAGAAGTCAGTCTACATGATTGCAGTCATTGATTGGAGCCAGTGTTTTCTGATTGGTTTGCTGATGGACTGAATGAAACTATGACCAGTGCTGACATGTTTCTTGTTTGATACTGTTTTCGTGTTCAAATTCAAAATGAAAATTTGAAAAGCAGTGAAAGAGACTGTGAGCGTGTGATTGGACCAAGCAGTGAAGTCCCCGTGTGTGTGTGTCTCCTCTTCAGGTGTTCTTCGCCTCCGTTCGGTCCGGAGGCTCCAGCCAGGTCTACTTTATGACTCTGGGCCGAAGCAACCTGCTCAGCTGGTAGAAGTCCACGCTCTGCCCTCTTCCTCCTCCTTCTCCCCATCCTCCTCATTGTCCTCCACCCTCACTAACACTGGATCTCAGAACCCACCGTCGATGTCTTGTCAGCACTCGGACAACCAAAAGAGAACAAACAACAACCAACCAGCCCTTTGAAGCCGTCGACAGCACCTTTCCTCTGCGGCTGCCTCTCCGGGGCCGCCTGCGACGCCACCGCTCAAGTCACGCAGCTGTCGCCCACTGAAAGTGGCAACTTGCATACGAAGCGATTAAATGATTCAAATTAATATATGACAGAAAGTAGAAATAAGTAAAATGTGAATTTAAGAAAAGGGGCAAACGACTTTTTGTTTCCCCTCTCCGTTTTCTTGGTGCTCATCAGATTGTGATGGGATGGATATTGTACCTCTGCTTTATTTCCCTGCTCCTGGGCTGGTCAGTAAGCTTGAGGTCTTCTAACTACTAGTACTGCTACCACTATTATTACTACTACTGCTACTACCTTCTGCAGGTCAGCCTCTTGTAAGAGAGCTCCCCCTCTGCCCCATGTTCCTGCCCTCCGCCCTTTCTTACAAGTGTTTCATGGGGCCGCTGGAGTGGGAGTCTGTTGTATTAATGCTACAGTAGTGTGTGTAAATGTACTTCTGTTTGGTCCAATTACTGCTGACATGCTGGTTAGAGGTCGAGGCCATCAGCCAGGGTTAAACTGAAGAACCCTGGAGCCAGCAGGGCTCGTGGTGGCGGCGAGCAGGCGAGAGGGGCCTAATATTTGAGGTTCTACCGTAAGTCTGATTGATGGGACTCGACTGAATGGTGTGTATGTGTGTCGTTGAAGTATTGTGTTGTTCGGACTGGTGCTTTAAAAGAGGGGAAGACTAAGAGAGAAAGAGACGTTGAAGCAGATGGATTTCAGAATAGTATTTTTTGAATTATTACTATTATTATTATTCCTTGAAGATAAGTGTAACTATGTGGAGTAAAACATGTCTTTTACCTTGTTTTTTAAGATTTACACACATCCAACCACAGTCTGCTGTTTGCTTGCTTTTATTCTGAACCCACAGAAGTGCAGGGTGTGTTTGTCGATGCAGAAAGTGATGTGGGTGCGGTCCAAAAGTCAAATAAAGGTGTCTATTTACAACAAAGGTTCATTCAGATCAGTGGTCAAACGCGACGACCCAAACTAATCTCTGGTAGGAGCGATCAGTCCGGCTTGAACTGCTGTGAATAGTCAGATATAAAATAGTGATAGTGGAGGGAGTTCAGTATGTGTGTGTGCTGGTGCGGTTGGAGTGTTGAGTGTCATTGACGGATTGGATTTTCGTGGCAGAGAGGTAAACACACGGTCAGCAGAGGAGTTTTTTCTGGAAGGCAGTTTTCTATCTTCCATTTCGTTCTTTCAGATCACTTAATTTTTTTCATTTGTATCATTTGTATGAATGCAATGCACTAAGTGTCAAGAATGTAGAAAGACATATTACTGTGTGGTGGTCCAAGGCATGAGATGATGTTTTTGCTTTGTATCTTGTCACAAGTGATCAATCCTAGATGTTCAATTTCGAGTCGAGGCGATTGAAAGCTGCAGCAGCGGAGCCTCTACGTCAGGTGTAGATATTTTCCGGGTGGTTGTGGGGGTTGGGGGCTTTCTGTATTTGTTTTGCAACCTTTTCCACAGCCTTGAGAAGCAAATGCGAGTGCACCAGAGCTGAGGAGGGTTTTCTGGCATCCTGCAGGTTCTGCTTGCACATGTCAGGCACTCTTTCCCATTAAATGAGGATGTAAACCTCATCTATTCAACACTCAGACTCTGAATTTCAGTGTTACTGTGATGAAGTGTCACAAAACAGGCAACACGGAGCAGAACTTTTCCTCACTCAGCTGTTTGTGAAGAAACTGAAGACGGAAACCCTCTTTTTTGGGAAAGAATTGTTTTCTCTGTTTTGTGCCCCCCACTTCCTGCTCCAGCTGTTATTTAAGTTGTCTGTATATGTGAAAGACTGAGCAGCAAACTGCAGCATCGACACCCTTCAGGCCGGCAGCTGCCGAGCTGGATTATCCTCCGTTTCCACAGAGATTGCACATTGTTCACAGAAAAAGGCGGCAAAGGAGAGTCCAACGTGTGCTTTCGGTTCATGTCCAAACAGGTTCTCGCCAGGTCACACACAGGTTTACCTTGGGTGTGTTTGTTTTCCCCTGACGGTAACAATCACACACATGAGCAGTGTGTGATGCGTGACGGTGTTACTGCCAGTTAGACAGTAACACTTTCTGTCACGAACTGTTTCCTCCTCTCGTACAGAAAAGCCGTTTGGACCCCAATGCTGTGTCGTCTGAGGTCTGTGTGTGCAGTAGTACCCGGTGTGTGTCTCTTATTGCATCAAGGCCTTGATGAGTGGCTGTATTGACGTCATGAAAACGTAGTGGTTATTACTTATATTCTTAATGGGCTAAAAAAAAAGGATGTCTATATCTGGTGAGAAAAAGCAGTCGCTTGCCGACTCACATTGGAAAAAGTGCCAAGACGGCAGCATTTAAAGCGTGTAAACCTATTGTTATGAAAACCACTACTTGGAAATCCGTTTAAAAAAAATCACTTGAAGCATTGTGTATTCTTAAGTTTTAGCGCTAGTCAAGAAGCTTAACAATAGTTTCTGTTGTTTCTGTAAGTCTATGTACCCGTAAATATGCGACTGCGGTGGTTTAATATTATTACGCTCACCTTAGGTGGAGAAAATGTTTACAGAGGCAATGTTTTGTTACACTAATGTGCATCACGGTATTTATGTTTAATGCATATGCGTCTTGGTTCTTCAATTGTTTGTTTTTTGCTTTTTGAGCCCAGTTTTTATTGGATATTTTCTTTTCTTTTTTTTGGTCATCTCCCCCTACCCCACAAAATAACCTACTTACAAAAACAATAAAGAACACGTGTGTTGTTCATTTCAGGTATTCACATAGCGCTGCTTAAACGTGGAAACATTGCAGTTACGTTCCCTGCAGGCTTGGACGTGAGGCGACGTGTTTTTCCTCTGCTGTTTCTGCCATGCTACTCTAACTTATGTCCTCTCTGTGTATGACAGGAAGTCATGTATTTTCCTGAAGGTTTTTTCTTTGAATAAACTTTAAAAGTAATTTTAAAAGACGAGTGTGTCGTTCATCTCTGAAAGGCTTCTGCTGTGGTTTGCTCCCCAAAGCTGCGTGGAAACATGTTGAAAAGAGAAATGTTGTAACACATGTTGACTAAGTTAAACACCTCTAACACGCTCTATTTCCACTGTAACCATTTCTTCATGTTTCCTTTGACATGCCGTGTTAAAGTTGTTTGTTTTCCCATAAAGCCACACTGCACTGAGATAAACAAAGCTCAAATGACCGTTCAGTCATACACAATGTTGAATTAGCATTCACATGAGCCGTGGCTAAAAGTGTGTTGTAAATTTTGACTTCTTGTTGAGTCCATCCTGTGGTGTTTGTGCGTCTGGTTTCTGTGTGAGTGGGTGTCTGGGTCCTGCTGAAAAGAGAAGTAAGGAGTGTAAGTATGTGAGGTTCATACAGTTTGGTGCACTCAACACATCTTAGATGCTGCAGTTGCTTTGCAATCAGCAATTGATTGCACTTTCATCACTTTAAGCTGAAATGAAATGATCTGATGTGTGTTCAGAACTTATAGATATATACAACTGAGTTAATGTTGTCAAAGGAAGATTTGCAATTTGGCGCCCACAAGTGGCAGAAAGCAATACCAGCTTCTGTTTGTAAGTTTGAAACCTGAGACAGAAAATGAAAGACATCCTTTCTTCCTACCTGGCCTCTTTATACCTGCCTGCTTGCTCATGATCTGAGTTGTTAAAGAAAATGGGAAAATGCTGCCACACATTTTGCTCTCTTAATTCCCAGTGAGGTAAGATGGTTTGGTTAAGGTGCAGTTAAAACCACTCTGGCTGGGTCCATGCTGGAGGGCATTGACCTCCTCTCCAGTTTCCTGTAAGAACAAAGTTTGAGATTTAAACAACCACCCACAACTAGAAAATGTCATTTAAAGATGCCACCACTATAGAAATCACACGTTAAAGCTTAATTCTTTATTAGCATTCTTTGTTAGCATTTTGGCAATGCCACCAAGATGAAGTGGAGATGCAGGAAAATGTCTACTATCCAAATGATTGAGGGTTATGACAGAAATGGGTGGGTCTTAGAGTGTAATACACTGATCTGTAGGTACATTCCTCATTAGATGAAAGACAAAGAAGGTCTGTCAAACTGTTTAGTCATCTGTCCAGTGTTATCGAGTATCAGGATATAACAGATACCAAAGAGGTGATCTGGAGAATTCCCAAAACATGCAACATCTCCTGCTTTCTCAACGGCCAGTCAGAGTTGAATGAATGGTATGTTCTGTGTGGGTCACCTTTTAACCTGCGTGTGTTCAAGATACTGGAAGAACACTGCTGCTGCGGGTGAAAGTTCTTCACTTGCTGATTGCTTACCTACTGAGTATCATCCCCCTTGACAAAAGACAATAATGAGCACATAAGTTCCAGTTAATGATAAAACCCAGAGGCTCAGACTGTAGCAGAGTCAGCTGATGAAATTTCATCATCACCATGAAAGTGTGAGATTGTAGGAAACCACTGCTTTGATCCAGGACCAGAGGATGAGTGCATCTTTTTGCTGTTGTTTTCTAAAAAATACTTATTTAGTCTTTTGGCTGATGCCTTTTTCATCGACAAAGGACTGTAAAACAGGCTCATTGCCAAAACTTAGGAGGTCAGGGGTTGATTGACCATTCAGATTGACTATATTGAATGTAATGTGTAAACTAACATTATTAACTAAATAAAGGGAAACTCTAAAATGTTCTATGAAGGCTTTTGTGGCTGTGATAATCTGATCAATTGCCTCAAGAGATGTCAGTGTTGGTTGGGGCTTCTCACCTCTGTTTGAGGCTCGAGGCTACATTAGCCACTATGTGTATAACATGCCTGAATCTCTGGACTCACAGGAGTACAATGCTACATCAGAGTGTTCATAGTAATGATAACAATAACTGTAATTCTGAAGCGCTTTTCAAAAACAAATTATAAATTGCTTCACATAAAATGATCAGAGAAATTTTAAATTAAAGTGGAATGGATACAATGATAATGACAAGTAAGGTTTGAATTAGTACAACACAGTAAAGACAAGAATGACCAATACTGCTTTCATTTGAGTATAATAGGAAAAGTAATCCGTGTTTCCTCACTGGGTTGGGTTCATCGGCTTGGGGGAATGACCTATTCATACTTGCAACGCCTGAATTACTAGTTTCTGTCCATCTAAGACAGCTGCAGAGCAGTCAGACTGTGTGAGGGTTCATGGACAGAGGAGGGCAAAGGATGCAGCTCCTGCATGGAAACCTCATCTCTGTGTTCTTTCTTCACTTCCTAATCACAGTGCTGGAGCATAGATGATGAACTAAAGTCTCTAAAGTGTTTGTGAGAACACATGACAGACGGCCACAAATTGGATCATCAAATTCATCAAATCTCTGTCCACGAAAAAGATACAGAATTGTCAGTACACTTTCCTGGGATATGGCACCTGCAAAGAATCCTACCAGCAACCTCTCCCAGTTATGGGATTGTGTCCCTGACAACCAAGCCAGTGTGCAGCTTGCATCACTAAACAGTACTCATGTCATCTGCATGAGTATGTCTATATTGGAAAATGCCCCGTCATGACCAACACGTCAGGCCAACTGAGTAATGCACGAGAATGCACAATGGTGGACGCCGTAGTTTCTACGCAGGGGATGACAGAACACTGAGTCACAGCACCACTGCACAGCTGTTGTCAAACATTTGTTTATAAATGGACGGTTAGCTGAGCACCAAGTTCTTCTTCAGGCGCAATTTGTGTCACAGTCAATTAGATTAAGTAACGCAAGAACTCGACTGCTTTACAGCAATGGCCTGCTTCACACATCACGAACATCCACAGAACAGATTGATGAGATCTGTCCCATCTGATACAGTAAATAAGACAAGGTTCAGACAACATGTGTTTGATCTGAAAAATGGAAAATAAATGAATAAATAATAAGAAAAATGAATAAATCAAATTAAGCCCTATTACTCTCCATGTGCTACACAATTATCTGGTTTTTGATGCTGACAATTATCCCACTTTTTTATGGATGTGATTTTACATGAAACCTGTTTTTATGTCTCTTGTGTCAGACAAAACAAGCCTGTTAGCTTGCCAGGCTAACACTGGCTTTCCACTGGACAGTGTGTATCCATGTCCTAGCAACATGACATGCATGGACCTGGACCACTGGCACAGAGGGTTCAACCAAACTTGAACCCAGGACAAGCTGTAAGCTTTTATGAATAAAATGGTTGGGTCTGGAAGCAGAAATCTACCTCATGTTTGCATTAATTATGAGGTTTAATGGCTGAAAAACTATGCAGAAACTCTCAGCACAGCCTGTGAACTGCACTACTCCTCCAGGCTAACCACAACAAAAAGTTAGCCCTGTGGTCAAATACTTAGTCAGCAGCTCTGGGGTAAGTTAACCCACATGAAATGATCAGCTTTACAGCTTAGAATAACAGATGATGATATAAAGAAAAAGCCATGTGCTGAACTCAGAAAACTCTTCAGAATAACAGATAAGTACAATTATACAGAAAAAAATCTAATAATTTGTAACAACAATAGTCTGATAGTCCTTTGCTTTTACACAGGTCAACAATAGAGTAACCAAAACTGTCTCAGCCAATGCTAAGATCAGCAGCACTCTCATGTCCGTGTGGAGTTGGAGCCAGGAGGCCATTAGCCTAGCTTAGCATAAAGACTGGAAGCAGAGGTAAAATGCTAGCCTTAATCTACCCAAAGTTAAAAAAATACACATACTACCATCACCCCAAAAGCTCAATAACATTTAGAAATAGTAATAAAGCAGAATATTTTGGTAGAAAGTAGTTACATTGATGACTGTTTCTCTGATTTCAGAACCAAAAACTAAATTCTACACATTGTACTGGCTTCAGAAATCTGAGACGAATAGCTCAGAAACTGCTGGTGAGAAAATGTTTTCCAATTACTCATCTCCTGTGTGAAGAGTTGCTGTGTGCATGTGTGTGTGTTTATACACATGTATGTGTGTGTTCTTGTGCTAAAACAAACATAGGGATGTCCACCCGTGACGCAAGACGCTGATGATGCCAGAGGAAAAAACTATAACAGTCGTAAACACTTGTAAAACTAGACCGCTGCCTTTTTTAGAATGAACCTGCAGGAAATCTCTCTGGGCTGCAATAACTGCAGCTCTTTGCCCTCGATGTACAGTATGCGAGCAAGAGTGTGTATGCACTGTGTATGTGTGTGTTGTGGAGTCAGCAGACATGAGTGGTGAGCTGTACAGTACACTGCGTTACATTGGGAAACCTAAGAAATTTCCATCTCAGAGGGGTGGGAACATTGAAAAGAGAGTGCAGGTTCCCCCTGAGCCGACAGCCACATGCTGCTCCAGTCCACGCTGTCGCCACATCTGCCTGTCATCACTGTCACACTGCCGGGGCTGCCACGCTCACCTGTACACTGTGAGTATACTGCGTGTGTCTGCTGATCATATGCACGTGTGTATGCATAGCCTACACCCACACATACTGTGTGTGTGTATAGATATATAGCTGAATGTAGTATATTTGTATGTACATGTATTGAATGTATGTGTGTATTTGTTGATATATTAATTAGCCTCCTATCTTAATATGTTAAATGATATTGCTATACATTAATAATACCACCATTTTGTACATTTATATTTGTACATACACCTATATATACATACGTTAAATGCATGTTTCTTACATTGTTGTACTGCTACGTTTGAATATTTTTTGCACTACAGCTGGTATTTTCTTGTTTGAGCAAAGATTGTATAGAGACTATGAATTTTAAAGCATTTTCAATTCATTTGCAACAGCTTCAGATTTATCCCAAAAAGCCAAAATAATGTGTACAGAAACTTTTGACAAAGTGAATGAATTCTAGAAAGTATTTACGGATGTCTGTGCCTTCTAAATTTAATCAGTCAATAACTCCACATGACACATCAGTAATTCATAAATACATATATGTATATGTTCATATATTGTTTGTGTAAATATATCATGAAAACACAATGTAATATTTGCAGTAAATGCAAAGGCAGCCAAATTACTGCAACGAGGAGGATGACTGAAGCTGGTTCATTATCTCCTTATTATTCAGCTCCTACATAAAGTATTAACTGTGTATTATGTAATTACCAAAAAGTAAGATATGACTGCCATCAAAAATACACTCAGATAAAATATTTCCTATGTTAATCGATACTCTGCGTGTGCCAAAGTTTCCATGTAATCCCAGGCAACGTCACACATTGTGACTTTCGTGTTTACGTATTCATTTATAACAATGACACACCCACAGACTTTATGAATGGGACTACCCTCTGATGACACACTGATCAGAGCTTTTATCAGGGGCAAAAAGATGTGTGTGAGCGCATGCATGCATGCGTGCGTGTGTGTGTGTGTGTGTGTGTGTGTGTGTGTGTGTGCGTGTGTGTGTGTGTTGCTTCCTGTCAGCTGATCCCTGCAATCAAAAGCAAGAAAACTGAAGCAGAAGTGAAAATCAGCTAGTTTCTGTGTAAGAGTCGATGATTTAACTGCGCGAAAACGAATGGCATGAGTTTACCTTCCTGTCTGACAAAGCCCACGTAAAACTGACAGAGAATAAATAATAAATAATAATAATAAATAATAACTACAATATAAAGGATTTTCTAGTTGGATGTATATCACATTAAATGACCTGATCTAACACCAGGAAACGACTTTAAGTTTAAGTTAAAGGTTGGTTGAAACTGTATTGCACTGTATTTTTTATTGCAAATAACTAGTACAAACACATAAATGTCTGTTTCCTTTCACTCTCCTTGTTAGCACTTTTTTTGCTGACCTTTGGTTCAAGTGGCCTTTAACCATTTAATGTGACTCACCTCATGTGTTGCTGCTGGTAAACCCCTGTGCTTAAATTTGCCTGCTGAGCGTGGGAGCGGGATGAATGGGAGTGCCGGTGTTTCGATGATGACTCTTGTGATGTCACGAGTTGTAGACTCTACCAGTTTAAATCAAACCCAGACGTCACTACAACTCTACGCTGCTCGAGGAAACATCTGCAAAATCCCTGCAACAGTACTAGTCCAGTACTACCCCAGTATCTTTAATATTTTGTAGAGAAGGGTGGCATTCTACCATCCTGGCTGTGATTGTTATTTCTCTGGTTTCAGCTTTCACTTGCTTGTATTAAACTCAATGCTTTGCACAAAAAGCTGAGAGCAACAGAACAAACCGTGCTCTCTCAGGAGGCCCATTAGTTTGACTACACTGCACATTTTTTTCAGCTCATCCTTCAGTTCAGATATTTGTATCACTGCAGACTGCCAACATGGTCCGCCTGGTACTGATGTTTGCTGTGGTCATCGTCGAATA
>JBBMOE010000084.1:0-34624 GCA_037975065.1 Chaetodon trifasciatus
ATATATATATATGTTAAAAAAAAAGAAAAAATAGCCAATCATAATTATTTTTGTTTTCCAGAAGGAACAAACAGATATTCTCGGTCTTATATCAGAAGAACATCCTGGTGTCACATTCTGTGACATTAGGTTAAAAACAAAGCATGTACTGCTCCTTTAACTGGAAGCCTGTTTCCACTGTTTCCATTTTCCCAGTTTCAGTGTGACGTCCACTAAAGTTTAGTTCATATTACATAAACTCCCGACCGAGAGACAAGAGGAGCCAATCAGCACGTCCATTCATGACCGTCAGCTGTCAGAGGTTCATCTCTGCAGCCGCAGGTGAAGGTATGAGGACCATTCAGGCAAACGTCACAAGCACTGCTGACGATGGAGGGATTTTATTTTGGGTTTTGTCAAAGGAAGTAGATTTCCCCTGATTCTATGGAGCTTCACAGATTTCTGTCCCTGTCTGTCTGTCTGTCTGTCTGTCTGTCTGTCTGTCTGTCATCCACACAGATTCTGTGTTGTTGTTGTCTTGTGCTGATGCAGAAAAGCTTTCATGTCTCTTTCATTCATTCATTCACCAGTCTTTCTCTTCTTTGCTCTTCCTCATTTCCTGCTGAGGATCCATCAGATCTCAGTTGATGTTGACAGAGGACACAGACAGACAGTGATGAGCAGCGTGTGGACATGTCTCACATCGCTGCTTTGGCTCATTAGTCCCTGCAGTTAATATCGATGACACACTTAATAATATTACTGATTGTAATCATGTTGATTTTGTCAGTTAACAGCTGGACATATTGATTTCCTGTCCCATAATCTGGACTGACATCAGCAGATTTCTATTTCTGTCATCTTTTCTTCTGCTGCTCAAAATGAGCTTCCTCCTCCTCAGAGGAAGAGGAGGATGAAGAGGAGGGTCTGAAGGAAAAAGCGGAGCAGTAAATATTCAGGCCTTTGCTTTCTATCGCCGTCATTCAGCGTGAAGCGGCTTTATTGCGGCATTTTTCCACGTTATCATCACTGATGCGAACATCTGCTGTGACCCCGGCTGGATGTCGAGTCACAGCAGATTTCCATCCGGACATCAGCTCACTCCTCACCGCCCCGCCGCCCCGTCACAGCCCGCCTCGTTTTCGGCTTTTTACCGGTCAAATTACGTAGATCATTTTCAACCCAAACACTTACGATTCAACCCGGAACGGTCCCGCTTCTCCCGGTTCGGCTCTCGATGTCAATGTGAGTCGGTTGTCTCTGCCGCACCTGTATCACATCCAGCCGGAGAGCAGCGGCAGCTTGTCGGTTAGCAGCTGCTGCTGCGACGCCGCGGACGCAAAGCGAAGCGGCACAGAGCGGCAGGTCGTCCAGCACAGCGGATGGGAGGCTGCGGCACAGAGGCGGCAGGCGGCAGACCGTCCGGATCCCCTACGCTCTGTGATTGGTTCGGCTGCTGGTGCATCGAATCTGATTGGCTGGCAGACGGAAAACCCGCAAACTCTGCCCCCAAATGTCGCGAGGTGTCGTGAAGCTTCAGTTCGTCCCTTTGGTCGTGTTTCTGACAGACAGGCTGAGATGTCTGAAAGTGTGTGATCCACAGCAGGCCAGCTGAACAGTTTCAGGCCTCCTGAAAGATATTTAAAAATAAAACACTTGGCTTAACTTTTCAAATTAAAAAGAAAAACATCAATTTGTAGTTTTATCTGGCATGATGTAAAATGTTTTGTGTTATGAACACACTGAGCTTCTACAGCATGATTCACACCTGAAGGCAGTCAGTGGTGGTCAGTAGGTGACCCTCAGCGCGCTGTCTGTGTGCACTTATTGACTGACGGTACCCTCGTGCCTGTGGAGCAGCTTTAGGCGACAGTGGAACATCTGTAAGAAATAAAAAGATGCAGGATGAGTTTTACATTGTGACAGTAAGCTTCCAAAAACATCTCACATCTTTCCAAACAGTCGAAAAAACAGTTCACTGTAGAGCTGCAGGGAAAGATTCTGATCACTATCTGTTAATCCGTTTGTTCATTTTTACAATTAATTTAATGTTTCTCATCTGTGAAAGATAAGGAAACTGTGAAACTGTCCATCACAAGTTTCCACAGACTACAGATACATATGATTGTTTGTCTGCGTCACGTTCAGGCCGGACGCTGTGTGCTACCTGCCGACCTGAGGCTGGCTGATCACTGAAATGTCCACAAAACTCAGCCTGCAGACAAAACTCAGGGCTCATGCTCATGTCACGTCAATACGAACCTGCCTGCTCAGCTGCAGTGAGTCTAAGTCACCAGCAGGCGGCGCTTTCTACCGTCGCTTCAGCATCACCACAGTTTGTTTGCTGACCTGTGACGTGCAGTTTGCAATGAATGCTGGGAAGTGAAGTGTGAATGAAACTGCAGCATCTCTGTTTCTTCTGTTTAACATCAGTGAAAACAGACTGAAAACATAAAACTACTCATGAAAGAAGTTGATTCATTCATTTTTATTTCTTGTGTGTCTGAGTAAGAAAAGCATCCAGGTGATCATCCAGGTGATCACATGTTGACGTGTGCGTCTGTGTGTGTGAGTGTGTGTGCATCAGGTCACCTCCTGTCTGTCCAAACACAGCTGTCCATTGATCCTCAGCGCTGTGTTTTCCTGATGGCCCTGAACTACACAAACACAGCTGGTAAACCAGCGAGTCTCTGCACGTCGGGGTTAAAGGTCACAGTTCTGCTGCAGCTCTGCCCTCGTCCTGTGTGACTCGAGACTCATACGTGTTGACTAGATGTTGGCTTTCTCCTGTTTGTAGAACAAACTGATCTGACGTCTGGGTTCAGGGTCTTTGCAGTCACTTCAGTGGTAAATAATGTCAGTGTAAATGGACCTGGGGTCAGTTCATGATCCTCAATAACACAATGCTGCTCACGTGTGGATCATCTCTCTGTGTTAAAGATCAGGTAAAGAATCTAAATGAATGAACAAATGAAGAAAAACCAACATAAAGGAAAAAACAGAGGACACAGATGAGTGAGTGCAGTCTGGTCCAGGAACCCCGGCTCCTCTGGACCAGGACCCAGGAGGCTCCTTTAGCCATCAGTAATCAATTCGTGGAAATGACATCTGAGCTGAGCAGCCAGCATTTAAAATCTGATTCTGAGAAGTAACTGATGCTGTCAGAGTGAAGTACAAGCAGAGAGTAACACAAAGTGCAGCGAAGTAAAAGTACCTCAAGTGTTTACTTCTGTTATTTTACACATTTGACACTGTGGTGTCAACACTGGGTTTAGGTAAAAGGTTAGGGTCCTGGTTCCTCTGGGGTCAAGGTCTGTGACTCAGGCTGATCAGGCCCCCTGCACTGTGTGTGTGTGTGTGTGTGTGTGTGTGTGTGTGTGTGGGTGGGGGGGGTGTCTTTTAAACTTTTCTTTTAGTGAAAGCTTTTGGAAATCTTTGATATTTATTCCTCTTCGTTTGATCTGATTGGCTCATGTCACAGTGATGTCACAGCTGTCTATCAGTGTCATCCTGGTGAGGGTGTGACCTCATTAGCTGCAGTAAACAGGAAGTTTATCAGTGTGTTATCAGCGTGTGTGGGTTTCTGCTGCAGAGTCCATGAGGGGACACTGCAACTAACATGTCCAACTACCTCATGTGTCATTCACATGGCAGGAAACAGCCAACATTATGTGCAATGAGTGCACGGACAAAGTGCACATAGACAGGCAGGTACGCAGGTGGGCCGTCCAATCATTTCATTCAGGCTTTTTAAAGCCACAGACACCAGATTTTGAATGTTTTTGGTCAGAGATGTGATTTATTGATTGCTGTCAGGATGTAAAGGGGATTTCAACATAAAATAAGAAAATGCTTGTAAAAACACAAACTGCTCTGGCTTTTATTTTGACACTTTTACTGGTTAAACTGGTCAGAAAGTACAGTGATGTCACAGACGCAGTGATGATGTCAGCATGTTTTATTACTGTAGAGAATCACAGCAGGAACAGAGAACTGATGACATCACAGCTTTGAATGACAGAGGCCCCGCCCACCAAAACATACATCCCCCAGAGCTTCAATAAAAGCACCAATCACTGCTGACTACAGAGTCATGTGACCCATCTGCTGACACCCTGCAGGCTGCCTCCACCCAAGGCATTCTGGGAAACAGTTCTTGATTCTGTTTTCTGCCGTGAACTGAGTCTTTCAGGTGACTAACGACACGTGACAAGCTCCACCAATGAAAGGCTTCAGATTAGAGACGGCCGAGGTTGTACAGCGTCTGTTAGTGACACAGCTGCCTGCAAGACTCAATGCAGGGCATCAAATGGTGAGGAAAACGCTTTTAATTTGAAGGATCTAACAGAGATCAAACCCCATAGACTTCCAAACAGACGCCTGCAACTGCAACCAGCTCAGTTCTCCTCACTCATTTCTCTGTGTGTTTTGAGTTCTTAACCCATGAAGGCTTCATCTTGAGAAAACTGTCACAGCAAAGAGATTTTAAAGCGTGTGACGTCTCAGTCTGAGCAGGCGCAAACCATCATCATCACCACCACGAAGCGGGTTTGTTGTGATGAAGATCTGAAGGATCGTAACTTTAAAGAAAGCAACGAGCATCAGTGATGTCAGCAGCCTGCAGTCTGGACAGGAAGTGGACCTGCGTAGTTCAGCAGTTTGACAGGAAAAACAAAGAAGAAACGATCAAATCCACCACACAGGCAGAGATTCTGTGAAATGAAGTGAAATCATAAAAACAAGTTTGTTAAAATAAGCTCATTAAAATAAAGGCTAGTTTATAGTATCGACTTCAGCTCCACCTGCCGTATGCTTAACCCCACCCACCTGGCCCTACTCTGACCCCCCCAGACTCCGTCCCCTCTCCTGCTGCCAGGATCAGCTGATGAAATGCATTTTCACTATCAATGAATCTAAAAATGATTTTTCTCCTCAGACGAGAAAAATCAAGTTGATGTCGTCAAACGTCTTCAAATGTCTCTTTTCATCCAATGAAAAGACTAAAACCCAAATGACTGATTTTCTATTTCATGAGCTCAGAATAAAGAAGTTCTAATGAGGGAAAAATGATTTCAATAACCAATCAATTATCAAAATATTATTAGTATTATATTTAATAATATGTTGGTTTCTGTTAAAATAATGAATTTGGCTCTAAAAAGCTCAACCTGAGCTGTCGTCATGACGACAGTGATGTGGTTTCCTAAAGTTTAAGAATGAATGTCCATCAGCAGTTTGGAGATACGAGGTTTTCTCACAGACGGCCACTTAAGTGTACTGATCCTGATTGGAGGAGAGCGGCAGGCAGCAGTGCAGTGTGGTGATGTCACAGGAAGAAGGCGGCGGCGATGGTTAGATTGTTGTGATCGTGTGCGCTGATCAGCGATAAAGTGACTGCCAGAGGAGAGAAGAAGAAACATCCATCAACATCGTCGTCGTTGTCGTCGTCACATCTGGAAGGAAAACAGAGTGAAACACGTTTTATTTACCTTGATAATGATGACTGACGCCTCGGAAACCGCACCTGTGCTCAGGTGAGTCGCCTTTTAAACTCTGCAGGCAAACAGTCCTTCCCATCATCCTCCTTGTTGCCAGAGTGCACCTTGAACGCAGCACAGAGCTCCACGTTAGCAACACGTGGACAGACACACGTGATGCTATGCTAACATTAGCATGGTGGACATTACCAAGAACCTCTCAGAGCTGAACCTCAAGCTCCAGCAGCTTCTCCGCTCTCTGCTTTCAAATGTGAATCACGTGAAGTGAAATTAAAGCTAAAGAGGAAACACTGAGCAAGTTCAACAAAAGCTGCTGTGACATCTGAACGTGCTGCGTGTGAAAACTCCTTCAGGCGTTCGGTGAGAGCTTTCAGGACATGCAGAGTCAACAAACATTTGCTGTTTGACCCGTTGATGTGTCCAACAACCTACAACATGAAATCACTGAGCTGCAAAGCAACGAAAACTGACCCAAACCTGGACAATCATCATCATCATCATCATCATCATCATCATCATCACTACTACAGTAGCATGTTTTGAAAAGTCAAACAACCCTTGACAGGATCAGGTTCAGCGTCTCTGGACACACAGAGCTGCTGCTAGCGTTAGCATTAGCGGGACTGAAAACACTGGTGATGGACTGTAACTGCTGTTGGTCAATGCGTCCATCAAGTTCTGATATGAACTCACCTGTTCAGGAGCCTTATGCAGCCATTTTTCTTTGTCTCCGCCAACTTTCATACAGGAGAACAGGTCACAGACAGTGGGCAGCGCCAGGCGCTCCTAAGCACGGACAGCAGGGAGTAAACAGTCAGGTCCACACTAAAAATAAACTCAAGCATTGAAGTCGATGACATCACAACAATAAACAGGACGACGGTCAGTTTGTGACAAGCTGTCAAGAAACTTTCATTTTGTTCGAAAAGACAAACACGCAGCTGTAAACTGATCTCCTCTGTACTGGTGTGTATTGGTGTGTTCTGGTCTGTACTGGTCTCATGGTCCTGTTACCTGAGCCTGACTCCTCTTCTTCAGCAGCCATTTGTCATCCTCTGCTGCTGGGGGGGGTTGACCTCCTGACCCTGGAGCACAGAGGGACGTCTGTCCTTGAAGCACCCAGAGCTTGGGGTCCAGAGGGTGTTGGAATGGAGAGGAGGAGGAGGAGGAGAAGGAAGGCCTAAACTGGGAGCTGTGCTCCTCCCTGCTGGCCTTCTCTTCCCCAGGAGCCATCCAGCTAGAGAGGGAGGAGGTGATGGCCTGCAGAGGAGTCCTGCAGGAGGAGGAGGAGGAGGAGGAGGAGGAGGAGGAGGTGTTGGTGGGGTGGAGCCAGGCCTCCAGAATGGCCTGAACCTGAGGAGAGAAAAGACGCGTTTTGAAAAATGACTCAACACTGAAAGCAAACCTTGACGAAAAGGAGGTCACATTTTTCTTCTTCTGTGGTAATTTGATCATGTGAAACCACATCAGACACTCTGATTAACAAAGAGAGAACAGATGGAGGTTTACAGCTGCAAACTACTCAAGATTAAAAAAAAAGTCACCTTCTGTTCCTGCTCCCTCAGGTGCAGGGTGGGCGGGGCATTCTTTGCAGCAGGTGGGGCATTTTTGGCAGTGGCCGGGGCCACAGGGACTCCATTTTTGTCTCGTCCCTCCTGTTTGAGCAGCCAGAGGCTCAGAGCTTCCTTCCCACAGTTCTCGTCACAGATGCAGTCGGCGTAGGTGGAGCACACCTCGTTGGCCTTGCAGTTCTGCTGCACCGGCACCACCTGCTGCAGCCACGCCTCCAGGGCTGCTTTCACCGGGACCACTGGAGTGATCGGGGAGGCGGGGCTGGAGGCGGGCGGGGTCTTCAGGCACTTGAGCTGGCCCAGGTTCTCGATCTCCATGGCCTTGGTGGTCTGGCAGCAGGAGGAGCAGTCGGCAGGGGGGCGGGTCGACCCCACCAGCCAATCACTGGATGACCAGCCGTCCTGGAACGGCTTCAACACCTGCCGCCACCGCTCAGCATCTGACATGGTCTCCGTGGCAACAGTGGGCGGGGTGATGAGCCAGTCGCTCAGCTCCTCTTCCTCAGGAGAGATGGCGAACTCTGATTCGTCAATCTTCTCGATGGAGAAGGAGGAGCTGCAGCTGCTGTTGGTTCTCTCCCTGCTGACAGGGGTCTGGTCCTGGAGGAGCCACGCCTCCAGGTCCCTGAGCTGACCCCAGGCCTGCAGGAAGTCCACCGAGGTCAGGACAGGACAGGAAGTCTGACACAAACAGGAAGCACAGACAACATGGAGGTTTTCTGTGGACATCACAGGTCAGCTGATGTTTTCCATATCTCCAATAGAAAATGAATCAACAAGAAGTTAAAGGCCTGGAAACCGAAAATGTCTCAATCTTTTGATTTTTTCTCCTGCGTCTCATTTGATGTCAATCAGCTAAAATGGAGACGCAGAAATCAGCTAATGAAACGCTGAGTTCAGAAGGTCAGCTGATCATTAACCAGACAGAATAAAGAATAACAATCAAACAATCGGCAAGACGTTTCAGAATCGCTTCGTCTCAGTGACAGGCGGATCAAACAAGACTTTAAAGACGTCACTTTGTCTCACCTTGCTCTCCTTGTGTGTCACGAGCCAATCCTGAGGGTTTTTGCTGGACTGGTAGCCAATGGGACAGCTGCTTGCTGGAGGAGTTCCCATCAGCCAGTCGTCCAGAGCTCCGGCCTCCATCTTGTGCAGAAACACAGATTCAGAGTCGTGCTGTCGTTTCATGCTACGATGGTTATCACAGTGAACGTTACGCTGGTAAAGTTCTGTCTGAGATTGAGTCAAACTAACAAACTGGATGAATGAACAACTCGTCAGAAGTTCATGACACACAGCTCAGTTTTTCGAGGCGTGAAGACGTTTAATCTTCTGCTCGCTCTGTGACCGTTGCGCCCAGAAACTAGCTGCGCTTCACTGGCTGATGTTAGCATAGCATGCTCAGGCAGCCACAGACTGGTGCTGCGTCTGACCACAAAACGTCTCTCTGTTGTGGTGAATCTGTTGGATTTTCTAAGTATTCTAGACGGTTGTCAGCCAATCAGAAGCTGTTTATGAAAGTGTGACGTGATAAATCTGACGTACAGCGCTGATGACGTTTTCCGGCCATTTTAAAAGGTGACAGCAGAAACACCAGAGGAAGCCACTCAGATCAAACTGAGCACAACGTGTGATTCATGAGCTTCCCAAACGCTCTGCTCTCCACCTGCTGGCTGCACTCACCTGTGTCTTCACCTGGCCGCTGTGCTGGGTGGGGCTCTGAGAGGACACAGCCTGCACAAGCTGCAAACAGGAAGGGCAGAAAACACCTGATCAGCACCACGTCCTCAACCCTGCCTCTGTGTGTGTGTGCGCGCGTGTGTGTGTGTGTGCGCGTGTGTTACCTGTGCGGTGATGCTACCAAACGAGGTGATGGCCTGCCTCAGGGAGCGAGTGTCGGCGTGGAAACTCATCTCAGGTGTTTCCTCTGGGGTCAGACTGAGAGAGGACAACCTGCACACACAGGAAGGGAAAACAAACACACCCAGCAGTCACAACCCGGCCTGGCCGCCATCTTGTTTGAACAGTGCTAACGGGTAGCCAAACTGATCATAAACTGGTCTTTATTATTAAAAACTCCTGCGCTGTCAGCCTCTGTTTTATGTGTCGTATGTGAGGAAACTCTCTGCTTCAAAAAATGATGGAAACGATGAACGGAAAAGGAGAACAGCTGCCGACTCGTTGACCGGCCGCTTTAGCTGTGACTGTTTGGTGACACTCTGTCTGCTCAGGGGTTTATTTCCCCCTCAGTTAATGTCAAACATGTTTCTGAGCTGACGTCCACAAACAAACACCGACGTCACTGCCGCAGCAGCTTTTCAGCATGTCGGTGAAGACTCTGCAGCGTTTCCTCCAACTGTGACCACAAGCAGTCTGTCCCTGTGTCTGTGTGTGTGTGTCTGCGTGTGTGTGCATGTGTGTGTGTAGTTACTTTTCCATGCAGCTGGTCAGCTGGTTGCTCAGGTCGTTGCTGCTGTTTGAGCTCTGCAGCTGATGGCTGATCACATCAAACTGACCCCGGAGCTGAAACACAGACAGTCGGTCAACAATCAGTCGACAGACTTTCACCAGTCAGTGAACAGTCAGTTGACATCATCATCGTCAGAGGTCGTCGTCGTCGTCGTCATCATGTTGTGTTTGTTGCTCGTGACATTAAAAGCTTTGATTTCTTTCGCTCAGTGAAGGTAAACAGGTAAAGTTCAGACGTGGAACACGGCGTGGTTTGGTGTCAGTGCTGAAGCTCAGGTATCATGTCAGCACCGCTGAGCAGTGACCTGTACAACCAGTAAAGAGCGATATTTACCCAGTGCAGCTGGTGCAGCTGCTGCTGCAGAGTTTCGGTCTTGAGCTGTTCCAGCAGCTCGATCTGACCGAGCAGCCAAACCTCTCTGCAGCGCAGCGCCTCCTGCTGACGACTCACGCAGCTCTGCAGCTCCGCACGCACCTGAGACACAAAGACACACGCAGGTGAGGCGGACAGCTGGGAGGCAAACACAGGTGAGACACACAGACACACAGTCAGCTTTACCTGAAGCTGCAGAGGAGGTACAGACAGAAGGAGCACAGATCACTGGACTACAGCAGAACACAGAAGAAGAAGCTGCTGCTGCCAATGAAATGAACCCATCTCTCTCTGCAGCCTTTTATAACCTGACTCCACCAGCTCCACCCCCCATCACCTTTCTTTATACGGCGCGCGGACGCGGACACACACACACACACACACACACACACACACACACACACACACACACACACACACACACACACACACAAACGTGACTGAACATCTCAATGGGTCATTGAGCCTGGATTACCACAGCGACCACAGGTGCAGGGCCAAACAATGAGAGGACGTCAGGTTTTTCTCAGAGCAACCACCCCCCCACACACACACACACACACACACACACACACACACACACACACACACACACACACACACACACACACACACAGTGAGTCAGCAGGAGCGATGAATGGAAGCACAGCAGCTTCATAAACACAGTGTGTTTGTTTCTGGCTCTGACATAAATGTTTCTGTGACATCATCAACTAACCATCACTCCCATCATCAATACATCTGATAAGGATTTTTGTCCTTTAAACATCAGAAAATATTAAAAATGTCCCTGTGGTGTCTCTCCAAACAGTCCAAAACATAAAGATATTTGGTTTACTGTGATATTTTTCTGCCAACTGACTGAGTTTTGTAATACCGGCAGACACACTGTTGAATGAAAGTCAACATGTGTGAACAGTGTGAATAAAGTTTTGGACTTTGAAAAGAAACACACAGATTCAGAATGACACTGAGTGTCTGAGTGAGTGGTGAGTGGCGCTGCAGCTAACGCTAACGTGTTTTCCCTGCATGGTGGCTGCAGCCGGTTCTTATCAGCTGACTCAGCATGTGGATGTGAAACGCTGGCAGTACAGAGGTTTACTGCACTTTGCCTCTATACTTTAACTCCTCAAACACCAGATAAAAACTGTCCATCACACTATGGCTGTACATTCACGTTTTAGCTCTGCTGAGGCAGCACAGGCCCCAGAACTGTAGCTCGCATGAGACCGGGTACCAGACTTCAGGACACCGATGAAACTGCTTCCATAGCGAGGATCTACAAATGTCGTCATTCAAGACCAAATTTTGATACCTACGGTGTAAATCTCATCAGTGAGTCAATAAGCACGCTGCTTGTTGTAAGATAAAAAGGTGATTGGCCGTCTAACTCAACAAGTCCATGAAGCACACAGGACAAACACTATGTTACCCAGAGACAGCTGCTTATCTGCACAGATAAGCACAGTTCGTCTGGGGTTTTGCTTGATAACTCGAATGCGCCGCTTCAGTTTGTCGTGTAGCTCACAACGCTCGTTGGTACATCAGCAGTCGATGATGCATCCGGCTGGTGAGCTGATGCCAAACTGCAGCAGCTTCTGACCCATTCTGACAGTGGAAAATGGTTTTTGGCTGCTTTTGGGTGTTCTAATGAAAGAAACGCCAAAAGCACACAACAGGGAATAACAATCCACAGACACGAAGGTATTTTATAACATAAATAATCTGACACATTTAAGTAATCTGAGTATTTTAGCCTGTTTGGGGGCGTGGTGTTGGAGGGAGGTGGTGGGATTTTTTCAGTTCCATTACTTTTAAAGTCTAGATTACTCTCACGGGTTTCTCCAACGTTCCCGACTCCAGCATTCAGATCGCTATGTACAGAAATCATTACTAATCAATACATCATCACATTCTTTAAGCTATCACAGATCAATACTGAGACAGACAGAGAGACAGAGGGACAGACAGACAGAGGGAGGGACAGACAGACAGACAGACAGACAGACAGACAGACAGACAGACAGACAGACAAGGTTGAGGAAGATGAAGGTCCTGACCTCTCTGGCGTTCTCCCTCAGCTGCTGCTCAGCCTTCATCACGCCGTTGATGGCGTCCTCCAGCTGATCCTGGGCCTGCCGGCACTGCTTCAGCCCACCCGTTGCCGCCTCCACCGACGGCATCCTTTACAGGTCAACAGGAAGCAAGAAGGACACGGCGTCAAAATAAAACAGGTCAAACCGGCTCTCAAGTTAAAAAACACAGAAAAAGTGGAGCATGAACTTCAGTGAGGAAGAAAACTGAGTGATGGCGCCAGTCAAACGCAGCATAAGCATGACGCCGCTGCTGCCTGAAGGTCTGCTGATCAATGTGTTTGAGGGATTTT
Source organism: Chaetodon trifasciatus (assembly GCA_037975065.1). Classification (NCBI taxonomy): domain Eukaryota; kingdom Metazoa; phylum Chordata; class Actinopteri; order Chaetodontiformes; family Chaetodontidae; genus Chaetodon; species Chaetodon trifasciatus. The sequence continues at coordinate 12,280 of JBBMOE010000084.1, forward strand.
ACCTAAACTTCAGCTGGCGGCTCCAAACTACATGATCTGAAAGCAAATCCTCTTTCACTTCCTCAAATAAAGAAAGTTCAGTGAGCTTAAATGCAGCGTCGTCACACTGATGGTAAACACACTCTCTTTGTTTTCTTCACCAACTATGCACTCGTTCCTCAATCCTCACTTCTGCTTTCACTCCATTTCCGTTCACATGGACGGTGTCCACATGCAGGCCTCAGGTCTGCTGTGTCAGAAACAACAAAGGCGGCCTTCAGATTCCTGTTTCAGCACAAACTGGCCTGTCACATGATATTTTCTAGTTTTTATGTGTTTTAATACTTCCTTCATTCTCCCTCACAAAATAATATTTACAAGTGTTTATTGGGTCAAAGAGTCTAAAAGAGCAACATCAGGTGATTTAAAAAAAAAAAAAAAAAAAAGATTAAAACACAGAAAAATGTTCATCCAAAGCACAAAGACACTGGTGGTCAACAGTGGAGAAGCTGACAGCGCTTCAGTGTTCTTCATTTGTTCAGTCTGGTTAAAAACAGGATCAACACATCAGAGCAGCCTGACCGCACAGGTGAGTCAGCTGTGTGACAGGTGAGTCCTGACTGAAGGAGGATTTACTGAAACTTCTGTCTGATCATTGTTTCTATTCTTCTGCTCGCTCTGAGGATGACTGCAGATCAGTGTTTCCTTCAGGCTGCTGGGTTGCGGTCAAAACCTCCGCTGACGCTCACAGTGTTTGTCAACACAGCTGCACTGAGCTCTGCCGTTGGTCAGAGGGCTGCTCGGTCACCAGGATCCACTGGGATTAAACCAGTCAAACCACTGAACTATTTTCAGATACAGCTGGAAAACAGCTATCCCAAACACAGAAGCACCTGAAACACTCCTGCAGGGACGGAGGAAGATGTCCAGACATGGACGGCTGTCCCACAGCTGGCTGGGGGACAGGGACACTAACACTGCAGCCTGTTTCACAGCTGACAGCTGCAGCGCTCTTGATCAATACTGGACCAATTAAAAAAAAAATTCTGTTTCTATTAGTTGCTTGGACACAAAAAGATGGAAAACAGGTCGACAATCGCAGACAATAACTTGAAAGTCTTTCAGGACAGTGGACCAGCAAGCTTTTCTCAACAGAAACCCTGAATGGAAGATGCAGTCTAGAGTGCTTTTATTTTGAAAAGTACTCCAGCCAATCACATGACCCAGGTGATTCCATTAACCTGTCTGTGTGCATTTGTTGTCATGGAAACTGCTGCTTCCACATAAAACTGATCAAACTTATTGAATTGTTTGTCACATGACTCTTGTTTTTGTCTTGTTTTTTTGGTGGTGGTGGTGGTGGTGAGAGTGGGCGTGGCCTCAGGGTGCGGCGCCGCTTCAGTATCAGCTGCTAACAGTCAGCCGACAGCCACTGATAAGAAGAACAACATGGAGACCGTGTTGCCCTCCAGAGCTCAGTGTTTCTGAGTGGAACCCACAGAGAAGATGTTTATGACACGCTTCGACCCTCCAGAGTCCAGCTTCACTCCGGTTAATATTTGCCAACATTCACGTTTGTCTTCATCCAGCTGCTTTCCACCTGTCCTCCCCTCACAAACATGCCGTCATTTAGTTCAGCACAAACTCAGCTACAAGTCCGACTTCTCATTCAGGCCAATGAACAAAGCACGAGGCTGCCAAGAGCCCAAAACACAAGAGAAATCACACCCACCAGTGACCAGTTCTAAAAATATTACTTATGATCAATACTTTCTCGAGTAAACGCCTGATTTCACTTCTGAGAGTCCAGTCCAAGGTGACGTCTTGTTGTTTTAGCAGTCCAACAGTCCAAAACACAAAGAGACTCAGGTTACTATCACGTCAAACAGAGAAAATCATTAAAGATCTACATCTGAGAGGCTTAAACCTGCCGATTCTCACCCAAAAAAAAAAAAACAACTCATCAATCAGTAATATAATCAACCATCAAGGTTATAAAAAATGTAGTTTTGACGGTTAATACACACAAATGCAGACAGTGTGTGTAATACAGTGCGTTTTTCACTGAGTGTGTGTTTCTCTAAAATCATTTCTCTAAAAACAGTTAGATGATAGACAATCATACATAAGATTATGCTCTTTCTCAGCGTGTCTCTACGTGACTTATGAATAAAGTTATGTCACTGTAAATAAAACCTGATCAGTGTGTTCAGTGATCAACAGACTGCAGGTGGTTTAAACTCTCTCAACATGGCTTGGTATTGATTACTTACCAGAAGTATTTGTACTGCCTGAGTGTGTTGTGTGATTTAATGATGATGATTTAAATGAGCCTGAATGTAAAGATCCACGTCTCATTTGACCATTTCAGTCTGTGTGAATCCAACAAACACGACTAACGAGTTCGTTAACGGTGAAACTGAATTCTGTGTGTTTGTCAGCGGATTAAAGTCTTCCTGCAAACATCTCTGCTGTGGAAAAACATGAAACGACATCAGAGCGTGTTTTGTCCTCAGGATTCAAAGACTTCCTGAACAGAAAACAACCCAATTAAAACACGCTGTTAGTTCCTAAATCACTTTAAACGTGTTAGTGCCTCAGTGTTTTAATACACTCACGGACTGATCTGAGAAACTTCTATCAGCAGGGGGATCATTTTCACCACAGATTCATCTGCCCATTACTTTCAATTAACTGATCATTAAGGGAATAATTCATCTTTTAGGATAAAAGTCGTCATCATCATCATTGTCGTCATCGTCTTCACGTGTCTGACTGTGTTAACTGAGAGTTTTGCTTGAAATCTGACTTCAGCTACAAATAAAAGATCGAATGATTTCGACTGACACACTGCCTCAGAAACAGGATCAATAACCCGTCATCACTTTCAAACCAGTGTGTCCAATAACTCACCTGCAAAGCTGCAGACACACCTGCTGCTCTCCACTGTGCAATTTGTACTGTATTTGCATGTATTTTTGCATGTATTCATCCCTGTTAGGAGTTTGTCAACCCTGTGATTGTCTGACAGGAAATGCTGCACTGTTACAGGTTTAACTACCAAACTGGATAAAAAGCAGGTCACAGCATTCGTGCTTCTGTAATACTCAGAAAAACATAATGTACGGCTTTAACACTGTCTGTGGCAGTTTTCTGCAAAACAACTACTTCAGTACATATGGTTGCATTGTGCTTTTACTTTGAAGATTTTACTTAGACGTAATTTTACATTATGGTCTGAATACTTTTACGTCAGTAAAAGATCTGAGGACTTCCTCCTGCTCGGGACATATTTATGTGGAATAATAATTAACTTTTATATGTTATTTTTGATGTCTTCAACAATCCTCGGTATTTCCTGCCTGCTGCTTTTCTGCGTCTTATATAATCAATCGCGGTACTCATCGGCCGTGTGGACGCTACAGCGGGGAATAAAGGCTCACTGCTCCGCTGTCGTACCTCATGTTGGTGACTCAGTGATAATCAAACTCCACGAAAGATCCAGAAAACACGACGCCTCCTCAGCTCGAACTCAGTCGATGACAGTGGATGAAAAAACCGGTTATTGTTTGGCGTTTGTCTCGTCGGTCGCAGCTCAGAAAAATGAGGAAGCGATTGTTTGAGAGTCCGCCATCACTGCCTGCAGGCCGGCACGTACGCACAGTCACACGAGGGAGGCGCGCGCGGGGGCCCGCGGAGGTCCTGAATATTCAAAGACGGCCAAAAACAGCCACATTACATCGATTAGTGATTAACTGAGATATGTCAGAGGCCAGTGTATGCAGCTGATAACTCACTTTCACAGGAACCCAGAGCGAACGTGACATGCTGCCCCCTAAGTTCAGCTCGCCAAACTCCATACAAAAACACTGCATATTTAATGTTAGTACGGTTTGTTTGAAAGAGTGCACAGCTGGCAGTACTTCACGTCTTCTCTGCATCTAAGAGGTCTCATTAATAAACTTGGCTTACAGAAAATCCACCCAGCAGCACTTCTGATAAAATACCTGCTTTTATTATCGGAGCCCAGCGCTCACTTTCACTCCTCTGCCCTGATGTTTACTGGCAAGAGACTGACAATGACAGGAAACACATCTAAAAGCCGGCATCTTGTTACAGGTGAAATTGATGGCCGATTAAAGAGTATGCCGAATTACAGTCTGGATCCTACTACTGTGTAATATCACTAAAAACTAACGTTATACCCGATGAAACCTTAACGATGAGCGGAGGACAGATATTTTTGAGTTCTTTTTGGAGCGAGTTTGGTTTAAAAACAAGAGAACTTGGGCATCGGTTGAAAGTCAATATACAGCTTTATAACTACTGAGGCGGGATGAGGAAGACCCCTTTAAAGAACAAAAAACACTTAAATATCACCTTTATTGGCCTTATTGTCCAACGTTTTGTTACCAACTGGAGGTCATAGTGTTTTTATCAAAGGTAACGGTAGCTATGTTAGATTTGCATATTACATTATCGAATTAAGGCAACGACAAAGATGTTATTGAAATCGGACAACACTAATGCGCTTATCTTCCGAACTGACGTTTAAATCAGCAACATTTTTCCTAAAGCTGCAAGAATACGTGCTTCACTGCTGGCAGAGTTCACAGCTAACGTTAGCTTATGTGGATAAGAGTTAGCCTTCATGGCAGGTCAGCTGAGCTAACCTAGCTGCGCTAACTAACGTTAGCTGATATGTTCGATGTGAAAAGAGCACTTTCATGAGTCTCTGACTGTTGAACTCACCGTGTGCCTTTGCTGTGGACTCTCGACTTCGATGTCATATAATCCAAGTTTGTTCTTCGAGACGTTAAACTGAAAAATAGCTCTGTGAAAAGCCGGTGTTTCCCACCAGCTGACACTCAAAGTCACGATCACGTCAAGGAAAAAGAAAATAGATATGCAGGGCCAGAGAAGTGTCGCGAGAACTGAGAGCGAGAACTGAAAGCAACATTCCATTCAAGTCAGACAGAGGGCCACTGCCTCCTGCTGGTAATATTTGGTCACTGCAGCATGTTACTTATTTTCATGGTTTATGAGAGTTCAGCCATTAAAGAAATGTTTTTAACAGAAAAGAGGCACATAAAGGAGAAGTGTGAGAAAAGACGGAGGGAATTCTGAGACAGATTAGACTTCTCAACTCCTTAAAGTAATGTATGAGGATGTGGAGAGCTACAAAATCAAATGAAGATAAAGCAGAAGTAACAGCTAAAACGAGATCATACTTCTCATAACCTAACACATGAAGGGAAACAAGGGAGAAATGACAGACAGAAATCAAACTTTTAGGAATTTATAATCAATATGGGAAGAAGGAAGATTACCCATCAGCTGGAAAGACGTAATTATCACACCTATAATAAAACCAGAACAGTCCAACAAAGGATGATCACAGTGAGAGTGACATTCTTTACAGAGATGATTGTTTTAGTAATTTGTTTAGAGACAAAAATTGGAAAAGCCCAAATGAATACAGAATCCATAATGCAGCAGATGAGTCAGGATGATGTGCTACTGCCTCAACAAGCTCAGGTGGTGAAGATGAAGGTTCTTCAAACAATGGTTGTGGGTTAAGCATAAACAGAAAATGGGATGAGCTCATGTAGTTTTAGTAGAATCAAACTGAAAAGTCAGTCTGTTTCCTCTGCAGTGAACGAAGCATCTCTGAGACTTATTTCATGATTGGGACTCCACCAGTCAGTGAGAACCGAAGAAGCCTCTTGGATGACAGGAGAAATGTCTTCTAGAAATTGTAATTGTAATTGAGAACTACAAGCAAGTCCAGTTTCCTCCCGAAGCACTTCGAAATGTGTATGTGGTTGAACATGGTGTCACTGCCAGACATAAAAAACACATAGAGGGAACTAAAGAAATGTGGAGCATCTTCAGAATGTATTTATCACCGAGGAAAGAAAAGATGAAGCCATGCCTGAGCTTTTCAAAGAAACCGGCTCCATGAGGAGAAAGCCCACACGATGATACACCACGAAGAAGAAGAAGAAGAGTAAAACGATTACGAGAATCTCGCGACATTTTCGGGCATCAGTGTGCGCGACGTCATCACGTTCACTGCGTGGCAGGCGGAGTCAGGGCGGAGAGACGGTGCTTGTAATGTAGATTTTAGAGACCAAAACATCGGATTTCGAATATTTTCTGTGGAGATTGAGATCCGTCGGTCTGTTGAGAGAACATTCACACAGCCACAGACCCGGGGCAAACACGGTAAACTGCCAACTGAACTGCCGCTGCGGGGAAAATGTCTGTGGGCTCTGGGAACAGAAACACGAACACGGAACCGTGGGGAAGCTTCGATGATAACCTCATCCAGGTGAGCTAACATGCTAACTAACCAGCTAAATAACCTCCTCACAAGAGAAGTAGTTAACTAGAAAAGCCGAGCTAACAGGCTAGCTGAGATGCTAACAGGCTAACGAACCTGTCAGACGTGTTGACTACCATAGCTAAGATAACTCATCAAGCAGACCAATAAGAACAAGGCTAACACAACCTACTCTGTAGCCTCTCTGGAGAGTGTTTACCTTTAATACAGGGACAGGCAGGTAAATATACAGGAAACGTCTGAGTGACGTCATGGCTTGTTGTGGAAGAACTACTCGGATCCTTTGTTTCAGTACAAATACCTTTACAACAGTGAAAATACTCTGTTATAAGGGAAAGCCATGCAGTCAAAATCTTAATGTAATTGAAAGTGCAGTGGTATTCTTGGCTTCATGTAGTAAAAGTACAGTAGTACTCTCAGCATCATGCAGTAAAAGTGCAGTAGTATTGTCGGCATCATGCAGTTGAAGTATAGTAGTACTCTCAGCAACATGCAGTTAAGCACAGTAGTATTCTCTGCATCATGAAGTTTTGAAGTACAGTAGTATTGTCAGCATCATGCAGTAGAAGTACAGTAGTATTCTGATTCTTTAGTCTTTGGGATCAGCTGCTTCCTGCAGTGTTTTCTGATCTTTTCATGTGTTCTGGAAGACTCTTCTTGTGAGAGTCAGAGGAAAGGCCAGCTGTCAGATCGATGAGCAGAGCAGCTGATGTTTTGTCTGATTCGTCTGTTGTCAACTGTCATTTGATCACCATGGTGTCCTCCTGCTCATTTCCAAATTGAATTCACGCATTTGTGGTTCTAAACAACCCCGTTACCTGTGTTTGCCGCGTTGTGTTCAGGGCGGCGGCTCGGCCGTCATCGACATGGAGAACATGGACGACACATCGGGCTCCAGCTTCGAGGACATGGGAGAGATGCACCAGAGGATGAAGGAGGAGGAAGAGGTGGCTGCCGAGGCCGCCGCCACCGAGGACGACAGCACAGAGGACGGAGAGTTTCTGGGCATGAAGGGGTTAAAGGGCCAGCTGGGTCGACAGGTGGCTGATGAGGTGAGTCCAGATCTGAGCTCCGAGGTTCTGCTTCCTGTCAGCAACACTGAGATGACATGACAGACAGAGGCTCCCTGAATGTTACTGTGGAAACACTGAGACGCTGACGTGTATCATCAAGAGTAACAGCTGAGTTTTCCCTCCTTTGATTGGTGGATCAGTGTCACTAATCACCTGTGTGATGTGTTCAGGTGTGGCAGGCAGGGAAGCGTCAGGCCTCCAGAGCCTTCAACCTGTATGCCAACATCGACATCCTGAGGCCGTACTTTGACGTGGAGCCGGTGCAGGTCCGCAGCAGGTAGGGCTTTTCACTTCCTGTTTCCTGTCAGCTGTTTCCTGCTCAGTCTGATGCTAACTGCTGCTAACTGTCTCCCCTCAGGCTGATTGAGTCCATGATACCTGTCCGCATGATCAACTTCCCTCAGGTACACACTACTACTTCCTGTCTCTTCTCAAGTTCAACATGACACACCTGCAGACAGAAAGGTGTTGATATTCTGAAGCTCTGATCCAGGGTCAGAATGAGTGGTTCCACAAAGCAGGTTAGATCAGTTCGTTCCACAGTAGCACGAGACCCCACTGAACAATGACTTCACCTCCGTTCACTCTGACACAATAGAACATGTCTGAAGAGAGAAAAGATGATCTGAAAACACGTTTATGGACAGACTCACCTGCTCCATAACGACGGCTAATAATCAAACCTGAATGATTCTTAGAGGCAGGAACAGACACCTCCACATGAGGGACAAAGTATGCAAGTGGACACACTGAGGGTCAGAGTCAGGATCAGGATCAGGATCAGGATCAGTCCTCTGACAGTTTGTACTTCCTGTGTGTAGAAGATAGCAGGTGAGCTGTACGGTCCTCTGATGCTGGTCTTCACTCTGGTGGCGATCCTGCTTCACGGCATGAAGACGTCAGGAACCGTCATCGTAAGAAAACACACACACACACAGATATACCTGAAAACACTAAACATCTACACTATAGTCCTTTGACATTACTGTGTGTGTGTGTGTGTGTGTGTGTGTGTGTGTGTGTGTGTGTGTTACAGAGGGAGGGGACTCTGATGGGAACAGCTATAGGAACATGTTTTGGTTACTGGCTTGGCGTGTCCTCCTTCATCTACTTCCTGGCATACCTGGTCAACGCTCAGATCACCATGCTGCAGATGCTCTCCCTGCTGGTCAGTGACAGTACTGCAACCACAGTACTCAGTGTACACACAGTATGCATTCAATACATGCACAGTTCACTAACAGTGTACACACAGTACACACACAGTACACATAGTACAGTAGTTCCCATTAAGCTTTGCAGGATGTGAACAAAAAGTATGATGTTTCCTTGGAGTCAGCGAGTTAGCTGTGGGCTCAATCTTGAGCTCTGTGTTAACAGCCATTTGAATTAGCTGTTAGCAGTTCATATTAGCAGCTCCCGTTAGCAGTGTGCTCATGAATGTACAGACAGATATCACTGGATCTCTGTGATACTGAAGAAAGCTTCAAAACAGGATTCTCAGTCCTGAAGAGGATTTAAATCACTGAGTGACATCACTTCCTGTCTTCTGTCCTCAGGGTTACGGTCTGTTTGGTCACTGCATCGTGCTCCTCATCTCCTACAACATCCACTTCCACTTCCTGTTCTACGTCCTGTGGCTGCTTCTTGGAGGACTGTCCACTCTGCGCATGGTGAGCACCACATTTCCCATCAGCCCCCGTTCTCCCTCTGCTGTCAACTCACCTGGCTTATGTGTCCTCTGTCAGGTAGCGGCTCTACTGTCTCGGACGGTCGGTAAGACTCCTCGTCTCCTCCTCTGTGGGACGGTGTCTTTCCTCCACATGCTCTTCCTGCTCTACCTTCACTTCGCCTACCACAAGATCGTAGAGGGTGAGAAACTGTCTGCGACCTGAGGTCATGTGACTGAGTGACGCTGCCGTCAGAGTGACTCTTCTGTCTCTGGTTTCAGGGCTGCTGGACTCTCTGGAAGGACCCAACTTTGTTCCCATGCAGCGGGTGGCCAGAGATGTGCCTGAAGTGTTGCTGAATGCCACAGTGAGGAGCCTGGGGGCCCAGCTGAGGGCCCACTGAGGGCCCATTGAGGGCTGCACACAGAAGCAGCTCTTCCTGTCAGAAGCTTCTTGTTAAAGTTGATCTGTTTTCTCTCTTCTGTTCATGTTTGTACATTTTTACCCAGTCTGAACTGTTTAGTTCCATGGTTTGATTTTATGTTCATATTCAGATGTATTTATAGTTTCTGTACAGAGAGACTCAAATAAACTTAATGAACTTTATGTCACAGATTTATTTTACTTTGAAATGTGTTTGGGAAACACACATTTGTGACTCTGTGCGGACTGTCAGGTAGCTCCCACCCGTGAGAGGTACCTCCCCCTGTTTGCACCAATGAAAGGCCCTGGAGTGTGAATGGATGAGATTTAGCCAATCAGGAAGAAGCCAGCCTTGTACTTGTGAGCCTGTGCTGAGAGCTAAACTGCGCAAGAGTGCGGAACGTCACTGCGCAGAGCCTCGTTTGCATCCAGCGCGGGAAAAAAGCGTTAGCAAGAGCACGCGGCTCGGACAGCAGAGACACAGAAACAGGAAGTGGAATCGGTGGAACCATGAAGGTGTATTTCTGCGGGAGTATCCGTGGCGGCAGAGATGACGTACACGTGTACCGGAGGATCGTTGAGAAGCTGCGGAGCTACGGGACCGTGCTGACCGAGCACGTGAGCAGCAGCCAGCTCAGCGACAGAGGTGAGAGATCCAACACACAGCATCGACTCACGTATGAAGTGATCACAGGGGTATAAGTCTAACTGTGATACTAATGCTGTACTACTGATAACTATATCCAGTGTGTACTTCATGCTCAGCTTTATAGTACTCTGTCAGCAGCCAGTAAACAACGACAGGATGTGATACCTGCTGACAGGTGTTTGGATTCAAGATCTGCAGCTGTTTCACTACCATCCACCGTTTCTGCTTGTCTCCACTTCCTGTGTGCAGTGCATTGTGGGAGAATTGAGTTCACCAAATGACACTCAAAAATCTGTCGTTTTTACTGTGAACTTCAGATGCCACGTTTAATTACACAGAGCTGATGATGATGATGATGATGATGATGAGTCAGGTGTGTGTGTGATGTCACTGAGCTGCTGTGCTGTGATTGGACAGGAGAGGACGCCACAGTGGCAGGAGATCGAGCCATTCATGACCGAGACATGGACTGGCTGCGGCAGTCTGACGGTGACCCTCTGATCACTTTATTGATTGTTGCAGGGTGATTTGGCCCTGAGCACTGCCTGCAGGTGTGTGTATGACTGACCTTTGACCTTTGTGTGTGTTCAGTGATCGTGGCAGAGGTGACACAGCCGTCTCTGGGCGCCGGATATGAGCTCGGCCGAGCCGTCGACATGAAGAAGAAAATCTTCTGTTTGTTCAGACCGTCGTCAGGACGCAGTGAGGACACGTCCTTCCTTCCATTCCTCCTTGCTTCCATCCATCCTTCCTTCCTTCCTTCCTTCCTTTCTTCCTGCCTTCCCTCCATCTATGTCCCTCCATACTTGAATGTTGCTGAAGGTGGAGTTCAGTTTGTGAGTTTCCCCTGGATCAATAAAGTTTCCTCCTCATTTACATCGCATTGACGATATTTTAATCATCAGAGTCAACAAAGTAACTAAAGCTGTCAGATACACGTAGAAGTAGAAATACTCATACAGTACTTAAGTAATGTGCTAAGTTGCTCTGCGTCACTAGCGCTTCTGTTATTGGTCCACTTTGATCAGCAGCAGATGATGTCATCACCTCACTTCCTGTCTCTGTGTGGGCGCAGGTCTGTCGGCCATGATTCGAGGAGCTGATGACGGCGAGCTGTTTGTGGTCAGAGATTACAGCGAGGACGAGGTGGAGAACGTTCTGGAAGAGTTCTTCAACAAGCTGAAGAGAACCTGAAGAAGAGACACCTGAAGATTACATCATATGACTGACAGAACAGAAGCTGATTGGACAGGACCGATTGGTGCCTTTCTGGATCGATTAATTATTTCACTATTGACTTTTTGAAGTTTTTATGTGGATTCATAATAAAACTGCACCTCAAAGGAAATTCAGACTGATGGTTTTCAAAATAAAAGATTTCAATGATATTACTACTGTCGTTTTTTACATGATCGGTATAAAGGTGATGCTGTCGGACGTAAAGCAGAGAAATGTTGTTTTTCTGATTGGACACGTGACAAAGAGCTGCCTGAGAACACCGTGAAGTTCTCGGGCCCAGTTCCTCGCGTGGCCAGCAGGGGGCAGCACAGCGCAGCCAGTCAGGCTCGGACATCCGTTTCAAAACGGCCTCAGAGAGCAGACACCGATGGTACCTGAACACACCTGAGCTCATACAGGTGAGGAGGAACTAAGACTCACATGGTTCTACAGAGAACCTCTGAGTCCTGCACCAGCCTGTGGACCCGCAAAAAAATTCAGGGTAAAATATTTTTATTTAAATTTTTTTTTTTTTTAAATTTGTTTCTTTAAATTTGAAGGTAAAAATGATTTCTGGAGAAATCAGAACTGAAAATCTCTGTTCAGGGAACTGAGATCATTCTGAGAAACCCTGAAGAGTGATGAAGAATGTCGATGACCAACAAGGTTCCTGAAGGTTCCTGCAGAGAGGCTGAGGAACCCTACAGGACCTTCACTACCCAGAGGAACACTGAAAAACCAGACAAAGACCCCAGTGAACCTGAAAGAACCCTGGGGGATCTCAAAGGAGGTTTTTAAAAGATCCCCTTCGGATAAGCCTCTGAACTTCAGTCCAGGCAGCGCAGGTGATTGACAGCCGGTGTGACATCATTTGTGGGGGGGGGGGGCGCTCTGACAGCTGCTGTGCACAAAGCTGAAAAAAAAAACAGATTAATTATTCATTAAATATTTCACAGAGCAGTTTGATCAATATCAGCTCACACACACACACACACACACACACAGAGTTCATCACTGTTAATGAAGCTGCTTCATAAACTGTTTCACTGCTGATGTGAGCAGCTGTGTGTGTGTGTGTGTCAGACTGATGATGACAGTTTTCATCAATATTAATGATGTCATTTAATCAGCAGCTGATCAGGTAGCAGCCTGCTGATCTGAGAGCTGTTTTCAGATGAAACAAAATGAAAGCCTGTCTGATTCTGTACTGCTGGAAAAGGAAGGGACAGCCTCATACCTGTGGACTCGACCTGCAGGTGGACGCTCTTCTCAGGTGGGTCACCGGAGCGTACCCCAGCATGCACTGGACTCGGGGACATTCGTGTGGTGAGGCTCTCACCAAATTGAAAACACAGACTGAGCTACGTTTAAAATATTTTATTTGTTTTAAAATATACATCGGTTTACAAATTCTGAAAATAAAATCGTTAGTAGAGTCTTAACAGTCTTTCTTGAAGTGTTTTTTTTAATCCTTTTTGTAGTTTTATTTCCCAACAGGAAGTGAAACAAACAATCAGACCAGGAAAAACCCGCTGAGGCGATCAGAGGAACAGGAAACACGAGCAGAGAAAACAGTTCAGGTGACCCTGAAAGCACCACAGCCGGGGTCAGAGGTCAACAAACTGTGAATGAGTGACAGCACCTGTGGGTGGAGAGCGAGGAGGCGGGGCTACGATCTGCCAGACTTTAAAAGTTCAGCTCTGAACCTCCAGCAGTCGTTGCTCAAATCCTCCACCGGTTCCACTCCGGTTCTCAGTTTGTTACAAAAGTTGCACATTAATTTGTCCTCAGGTGAGTCCACATCCTGAATCAAGGACCCAGCCGTCCCGGCGGCCATGTTGGAGGTCCTCCGCTCTGTAGACAGCTGTTTGTGTTTTCAGTTGCAGAAGAAGAGAAACATTTGTTCAATCTGACTGAATCTGAGATACCGTTAGCTTGTTAGCCAGCTAACCAGCACTGTTCAGTTACAGCACAATCTGATTAGCACATGGGGGGACTAATGTTAGCCTCTTAGCATTAGCATTGGTGTCGTTTCTAAATAAGCCTACAGGCTAGCTAGTTTGCTAACCGTTTGTTCAGGTGTGTCACTTCCTGCTTCTCCACTGCATCAGAACGTAGTGATGACATCACCGAGCGGCTGCTTCTGTCACTCAGCCACACCTTCGCTCCGCCGGTCACTTGATCACTTTTGTGTTTTTAACTGTTGTTTTCTCGTTAATTGTGTTTTTTCTGTTGTAACTCACTCACTCATTTAAATGAAAGTTGAATAATGAATGAATTTATCAAATTAGGTGGACACAATATCAGAATGATTGCGCTTCACAAGTCCTGATGCAGAAGAGAAGTCAGACAGTGACAAGCTAATTTTTTTTTTCGAATGCTAAGTAACGTAGCAGGTCGATGCTACTGTTAGCGTCTACTAGCTACGGTTTGCTCTGAAATTCAAAGGACGTGTTTGCTAATGCTGTGTTCAGGTCCCATAGGACAGAAGGCTAGAGGGGGGAAACATCAATTTGATGACTGTAGACGGTTAAAATGTGATGTTGCATTATGTGTTCATTCGCATTAATCTGGGATATCTACATTATATTCCAAGTTTAGATCCATCTGAAGTCTCAATACGGAATATTCAGAGCTTCCTGTTCTGTGTGAGATTGTCTGAACATGAAGTCGGACAGAAACAATGAAAGTTGACTGAATCCTGATTTAAGACATGAAAGGACAGAGTGAGACACTCAGACATGATTTGACTCAGTCTAAACTGAACGTACAGACAGTATTCAGTGCACACACTGGCCTCCTGATGCATGCTGGGACACAGACTTTAAACTGACCCCTGATCAGCAGAGTGGACTGAGGACACAGTTAAAGTGTCATTAATGATGCTCAGCGGAGGAGCTTTCAGCCGCCTCTCATGGTCTTCATCAGCACACTGTGATGTGTGTGACTGAGATAAAAGCTCTGGAACATCTAGTGAGCAGAAGACGGATTTAAGGGAGGAGGAAGAGAGGAACAAGATGAAGAGGAGGATGAATAAAGGAGGCAAGGAAGAAGACAAGGCAACAAAGAAAGAAAAGGGGAAGAAGGGAGAGAAGAAAGGGGAGTATGATAAAAGGAGGAAAACACTAAAACAGGAAGAGGAGGAAAAAGGAGGAGGAACTGACTGGTGGAAGAAGAAGATAGAAGAAAGTAGGGGAACATAGAGGGAGGGGAAAATGAAATGAGAAAGACAAGGAAGTAGAGGAAGACAAAGAAGAAGAAGAAGAAGAAGAAGAGTGTTGGAGGGTGACCTTGGCTGAGATGAGCGGCGGCTCGACGGCTCCAATTTTACTCATGAAGAAGAATCATTAAAGTTTCACAAGACCAGATGTAATGTCTATTTATACCCAGAGTAACACACACGCACACACAGAAACACACACACGCACACACACACACACACACACCTATACAACACACACACGCAGACACACACACTCTTTCCTTTCAGACTTCCTGCTCTCTTCTCGTGTCTCCTGAACATCTGATGACTCGTATGAAATATTAAACACTTACATTCTGTCTCTCTCTCTCTCTCACACACACACACACACACACACACACACACACACACTAAAGTATTAGCGACCCATTTCTGACGGTAATAAAATCTTAATAATTTAACGGCAGCCGCTCGCTCTGCTAATAATTACAGCCGAGGACCAAAAATCAGCCGGATAAAAGCAGGAGGAGGAGGAGGATGGTGTGTTTATGTGTTTGTGGGATTTGGGAGGTTTTAGTTCCACATCCTGCAGCCGTCACACAGAAGGAAACGGTTTTTAAATAATTCAGCAGCTCAGAGACCAAAAAGGCTGCAGTTAAAGTTTTCATCTGAGTCAGAACACAAAGCATCACCAACTCCTCAGCGTCTTAACACACCTAAACATGGTGGCTTGACACATTCTGATGTTTGTCGTCAAGTTCATGTCAGAATCAGCCTTGAAATGATCCTCAGCGTAATGTCTGAACCAGACTCTCAGGATGTCACATGTAACATGACTTCGCTGTGAGCTTCAGCTCTGAGCTGGCTAACTTAGCTTAGCACAAAGACTGTAATCAAGGGGAAACTGCTAGCCAGCATAAGTGCAAAACAGCTGTTCATAGATAGCTGGTGTTATGGTAGCTACAAACAGTTAGCATACCAGTGCTACCTAAAATGTTTGTTGCTAAGTGACGCTATTAGCTGTCAGCTAGCTTTTTCAAAGTCATCTTAGGTGTTGGGAGCTCACAAAACTGTTAGCCTAGCACCATCAACAGTCAAAAGTCAGAGTGTGTGGTTGTTAAGAGGAACTATTGTTATACACCTTTAGCCTAGTTTAGCACAAAGACTGAAAGCGGGTAGACCCGGCCAGTCTCGATCTGTCATTATTTGTCTACCAGATGGAGTGGTGACTAGCTCGATACAACATGTTCATCAAACAGCTTCAGAGTTTTGGAAGGTGGACTTCTTCTCCCTTTACTTTCCCTCAGCGTCCAGTCTTTGTGCTAAGCTAAGCTAAACCTGTCCTAGCACTGAAAGCTGAGCTGTTAAGTTTCTCTGTGTTTTAATCGCCTGTCATAAACAATCGCTTTTACGTTGGATCGTTTTGTTTTTGTCAACAATGAGATTTTGAGAACTCCTTTAAATTTAAACCGCCAGTTTTATGGCAGCAGCATCTGAGAGGAAGACCATGTGACGCAGTAAAAAGCTCCAGAGCGGCTCTGAGTGGACCTCCACTGGTTCTCTGATCACAGCTACAATGCTCTCGTATGGGGATCAATAAAGTTTCATCTCTCACTACATCAGCTCATCAATAATTTGCTGACCAATCATCAGCCAGTTAAAGGGATGTCTGTGTCCCATCATGCACTCTGACAGTACATATTTCCCATAATGCACCTGCAGTGATTGCAGGGTTCTCACACCACATGGTCATGAAGCTAGTCTGTGATTGGTGCTCGTGTGCGTCTTCTAAATCTCGTTATCCCGCGATAAGCGAAATCAATACTCTGTTTTAACAACAAGATCATTAATTTGTGATCAATACGGCGGCGGCTAATTAATTCACTGAAAATGAAAACAGCTGATTGTACAGATCAATACAGTTTGATCTTCAGTGCACCGACACACTGATCACAGACTGAAGCTTTAATACAAAGTTCAACAAACTGAGTTCAGTGCTGATCAATACTCGATCACTTCCTGTGAAAACATGGAGGCTGAAACACTGAGGAGAAATGGTCTGAGTTCAGGTTTTCAATCAAATGACTTTCATCACGTCGGACTCCGCAAGACTACGAAAACCTGCGATCAATCAGCCGATCAATCAGCCGATCCATCAGCGATCACTGGTCCTCGGTGAGAGCCACAATCAGAGAGCTGTGAGGAAGGCAACGAGCCGACATTCAATCAGCGACACCAGAGAAGAAGAACCAACGGAAAGTACGGAGGCTCAGTAGTGCCAGAAACAGAACGAGAACACCTGAAGTGTCACATGATCCACCAGCTCTTAAACAAATCAGACACACGTTGTGGAACGTTTGTTTAGTTTGGACTTCCTCACACTTTTAAACTGACATATAGAAAAATGAATCCTTTGATCACTGAAACATAAAAACAATCCTGTCGTGGCTTCACAATAAAAGCCTTGAATCAGCAGTAACTTCCCACAGCAGATGGCGTTCTGATATGATCTCTCACTGACGAGGAAAGATTACGAACGTATCAGAGATTCATTCCAACTTTTTAACATCTGGTTAGATCTAAATCTGTCCCCAGAATCTACTGGCTGCATTAACAAGAGACGTTTGATATTGAACGGATGCTAACGACTGATACCGAAGCATCGACGCTTTGAAAATCATCTTTGCTCACTTTACAATCTGTTTATTTTCTGCTTCAGGCTGAAACGAAAGCTGTCATCAAACATCAGGTCAGATTTATTCTCTGGTCTGATACTTCCTGATTTAAAAGGGCAGTTTTCCAGTGTCAGACTGTCTCTTATTTTGTAGAGAACCTGGTTTCTACTCTCAAGGCAAAGTGTTGAAAAAAGGGTCATGTCTGCTCTGTTTCTGGCACTAACAGGCTTCTGTAGTTCATGAAAACATTTGGACATAAAAACTTCAAAATCAACAACAAATCAAATCCAAACAGAAAATATTTTCTTAATAACGGATTTATACTCCAGAAAAACAAAAAAACAACTTGATGGTTACATTCCAGGTGGGAGAAGCTCCGCCCCCGGCCCCGCCCCTGCAGGTACAGTCAGAATGTTGGTGAAAGGAAGGGGGAGCTAGGGTCAAAGTCATACACCAGACGATCCATGACTCCCCGACAAACCAATCAGGTGACTAAATAATAACACGGCATGACAGGAAATCAATGATTAGTGTAGACGAGAAAATAAAAGTCTGACCTTCAGGCCCAGCGTCGTACTCACAACCTTCCAGAGAGAGAGAGAGAGAGAGAGAGAGAGAGTGATAGGCACTGAGTCTGAGTGTGTGTGTGTTTATCCAGGTGTGTCTCTTCTGTTCTCTTCAAAATAAAAGCTCCTGGTCACGAAACAAGGCAAAGACGTCCATTAAGTCTTTAGTTTTTTGTTTTTAAAGTTTCTATTCTTTTTTCTACTCTGACCAACAACCTGACGCATGCACACACACGCGCACACACACAAGGGATTGCTAATATTGATTCTAATACTGATTATTCACTATTTCATTTCCAATAATCAATGTATTTTGCTTTAATCAGCTGTCCAGAAACTTTCGGCCATGTAGTGCATAATGGCTGAATGTATGAAGACATCTGATCACTATATGGCCAAAAGTATGTGGACACATTTTAAGTACTCTCTATGGCCAAAAGTATGTGGACACATGATTTAAGTACTCTATGTGGCCAAAAGTGGTTGGTCTCTCTCTCTCTCTCTCACACACACACACACACACACACACACACACACACACACACACACACACACACACACACACACACACACTTGGGTCAGGCGGTGAGCTCGGCAGCATACGGTAGAGTATGGCTATATCCTGGATGGGCGTGACCTGAGACCTGTGTGACAGACAGGTCATTTGCCACGGAGACAGACAGCAGCTGAGGGAGCACAGTGTGGGCCGAGCGAGGTGTGCTCAGGCTGTGGACAACGAGCATCAGTCCAGCAGCGTGCCTTGCTCCTGGGCTCGGGTCAGGCTGTCTTTGCGGTGCAGGTGGTGCACGCCCATCCTCTTCGGGCTCTTCTGTGGCCGCTGCGGGGCAGCCGCTGCGAGGGTGGGGTCGAAGTCCAGGAGGCGGGGTGAGATGACAGGCAGGTTGTGGGGGAGGATGTCTCTCTCCTCGGAGGAGCTCTCCTCCTCCTCCTCTAACTCCTTCCTGCGGGCATCAGCTGGGTTAGTCTCCACAGTGACCGCTGTATCCCCGCTGCCGCCGTCATCCTCAAGGTTCATCAGCAGCCTCTCGCCCTCCTCTGTGGAGCCATCGCCCCCGCCATAGCGCCCCCTCCTGCCGGGCCTCGGCTCGGTGTCGGTGTCAGTGTCAAGGCTGGAGCCGCGGCTGGGCGTCCAGCTGCGTGCCGATGAGCCCTCCTCGCCGTCCGAGTACGCTGCCCTGTGGCGTTCAGAGGAGGTCGAAGCCACGCCCCCCGGCGTCGGCCTCCTCCTCTGCAGCTCCTGAGCTGTCTGACTGCTGAATGAAGTACGGTGAACCACAGAGCCATCGCAGGACGGCGCCACCTTCTCTACAAACATCCGCTGCCAGTTGGCCAGCAGGTCCTCCTCTGAGCTGCCGGAGCTCGCCAGGACGCTGGGAGCCTGGGGGCGGAGCATCACTGTTAGTACAACAAGCTTGTTTTCTTTTAGCTTCAGTTCAGTTGTGTTCCATCTACTGACCACAATGACGTGAATGAGAGAAGAGCTGATCAACATGTTCAACCATCAGCAAAAGAACTGACGAGCAGCACTGAGCCGTGCATCAGACTACATACAGTCGCCCCGCAGTGCAGGTGGAGGTTACCTGCAGACAATATGCCAGTTACACCTGTGTGTGTGTATGTAACATTCAGGTGTGCGTAAACTTCTGATCAGTGTGAAAATTAACAGCACACACTCTGTCAGCGTGTGAACTTCTGCTGAGCTCACTGCTGCTGTCACATTATGCTGAAGACGAGTGTGATGAAGACGACTGTGTGAGGTCACGGCGGTGTTTTCTCCACCGTGAGAAAGAAAACCAAACATCACCGAGACAGCGAGGAGTAAATTTTCGTTACCTGCGGCGGGCTGCTGAACGGGCTGGACTGGCTGGACACCGGCTCGCTGGCCGCTTCCCGCTGCAACGGCGGCGTGCGCTGGTGGATCCCCCCACCGGAGGAGGAGGAGGGTGCAGGGCTGCCGGGGGCCAGCCGCTCCTCGTCATTCTGGACAAGGCTGAGAGAGATGGCCTGCCGGGTGGCGTAGGTGCAGTTCGGCAGCGGGGAGTTTTTGGGGATCTTCACTTTGTCGTCCGACGAGAACTCGATGACCTTGCGGCCGGGGTACAGCGGGTGGGGTGGTGGAGGCGCTGGGTACGGGTTCAGCTTCTCAAAGGACGGGGCTCCGGCCGCCTCTTCGCCGCCAGACTGCCCATCCAGACTGCTCTGACTGCGGCAGGAACCATTCTGCTGCGCCGCCTCCTGACCGCTTCCATTCTCGCGGTTACGGCCCTCGGCCCCCGCCGGGCCTGTCATGTCCACGTGCACAAACACGTCCTCGGCGACGGGCCGGCCGCAGCTGCTGGACTGGGCCGAGTTCAGGACCAGCGGCTCTGGTTTCTCCAGGACGCGGGCGATGACGGACGTCGGCACGACATCGGCGGGAGTCAAACTGAGTGTGTCCGGGTCCTGAGAGCCGGGGGCGGGGCCTCGCTCAGGCAGGCTGCTCTTCATGTGTTTATTCAACATGTCCTGCAGCTCGTACGGCAGCTGTGACACACACACACACACACACACACACAGAGTAATACACAGAGACACACACACACAGGCAAAGTGAGTGTTTTCAGGAAGACAGTCAGATCAGAGACGACAGGCTGAAAGAGCTGAGTGTGTAAACTCTAATGGAAGTATCAGTGCTGTTGGAACACCAACACACACACACACACTAACACACACAGTAACACAGTAACACACACACACACTCAGGGCGACTCACGTCAGCGAACTTGTGGTTCCTGAAATGCGACTTGTTGCACTTGAGCAGCTGGACAGCGAGGTTACAGTCCTGTCGATAACGCTCCTGAAACAAACACAGTGTGAGTGACGCTCGACTCGTTTGGTCTGATGATGATCAAGATGTTCCGGAGTCCTCATAAGGGACCGGTCGCCCATTGGTACACCTGCGGCGGCGGATGGGTTCGTGTAGAGATGAAAGAACGATTTACCTGCTGCAGCATCATTTCTGTTGATGAAACACTGATTGACTTTGTTCATATGTATGTTTTTTTACAAATACATCCATCTGTCATCAATAATCCAGAACCAACACATCAGACTGATTCGTGTTCAGGCCTCATTTCCACCGATGTCTCTGTTGTTTACGCGAGGACGACTTTTGTGCTTCTTGAAGTTTCAGTTCTGTTTTGTTTCTGCATCGCCCGATTACGACCGGAGGAACCAATCGATGCTCATCGCTATGTGAATTCAACATGTTGATACAGGACACAGGAGTCTTCACACAGAGCTCCAACACTCAAACACAACTGTGAGGTTCGGCTTCAGCTGTTCAGACCAGCAGTTTGACAACAGAACCTGCACCAGAACCGGGACTAAAACCTGATAAAGGAACCAGAAAACCACAAAGAACAGACATCATATCACCTTTTGGACTGTGGTGGCTGCGTATAAATCACTTTGAAGAAAAACCTCAAAGCTTCATCGCACTCTGTTTGTCAGTTGATGAAGTCCGTTGTTGTAATATTAGCGTGTCAGAAATCTGAAATGTGGTTAAAGAGACTGAAAGCTAAAAGAGGAGTGAGTCCAGTCAACGCTCTGATGCTTGAACTCTGGACACTGACGTGGGAGAAAAGACTTTTTAGTGTAAAAACAGCAGAAAACTGAAGTGTCTTTACTCATATTGTGCGTTTGGACTCACGTTGAGCTCCTCCAGTCGGTCGATGGTGTTCTTGGCGTCCAGAAGTTTGTTGGTAAGCTCCACGATCTCCTGGTCCATTGTCTTTTTGTCCCTCTCCACCTTCCGTAGCTGTGGGAGGAGCAGGATCATTATATTAGATTATCAACTGTCAATCACAGGCGAGACAGCCAATCAGGAGGCGACAGGAGGCGGGCCTTCATTCAGATCATGTGGGAATAAACTTCAAAATACATGATAAAAAAACGTTTAAGCTGGTTAGAATCCTTGAAGACGCCGTTTGTAGTTTTCTGCTCAGCTCGTGTCCTCCTGATCTCTGATCCACAAAAGCTAACGTCTGCTTTAAGCCTCCATTTCTACAGTTTTCCCAGATAATTTGAATGCTGCATTTGCTAGCAGCACTTTACAGATGCATTATGGGATGCGGCGGCATGGCTGCTGCTGCGAGGGGATCAATAAGATCCGATAAGATCTTGATCGAAGCCTCAAAGCTGAAAGGTGAAATGTTTTCACCGAGTTTCCTCCAAAACACAGAAAAACGCTACAAGCTAACGCTAGCTGAGCTCGCTAGCATTAAGTAAAGGTTTGCGTTAGTCGTCAGAGGTCGTCCTCTGCAACAGATCAGAACTGTCACTGCAGCTGAAGACGCTTCACATCTGCTGCAGCTGTGACTCTGAACAACACGGTTCGTCTACAGGCTCACTGCTGGAAACATCTGTCTGAAACATCTGTCAAACATTTTTACAACCGCTCATAAAAGACATCAGGTCAACGGAGGTCATTCATTCATTCATTTTCTATACCCCTGATATCCCTTTCAGGGTTGGGGGGGGGG
>JBBMOE010000084.1:34931-93783 GCA_037975065.1 Chaetodon trifasciatus
AGCTGAGTCATAGCGCAGGTATAGCTGAGTCATGACTGAGTCTCGGCTGAGTCATGGCCGAGTCATAGTGCAGGTATAGCTGAGTCATAGCGCAGGTACAGCCGAGTCATAGCGCAGGTACAGCCGAGTCATAGCGCAGGTATAGACGAGTCATAGCGCAGGTACAGCCGAGTCATAGCACAGGTACAGCCGAGTCATAGCGCAGGCATAGCCGAGTCACAGCGCAGGCATAGCTGAGTCACAGCGCAGGCATAGCCGAGTCACAGCGCAGTTATAGCCGAGTCACAGCGCA
Organism: Chaetodon trifasciatus; assembly: GCA_037975065.1. Classification (NCBI taxonomy): domain Eukaryota; kingdom Metazoa; phylum Chordata; class Actinopteri; order Chaetodontiformes; family Chaetodontidae; genus Chaetodon; species Chaetodon trifasciatus. The sequence goes on from JBBMOE010000084.1 coordinate 35,224, forward strand.
GTTATAGCTGTGTCATGGCCGCGTCATAGTGCAGGTATAGCTGAGTCATAGCGCAGGTATAGCTGAGTCATGACTGAGTCTCGGCTGAGTCATGGCCGAGTCATAGTGCAGGTATAGCTGAGTCATAGCGCAGGTACAGCCGAGTCATAGCGCAGGTATAGCTGAGTCATAGCACAGTTATAGCCGAGTCATAGCGCAGGTATAGCCGAGTCATAGCGCAGGTACAGCTGAGTCATAGTGCAGGTACAGCCGAGTCATAGCGGTCTCTCCGAGGTCTGCGCTGAATTGAGCAGACCGAGGCGTAATCTCACGGGGAAATGAAGGAACTTCATCTGCAGAGACTCCCCTCAGGATCTAAACTACAAAACGTTTCAGCTGGTTAAACTCTGAAACTGAGTCCCACAGCTGATCTGTTCCTCTTCCCCCCACAGTCCTCCCTCCACCTCTTCCTCCTCCTCTTTGTTTCCCGTTAGATCTTCGATTTCCTCTCTCATTTTGCAGACAGATTATCACCGCAGAGCAGAATTAAAGTGATTAATCGTTTTACAGAAAATTAAACATCAGTGTTCTGAACAAACTGGACACGCATGCACGTGCACACACACACACACAACCTGCGCTAACCTGGCAAACCCCTCAGAGTTCACCTGTGTCAACCAAAGGGGTCGATTCAGAAATATCCTGCACAACAAACTTAATGACAACATCTATCTGCTCTGAAATGAACTAAGAATATGATTGGCCATCCAGCACAGCAGCCACAGGAGGCTTAACAAGAAGGTACAGTTGTGTGTGTTCAGCATGAAGATGAAATAAAACTGGACTGAAACCTGAACCCTGAGTCACAAACTGATGGGTTCAAGGCCGCTGATGACCGAGAGAGTGATGAGAGTTTCTCCACATGCAGTAAAATGTTCCTTCAAACACGCAGACTATACATCAGACTGAGGACCTGAAGGAAGACAGGCACGCAGGAAACACAAACACAACTTCCTGCCTGCGGTGGCCTTCAGGCAACGTAAAAACAGTGTTTGTTTTGTCCCTTCTGGTCTACTGTAGAAACATGGTGGTGCAACATGACGGAGGACCTGCTCCCTCTGTGGACATGACGACTCACTGTGAGGTCACAAAAACACAACGACTCTTATTTCCAGGTGTTTCTACACTAATGAAAACATAATACATTCTAAAATCCTCCATGCTGCTCATTATTCACCTCCTTTGATCCAGTTCATTAAATATTGATCCAGATCCTGGAGGATTTGTGAGTGTGTGTGTGTGTGTATGTGTGTGTGTGTGTGTGTTGAGTGAGCAGTGCTAGCGATGCTCTCCCACCCTGAGGCGTTTCTCTCTCTAATTTGACATTAAAGTCTTTGTGTCTCTGAACGCAGCTCTGCTCTCCATGTTTCAGATTCCAGCAATTTAAAACACATTAAAACATCTGCAGAGAAACACTGACAGTCTGCTGCCAATACAAAGCTGCCATCTTCAGAAGCAGCCAATCAAAAGCAGCCCTGTCTGTCACATGCTTCTATACATGCATCACGGTGATTAAAGATTAAAATGGAAACAAAACAAACCAACACAAATGTTGTGTCCCACAGCTAACTCACTGACAACATTATACTTTGTCATACAAAGCATCATGGGAGATGTAGTTCCGGAAGCTAGAGAACGAATATGGCTCCTGTATTACTGTGACAGTGATGGTGGGGGCACCATGGCAACCCACAGATGAATCCGTTCATCGACTGGCCGGAACTCAACTTTTATTATGAAACATAGGCCAATGAACTCCTTCAAGTTTCCCACAATCCTCCAGGTGTTCACACCTGCACTATGTATGAACTCTGCCCATGGACGCAGCTTTCAGCTGCCATTGGTCGGGTGTGGCCTACGAGCCGTGATGTCATCAGGTGAACAGAGCCCCAGCTGTCCTTCCTTCTCTCTGAGCATCAGCGCAGACACAGCGAGCTGGTTCTAAGAGCTCAGCGCTAACAGAGAGGAAACAGGTTTATTTAGCCTCAGCAGCTACGACACAAAGCCTGCAGCTAACTCTACAACCAACAGCAGCAACAAAGCAAGTTAGCGCCAAGCTGCTAACTTTTCCTCAGCAGAGACTTTTCAACACTGGAACCACAACCTGTCCCGGCCCGGCCCCTTGGCCAAGGCGGCCCCAGCTAACCCAGCGGACCGCTAATTGGACTAACAGATAGCTTAGCATGGCTAACACAGGACTGCTCAGCTCCTGTCAGTGTTCCTGTACTCATGAGCTTTAGTGTCTAAGCTTCACGTGGACGTCTGCACTCAGGTTAGTGAGCAGCTGATGGCAGTTATGTTTCTAACTAACCGTCCTCTTCCTCACTTCTGTCAGTGTCCTCACCTGCGGAACTTGTCCCTCATCTTGTCCAGGTCATCTCTGGTCCGGCTGAGCTCAGCCTCCATGTAGTGGCGGCTGCCATCAAACTCCGCTTCCATGGCCTCCATCTTGTGGGTGGAGAGGGAGAGGCGGCGCTGCAGGTCCTCATTCTGCTGCTGGAGGATTCTGGGTAATGGCAGAGGTCAGAGGTCACAACAGGCAGATGACCTTCGTGTTATATCAACAGTCTTCACGTCCCGAACATTTAATAATATCATAATGTCCTTGTGTGTGGACACCAGGCCCTTGTAAAGCAAAACTGTTGCAATACTAGGTCTAGACAACGCAAAATGTGATGTCCACATACGTGGATGCCAGGTCCTAGGAGGTTAAGCAAATTTTGATGCTAATACCTTTGTACTTTTACTTAAGTAAAAAAGGCAGGACTTTTACTGGTAACAGTCGTAAACAGAGTATTTTGGCGTTGTGGTATTATTACTTTTACTCAAATGTGGAAAGTTTTCAAAGGCATTTCAGATTCAGGTGAAAGAAAAGATCAGAGTACTTCTGTTTCAGCACAAATCACATTATTATTTATTGTGACAGGATGTTACTCAACCGTCAGAGCTCATGTTTTCTGTCCAGACTGGATTCCTAACAGAGGCCCCGGGCTTCAGACCTCCAGGTACCACGGTGGAAGAAATAATGAAAAATCTTACTTTAAGGTTCAATGAGCAGCGTATCATCAGAGTAACTGCTAACTGCTGCTCACTGTGCTCTTTGCTGTGGCTACTAGCAGCCATTAGCCGTGCAGCTAGTTGGCTCAGTTAGCTGTGCAGCTAGTTGGCTCAGTTAGCTGTGCAGCTAGTGGCCCTGATAGCTGACTGTGATGAGCTAGCCTGGTAAATGAAGCTCCACTGAGTTCAGTAAAAGAGAGGAAGTTGAAGACTGGTGAAGGCTGCTGTATCGATGAATATGTGAAAATGATTATTATTAATAATGATTCCACTGAATCTGTCATGAAGACCGTCCCAGGGCTTCATGTGGTCCCTTCGACTATTCGTCTTTGACAGCAGAACATTCTGCAGATGTCCAAGTATCAATATCAGAGCAAAAGAGAACAAAAATATATGCAGTAGAATACATTTGAGAATAAAGTCTCACCTGATCCTGTCGGAGTCTGACAGAGCCTCCTGAAACACAGGAAACACAGTTAGAACCAACAGGAAGCACAAGACAAGAACAAGCTCAGCTTCTCTTTTGATAACGACGTGCTGTTCACGTTACGACTCATTGTTCTCATTAGTACTACATAAAAAATACAGTTTGAACGAGGGTCACAGATTCAAGCTCAGTTTTCTACTCAAAGGTTTAGATTCAGTCGAGAAAACCCAAACAGGCCGAGTCAAGACTGAAAAAAGGTCCGAATCCTATTGTTTATCTTTCATTCACCAAACCACATGTTGCACAAATTCAAGGACATTAAAACTATGAAACACTCATCAAACGGAAGCTCGTTAATCAAGAACACGTTTGCTTCAGTCAGCGGTGTTTCATGTTACAAGAAAAGCTTCTTCTCTAAAAATCATCTAATCTGTCGAAATAACAAGAAAAATGTGCCGTAGCATGAATGCGTCTCGTTTAAATGTGAAAAAAACAAAAAGCAAACTGTGAATGACACGATCATGAACAGTGACGCCATTATTAAACGTCTGTCTTTGATTATTGACAGTAAAAACAGGAGAGAACAGGAGGAAGAGTGAACAGGAGAGGTTAAAAAAATAAGAACAGTTGATCACATGACCAACACGTGACCGTGATGTCAGGTCGATGAAGTGATGTCACACAGAGGGACGGATGTTTCCTGATGTCTGTCTCATCGATCTCTGTCGACGTATGGAAACACGTCCTCTCCCAGCATGCAGCGGGGTTTTACACGATGGATCCTCTCAGCTGATCGATCGCCTACACCGGTAAAATCGATGACTCTGCTGCTGTGATTGGACCAGCTAAAAGGCCAATCAGATCGCTCTGTTCTGCAGCTGCAGGTTCCTGCTTCAAGATCTGTCCAGTTTCCTTAAGTGTAGTTGTTACTCATCAAAATGAAGAGCATGAGGAGGCCAAGTCCTGCGGCTGGTTTCATCTTTTGACCTTTGCACTGATGCATTTTGCATATTTCAGGGACAAATCACAAAACGAAACAACAACGTTCTCGACCAAGATATATTAAATTGCCAGATGTTTGAACAGAGTTTGCTTTCTCTCTGCTGATAAAGGAGAGAACCAGCATTGTTTCCTTCAGCCCTAAACATTAAGAAAAGTCTATTAACAGGTGTCTGTTTGCATTACGCTCATCATAATAATAATTTAGAATATATTTGTCCCAGAACACACAAACTTGGCCGATGGTGGCTTCTTCTTTCCAGCTTTTTTTTGCAGCCTTGAAGCTGAACTTGATGCAGTCTGTGCTGCATTTTCCCCAAAACAACCCAACAACAATCACCTCTTTGCTGTAGGTCATCAGCACTCGTGGTAAGCAGAACGTCTGTGAGCCCACAGACAGACTGAAGCTTGAGGGTTAACGTTCCCTCTGCAGAGGCCTGCAGGTTTTCATTTCACTGGCTGACGTCTCGTACAGGATCAGACTGTCAGGCTTTAACTCTGCTCATAATCCTTCATTAACGTTCTGATGAACAACAGGGGAGAGGTTCATTTGTCAGGGGATGACATGCAGCAAAGGCTCACCGAGGGCTCAGAGGGAGGAGGGAGGAGGGAGGAGGAGCATGAGGAAGAGGAGGACGGGGAGGAGGAGCACGAGGAGGGAGGTTGTCACCACTGTCACCTACCTTGATGTGGGATAGAAGACACTGATTAGAAAGAGGTCTGCGTTTGTGTCTCTGTGGCTCTTTTGTCTCCAGAACCTCCATCTTTACTCCTCTATTCACTCCCAACACTTCCTGTTTAGGCCCCATCCCCTCTTTTGTGTCCCCCTTCAGACGCGGGGTGTCCCGTCCTGCCCCCTCCTCCTGCAGGGAGCTGCTAGGCCGGCGCATTGCAGCCACCCAGTTGTCCCAGCGTCGAGTCCGCTCTGCAGACGTACCCTCCACCTGCTGCTTCCTGACATGGTGCTGGCGCTGGGGGGCGGGGCTTCCTTGCTCTCTGGAGGGCGACCTACCGAGCAGCATGAGGTGGGCGGGGCTCATGACCCGACAGGTGATCTCATCCAGAAAGTTAGAGAAGCGGACCTTCTCCTCTAAAACTTGCATCTTCCAGTTCCAGTTGGCCCTGCAGGGGGTGGGCGGGTCTGAGGACCGCCGGGAGGCTGGCGGCCGCTGCTCTGTTCGGTCCAGAGAGCGAGTGGGTGGATGACGGGCAGAGCTGCCCCGCCCCCTACTATCGTTCAGTAGCTCCACTGACTTTGACTTCCTGATGATGTCATAGGCATGCTCCACGCCCAGCGAGGCCGGCTGCTTCAGGATGCTCTTTGGAGGGGTGGCGGTCTTCGTCCAGTGAGTCCGACTGTGGTGATCTCCTCTGGGGCCGCAGGCGGGGGAGTGTTTCCTGGCTGCTGCGGGGCTTCGACGTGCTGGAAAACCACCACTGCCACCGCTGATGAACTGGCTTGCTGCATGTCGAGGACTCCTGGTGGCGCCCACCGCTGTGGTTCTGGTTCTGGTCTGGTTGGGCCAGTGGGTTGGGCTACTGAAGCTTGGTGGCGGCGGGACACAGAGCTCCAGGCTGGACAAACTGGAGACGTCTGGCTCACTGTCGGAGAGCGGGAGTGGCGAGGCTGGGGTGCCATGGCGAGATCCGGAGCTCTGTGGCCATTTAGAGCTGGCAGTTGGGAGGCGGGTGAGATGCTGCAGGGGGGATGGAGGTGTGTTTAGGGTGTGTTGGTTTACCTGACTGATGTCATGCTGCGGTGCAGGTGGGGGCGGGGCGACTGGCAGGGCGTGGCGTGTCTCACGGTGCTGTGGCGGAGCCTTACGGTACGGCTTCCTGGCCGGGGCCGCGCTCGTCATCCTGGGCCCTTCCTTCCTTCCTCACTTCCTTCCTGTCGATCTGTCAGTCCTGCCACAACAAGAACAGTTACATGAGGTAGAAAATAACGCAGACACCCGCCAACCGCCCGCCATCCGCCAACCACAACGCCTCAACCACAACTGGACTCTGTCACTGCGGTCACACTCTCTCTCTCTCCCTCCCTCTCTCTGTACAGATCAATGCTCGGTCATCCCTCATCAGCATCAAACACGCCTCCATCTCTGCACACACCTGCATGTGTGTATGTGTTTGTGTATGGGATGGAGCATTAATGTGTGTCTGTGTTGACTTTTTGTATCTTTGGAAAGAGAGAAATGTCCCCACAGTGCAGTTAAAAAGTCAGACTGGTCCCCACAAAGGCCTCTAACAAACATATCTGTGCTCAAATGTGACAAAATTACAAGCAATTGGTTCTTGCAAGCGTATGTGTAAATTCTTGGACTTCTATCTCTGTGAGGACCAGATTTAAGACACTTCACTGTGAGGACATTTTTTAACAAAATTGGCCCAAGATTTGTAAAAAAAAAAAGTCTTCACAGCGCACGTAATCGTCAAACTCCAATGTGAATAAATAGTGGTCCTCACAAGTATGTGAATACATGTATTCTGTGTGTGTGTGTGTATGTGTGTGTGTGTGTGTGTGTGTGTGTGTGTGTGTGTGTGTGTGTCGTGTGAGCAGAGCGTGTGTGAGCCTCAGGCAACACATTGATCTCAGTTTGTTTCCAGAACAGGAAGTGCAGCTGCATTGATCTGAATGAGGCCAACGTTAGCATGTCACCATTAGCCTGTTAATTTGAATGACACAGAGCAGCGCTAACACAGCTAACAGGCTAACCGTCAGAACACAGCACTCTGAATCAGAGTGATGTCACAGTTTACCTGTTATCATAAAGTTGGGATGCTGCGTAAAATGTTAATAAAAAGAGAATACTCACTCTGTTTGACTTAAATTCAGTTGAATACAGCACAAAGACAACGTACTAGATGTTCAAACTGATAAACTTTATTGTTTTTTGTAAATATACAGTCAATCTGGATTTGATGTCTGCGAGCCAGTCTAGTACCTGAACTCTGACTCTGAAGCTGTAACACGGCAGAATTTAGTCTGTTCATGGTCCTGCTGGAATAAACAGGACGTCCCAGAAGAAGACGTCGTCTGGATGGTAGCATGTTGCTGTCCTGTTTGGACCTTTCAGCATTAATGGAGCTACTGGTTTCAACTGGTCTGTGTCATACTGGTCTCTACTCGTCTCTACTCGTCTAATGTGTCAATTGCCATACTGTTTTCTACTGGTCTAATGTGTCCAGTGTCCTACTGGTGTCTACTGGTCTGATGTGTTCTACTGAACGGTCTTTTGCTGCTCAATGATACATTCCATTTAGCGTTTGTCCACATCACATGACTACGTTCTGCCCTGAGGAGACCAATGACAAGCCATTGATCACTGTGTGACTTCCTGTGTGTCTCGCTCTCTCTCTGTCTCTCACACACACACACACACACACACACACACACACACACACACACACACAATGATGGTGTTTTCTGCTATCATTTAGACACATCACTCGTTAATCATCATCCACCGATGATTTGACAGTTTCATTGCATAATTTCAACTCCAAATCAGGTTTGTGTCTCTAAAAACTACAATACCCATGAGCCTCAGCAGCTGTGGAATTGCACAAAGGTGAATTTTTCATCTTTTGCTTCGTGTCCATCAAAAACTGTCAGTCGCCAACAGTGAACATTAAATAACTGTCAGCACTTGACAACTCTGTTCTCACCTGTGTGAACCTGACAGACAACACTGAGGGCCACACCTGAGACGTTTGTTTAATTTCTGGACAAACTGTCCTCCTGATGTTTTGGTGTGTGTGATCAGCAGCTGGGCAGATGAGGTGTACCGGGGTCCCAACACATCATGCGACAACTGCATAACCAAAGATGCATCAACCTGTGCATCAACCAATCAGAGGGCTGGGAGCCGCCTGTGGCTCTCAGCTCCGAGCTTATTGGTTCCTACTGAAAACATAAATCTTAAAAAAAAAAAACACCAGACAAATATATAGTTTTATTTTGTAAAAACATTTGAATCTATTTGAAGTTTTTATAAAAAGTTAACAGTTGTCTCAGCTAATACCTGTCAGTCACAGGTGAGGATGAAGCCGCAGGATGTCTTCACCTCATCTGTCTGCAGCTTATGAATTTTACATTCAAAATGCCCTGAGCGCTTTTACCCAACATGCTCTGCTCTCACGCAACACTCACACACACATATCTTTTATTAGTGGGTTTGTGAGGACCCTTTAATGACAGTCTCATCCTCTGATGCAGCAGCACTCATCATTTCTTTCCCTTTTGTTTCCTCCTTTTAACATTCTCTCTTCTTTCTTCTCCAGCTTCTCTTCTTCAGGTCATTTTTCAGTCTATTGTCCTTTCCTTTTATTTTCATCTCTTCTATTATTTACTTCCTTCTTTCGTGTCCCTGCCGTGGAGACGTTTCCCTTCTTCTTTCTTCCACTCTTTCTCATCCCTTCATCTTTCCCAAGTTTCTCTTTCCTTCCTCCCCCCTCTCTCAGATCAGCTGATCACTTCCTGCTCTCAGCTGATTTCTCTGAATTAAACTGAACCGAAACTCAAACATCCTGAAATATTTTAGGTTCAATCCTCAGACTGAATCTTTGATCAGTCAGCAGTTATCAAGCAGATTCTACTGCGACTGCTGCTGCTACCACTACAACCCAGTTTCCATAAAAGTTGGGACGCTGTGTCAAACAGAAATAGAAACAGAACGTGATGATTGGCGAAATCTTGAAACTCCACATTTAATTGAAAGTGGCACAAAGACAGCATCTGAAATGTTGAAACGGAAAAATTTCATTGCTGTTGAAAATGATATCCTCATTTAGAATTTGATGCAGCAACACGTTTTTAGTTGTCGGTTGAACATCTCCCAATGAATCAGGTTACCTGACAGCAGGTGAGTCACACGATTGGGTATAAAAAAAAGAGTCTTTTTGAGGTAAAGATCCAGAAGCGCCACCGCCTTCTCTGGTCCTGAGCACAGTTAAGATGGACTGAGGCGAACTGGAAAACTGTCCTGTGGTCTGAAGAGTCAAGGTTTGAAATTCTTTGTGGAAATCATGGACTCCTGAAGAGGAGAGGGAGCATCCGGTTTAAAAGCCAGCATCTGTCATGGTATGGGGGTCATTAGTGCCTAACCTGCACATCTGTGAAGGCTCTATTGATGCTGAACCATATATTCAGGGTTTGAAGCAACATGCTGCTGAGTAGACGACGTCTTTTTCAGGGAAGGCCTCACTTATTTCAGGAAGACGACGCCGAACCACATTATGCAGCAGAGAGCTAAACAAGAGCCAACTTTATTCAAACATGTTGGTGCATCAAATTCTAAATGAGGATATCATTTTCAGAAACAATGAAATTTCTCAGTTTCAACATGTCATATGTTGTCTTGAGCCATTTTCAATTAAATCTGGAGTTTCACTGTTTCCTAAAGCATCACATTCTGTTTCTGCTGACATTTTACACAGTGTCCCAATTGGTTTGGAAACAGGGTTGTACTACTGCTGCTGCTGCTAAATATTTGACAGATTTCCAGGCATTTCAAGGTTTTTCAGGATGTGACATCATCAGCTCATAAGTGTGACTGTACCTGAAGTATGAGCTGCTCCACAGTTGACTTCATCCACAGAAACAACACACCTGAAACAAACACAAAGATCAGCTGTTAGGTGGAAGCTCTAGATTCAGTTTCAGCTTCGGTAACATGCAGATTAACACATCAGCATCAACAGAACATGAAACACGAAATGATTTTGAGATAAACTGCCACAATAACAGCAAATCTCATATAAAGATAAGACAAAAAAATGAAATCATCTTAAAATACTACATACTAAATTAGCAGAATATTAATATCTTATTATATTATATTAGCATGTTCGTTACAATTTCATATAATACTATACAGCCTGTCACTAGCATACTATAAATTCCACTTGGATAATACAGCAGTTGTAGAAACACAAAACCAAGATTTATGATTTTTGTAGATTTTGTTCCTGGATTAAATGCTTGTGCAAGAAAAAGTTTACAGTGGTGGTTGGTGTCTGATTTGTTAAGTACTTATTTGTTGATAATCCTAACCATTCAAGCACAAAGAGTTCAACATTTCGACAGTTTGCTGCAGATTGTCAACCTCTAGTCAATGTCCCGCCCCATCCAGGCTTTGATTGGTTGGCTCATGAAAAGTGACCCTGACGAGTGCATCATATCTCAACAAAAAGCACCTGAGATGGCTAAAAAGCCAGGAAACCAAACCCAAACCATGTTCATCTTCGTCCACCTTGACATTATCCCTTAATGTCACAACCAAGTGTGACTGACTGACTGGCTCATGGTTTGTCTAGCTGGCTAAGGTTGGTGGTAGCTTACGATAGTTGGAAGCGGCAAGTGTTGAACATCACTCTACACATAATGAGGGTAAAGGACACTGATCTTAGACCTGTGGTTTTCCTACGGGTGCATTCGCGTTTTAACATTTCCAACCATTGTATCGATGTCTCGACCAAGCCGTCCTGGTGTGGTTTTTTGTGGTGACGCCTCCTTAAGTCTTGTAGTACATGCAGCCATGCTCCTACAACATCTGCCAGACGGTAACAAGGAGAACAGTCCGAGCGCTGGGCAGCAGTGGTCCTCAATAACGCTGTGGGTCTTCTACAGGCACCACTGGTGAACGACATCCTGAATTGCGGGTATAGTGTCGCTGCTGGTGACCACCACAGCGTCCATGAGTATAGTCCTGGAGAAGTCCTCCACACCATTGACCCTTTCAACCTCACCAATGTGGATGGGAAGGTGTCTCCTGTAGTCAACAATCATCTCTTTGCATTTACTGACTCTGAGAGAGGGTGGTGCCTCCTCTCTGTAGGCTGTCTTACCGTGGTCAGTGATGAGACCCAGGACGGTCATCTCGTTAGTGAATGATGACGTTGCAGCTGTGCTTGGCAGCAGAAAGTGAAAAGGGAGTACAGGCGGGCTGAGCACACATCCCTGCGGTGGCCCGTGTTGAGAATCAGCAAAGCGGAGGTGTGGCTGCTGATTCTCACCACCTGGGTTTAAGTATTGAGGGAATGATGGTGTTGAATGCTGAGCTGTAATTGACCAAGAAGAGGTGATTGCGTGATATGTGGTCCCATTTGATCTGTATACAAACTGAAGAGGGTCCAAGGTATCAGGAAGGAAGGGGAAGACGTGGGTTTTGACAAGAAGCTAAAAGTACTTCATGATGACTGATGTCAGTGTGGCGGTTTCTTCAACAATGATGGTGGATGCCTTGAAGAGGGTAGGGACCTCGGACTGACTCAAGGAGAGGTTGAAGATGTTGGTGAACACCTCTACCGGTTGATCAGCAGATGCACCAAGAGCCCGGCCTGGGATGCCGTCCGGCCCAGGCTTTCTTTAACCCTTTTGAAGGACCGTCTCATGTTGGTTGTCTGTAAGGTCGTGCGGTAGCTTCCCCTCCCACCGGTGGACTCTCGGCAACTGTTGCATTGAGTTGAAGGTGGTGGTGCTTGCTTTGAGTTTAGCGTGAATCTCCTGGCTGACCCACAGTTTGTGGCTGATGGAGATGCAGACGATGGCTTTTGGAACATCATCTATGCACCAGTCTGCGACAGTTATAAGTCTTTTCAGAGTTTTTCAATTTAAATCACAAGTTAAAACACTTACACCTGAAAAAGTGATCAATCACACTCACACACAGCCAACTCTGTAGCCTCAGAGCATCAGACTCATCATGCAGCTCACGCTTTAATCAGTTGCCGTGGTTACACGGCAGGGTCATTAGGTGTTAATAAACCTGCGGCCTCCCCGAGGGTGAATCCAGAGAAAGCGGAGAAGATGTGAGGACACAGCTGCTGTATTCTGTGGATTACTCAAGAGACATCACTCTTGATTTCTTTTTTAGAAATGTTAAAAGGTGTGAGCAGCACCTCCTTCATGCTGCTCCATAGAAACATGGTGGAGGAAAATCTGCAGTATATCTCATATCATGGACCAGCATCTGTCCAGAAGGCAAGATAAAATAATTCTTTATAATCCCACAATGGGGAAATTTGTAGTGTTACAGCAGCACAGGGGACATAACACCGTCTCCACAGTGTGAACTAACCTTTAGTGTCTCCACAATATACTCAGAGCAGCGATTTTTTTCCCCAGGATGGTCAAGGCATGACCCGCTCTACTCTGCCTCTGGTGGCCTTACCCTGATATTCTTACCCTAATCCTGACAATCCCACTAAACCTACGCAACAAAGGCAACGAGTACCAGCCAAGCAGAGTCAGAGCAGAGCGGCTCATGCCTTTGTCATTCTGGGGAAAAAGATGGCTCTGGGGCAGCCGATGGAGCTAAACATGGCTGGATTCACACATGATCTCACGATGCCGCGAATCCAGCTGCCTCACAAGGTAATGCGATTTGGGCAGCAAGACTGCTAACCACGTCTTGCTGTGTCAAACCCTCTGTGACACCACCCATTGATCATCGGACTACACTTTTCAAGCATCTGAAGAGTCTGGCATTATGATAGCCGCCATCTTGGAGCCTGGATCTGACTGAAAACATGCCGCAGTAGCAACTTGTCAATCACAAGGCAGCCCCACCCAAAAACATAACACCTACATACACATCACCTTTGATTATTCCCTCTAAAAAAAAAAAAAAAAACACATAAGTTTGAACCATGCAAATATCTATTTTTTTGTATTAAATGCCGTGTTGTTGAATTATGTGCTCGTTTCAGCTTGACCTACATTTGGTTTTCAATCAAAGTGACACTGTGTGCATTGATTCCAGTTGGTCCTGGTCCACGTGTCCTGGAAGACTTCAGCGGGAGGAATTCTGGACCAGTATTATCTGTGTTTATGTATGTTTACTCTCCCATGTTTCTGCCTGTAAGTGAAACAACAATTTTTTGAAACTGGTCCAGTACTGATCAAAAGCGCCGTAGCCAGCAGCCAGAAAACAGGCTACAACGTAATCCCTCTGTGCGTTTGTACACCGTCAATGTTCGTCAACTGAAGGCGTTTGTTTTCGTCACGGACAGCTACCATTGTTGTTGTAAGTGTCTGACAGCATGATGGAAAGGATCCTACAGAGACAGACTTTCAGTTCAGGAGTAAGATCCTTTCAGTTTGACCAGAAACTGCTGTTATATCGCTCTCAGCAAAGCCAGCAGACTCCATTCACAGAAACACGTATGCTGCTCTCAGTGAAGTCAGCCTGGTTTTTACTTTCACACTTTATTTTCACAAATTATTGTTCTCATTTGGAAACTGGTTTCTATACAGTTTCCTCTTTGCATGATGGAGTTTCAGCTTCATTTGTGGCTGCAGGATCAAGTCGAGTTTTCGATGCAGAGGGCTGAAGATCACGGCCAGACAATATCTGTTTTCAGCCTTATGTTCAGCGATTTCTTCAGATTCTCTGAATCTTTTAAAGACATTACGTTCTGTAGACACTGAAACCCACAAATTCTTTGCAGCTTCACCTTGAGAAACATAATTTTTAAACTGTTTGTCAGCGCAGTCTGTCACAGAGTCTTCGACCCCTCCTCATCTTCACTTCAGACAGACTCAGCTTCTCTGGGATGCTCTTTTTATACCCAATCATGTGGCTCACCTGTTGCCAGGTAACCTGATTCACTGTGAGATGTTCCACCTGCTGTTTTCTTTCAGCATTTCGTTACTTTTCCAGTCTTTTGTTGCCACTGTTCCAACGTGTTGCGTTGAGGATATCATTTTCAAAAACCAATGAAATTTCTCCGTTTCAACATTTGATATGTTGTCTTTGTGCAACTTTCAGTTAAATATGGGGTTTCAAGGTTTTGCAAATCATCACTGGCTGTTTCTATTGTCTCACACAGCGTCCCAACCTTTACGGAAACGGGGTTGAATGATACGGATATTTTAAACCGTTTCTTAATTGAATTGACAAAACAGTTACTATACTGTGACATATACTGTTCCCATGATCTAAAATTACTCACACTGTGATAGAAGATCTTTGGCCCTGTCGCCCAGGCCTGGGCGTATTAACACTTTTAAACAAAACACATCTTATCATTAGGAAATTGTCACAGCCATCATGTGCATCCATTTCTTTTAGGTTTAGAGAGTAAAAGTCACTTTACAATTGAGGAATTATTTTCTATTGATACATAATAAAGCATGAGTCAGTGTGAGAGATGGCGAACTCTCACTGCACTCAAGTGGATAATAAGTTGAGTCAGATCTTTTCATCAGCGCTCACAATGAAACCAACATCATTACTGCTGAGCTGACCTGAAAAACATGAACCCGATTCTGACACTCAGAAAAAAACGTGGAGGTAAAAAAAGAACTGTTTGAAACAGAGAAAAGAGCCAAGGCCATCGTTTGCGTGCGTGTGTGTGTGTGTGTGTGTGTGTGTGTGTGTGTGTGTGTGTGTGTGTGTGTGTGTGTTCCTCACCTTATACGTCAGCAAAGAAAACTCTTCATCTTCTCTGCTGTGGCCGCTCACACATTCAGTCCTCTTCCTCCTCCTCTGGGCATGTGAGCCTCAGGCCTCTAATAACCTGAAACACAAGACGGCCAGATGGAAAAACACCAGTCAATACCTGCTGTCAGTCAGCCTGCAGAGAGGGCTGAAAACAAAGGCTAACGACGGGACAGCAGCTGAAAGTACAGACTAACAACAGACCAACACCTCAAAGTACAGACTAACAACAGACCAACACCTGAAAATACAGACTGACAACAGACCAACACCTGAAAGTACAGACTAACAACAGACCAACACCTGAAAGTACAGACTAACAACAGACCAACACCTGAAAGTGCGGACTGACAACAGACCAACACCTGAAAGTACAGACTGACAACAGACCAATACCTGAAAGTACAGACTGACAACAGACCAACACCTGAAAATACAGACTAACAACAGACCAACACCTGAAAGTACAGACTGACAACAGACCAATACCTGAAAGTACAGACTGACAACAGACCAACACTTAATAATCCAGGCTAAAGACAAGCTAACAGCTCAAAACACACAGAGGTTTGGAACTAAACATTAACAAATGATCTGATGAAATCAGAATTATCGGCATGTAAAGCAGAGAAAACCGCTTGATTCTTCAGTTTGAGCCTGCAGCTCGAGGGAAAAACTATTCCCTCAGTGCTGTCTGCAGGCACCGCCTCAGCCTGATCAGCATTGGGTGACAGCAGGCAGCCTGCCAGGTGAAGCCATTAGCCTTATTAGAACAAAACTCCACAGCTACTCATCAGCATCGTCAGAGAGAGAAGCAGAGAGGCTGCTCAACATTTACCCAAGTCAGACCTGCCACCGTGCACACACTGAAACAGTCTGCTGCCTGCATGAGTCACTGCCACACTCAGGTGAGGAGTCTCAGCCGCTCACCTGCCAAAACAACAGCAGTCTGTCAGAAAAGTATCTGCAGGTTTACGGCTGAAAGTCCTCGTCTCTTCATTTTAATAACCAAACATGATGCCTCTACGGCAGATTTAAAAAGCCTAACTGAAAACAAATCAAAGAGAGAGAGAAGGTGTGTGTCTGCGTGTATCATACTTCTATACACACACACATTTTTCATGTCGACAGGTGTGCATTAGTTAAAGACCTGAATATCTCTGCTGAGTCCTGAATGCAAAAACCATTGAGAGGAGGATCACAACAGAGACGCTTCAGTTTCAATCTGAGCGGAAACTAACCGGCTGCCCACACACACACACACACACACACACCCTGCTGGGTGTGTGTGTGTGTGTGTGTGTGCGCGCGCGCTGGCTGAGTCACGTCCGTCTGTTTGTCTGAAAGAACGACTCCACAAAGCGTCTATGAAAGGAAACGAAGTGTCCAGCTGACAACCTGCCGCTGACATCAGCGACGCCTGAACACACACTCACCTCCAACTGAAGGTCAAACTGTAGCAGATGGCATGCTGGGAAATCCAGTGACTGCAGCGAGAACACACGGATAACTGCCTGTCTATCCGTCTGTCTGTCCGATTTCAGCGTTTATAACGTCCTTCGAGGGCCATACTAAATTATTGAACACTTAGATCACTCTAATCTCTGTGAGGGCTGAACTGCTGCTGATGAGGCGTCTGATGTCAGGTGATGGAGGTGATGATGATGATGATGCTGGTTTTCCAGGTTTGGGTTTTTTTGAACAGAGCTGCTCCCAATAGCAGCTCGTTGCTTTGCAGCTCAGTGATTTCATGTTGTAGGTTGTCGGACACATCAACTGATTCCTCATTAAACAGCAAAAACTGGGCAGGCTGCAGGAGGTCAATGGTTGACAGTGATTCCACTAAGCCCCGCCCCTAGAGAGTTACTGTCCAATCACAGCTCAGCAACAGTAACTAGTGACAGCAGGTGTGTCAGTGCTAAGAGCGTGGACACCCAACCTGAGCCCATCTGGACCCGTCAGGTCGGACATGTGGGTCCAGGCTGAACAGACTCAGTGCTTCAGGATCTGCGTCTCAGGTCGGCTTCAGACAGACAAACGAGGCTGAGCTGCATTATAATCTGTTTGTATTCATCCCATCCAAACAAGAGCAGCGATGAGCCATGAATATTAACTTTTGTTGTTTTGCATCGTTATTCAGACTCACAACGTCTCAACAACACTGACACCATCCATTCTTACGCTGACATTTACTGTGTGACGAACACTTCAAGGCACAAATTTGCCTCCAGCACGTCATTAAAGGACGAACATCAGCCAATTAGAGAAGAAATACTATTAAAAGATAAATATAAGCATGTCTATCCCCAGTGGAAGTAAAAGCATGAAAATCGACAAACCGGAGTCAGGAAGTTTTAACAGGAAGTCACAACATTCACTTCCTGTTACGTAAATCCTGTCATGATGCCTCAACACCAACGTCCTCACGCTGTGCTTGGTGCCACTTCTATTGAAGCCTATGGGAGATAGAGGGAGAATCTCACCAAAGCCCAACAGTAAAACACGTTACTGCAGTATTCACTGTGTTAACTGCAGTACCAGTACTTCTGACTCCAGTTCAGCTTTGATTAGTTTGTCTTTCCACACAGAGGAAGGAGGGAATGACATCAACCAATCAGACAACAGGAAAGTCAGCCCCCCCCCCCCCCAGCTCATCCTACCCATAATCCTCTCTGAGCAGAGATAAACCCCTGTGCCATGTAATCCCATCCACACACACACACACGCACACACACAAAAAAAATACTGTATATGTGTTGTTATAAAACATCAGTATACACACATTTTTTGGCATGGAGTACTTTCAGTACTTCTCAGTACATGTTCCTGTCATACCTTTCCCTTAGTGATACTGCCAAAGCAGGACTTTCACTTTCCAGTGTGGTATTAGTACTTTCACATAAGTAAAAGGATCTGAGTACTTCCTCCAACTGCGAAACAGAAACATGTTGATACATTTAGAAAATCAAAAATATTTTTTTTACTGAGAGAACAGAACAGATGGAAACACGTGAAAGCTGTAACCCAATCAGCTGGTTGAAGACCCCAGGCTCTGAGTCAGGTCCACTGGACCAGGGTCTGACTCCAGACAGGGTTCTGACACAGGTTCTGACTTTGGACCAGGCTCTGACTCCAAAGCAGGGTCTGACTCTGGTCCTCCACACCAGGTTCTGACTTTGGATCAGGTTCTGACTCTGGTCCTATGGACCAGGCTCTGACTCTAACCCAGTGTCTGACTCCAGACCAGACTCTGTCTCTGGACCAGGCTCTGAGTCAGGTCCTCTGGACCAGGTTCTGACTCTGGACCAGGCTCCTTTGTTCCACCCACAAGCTGAGACGGTGGTCAGATCATAAAGCGTTGCTGCAGTTTGAACGTCCACAGTTGGACGGAACGAGACGTTTGAGGATGTCACGTCAGGCTGAAACATGTCAAACGAGAAACACACCTGAGTTTGGATCCAGAGACGTTTACCCGCATCAGGACTCCACCTTTAACGTTTACTGATAAACGTGATAAACAATGTGAAAGTAATAAAGTCTGTTCATAGTGAGACACCATGAAACAGACGAGGACAGAGAGGACGAGTTAAGGACACACTCAGAGATCACGTCTGTCCAGCACATGAATAAAACATGAACAACATTTGGTCTGTTTTCCAAAATAAAGTCGACCAATGACAAACAGTCTTCTCCAAGAAAAACAACAAGCCATCAGACAGTGGACTGACCCTGATCTTCACCTTCAGCACCGTCAGACACTGACCGGCCTCTGTCCTTCACCGTCCCCTGTCCTGCACTCCCTGTCTTCCTCCTTTTGTTACTTCCCCTCATTTCCTCCTTTGTTCACTACCTCCCTCTTCACTTTCTCCTTTCCTCACTTCCTCCTCCTTTAACCTCCGCCTCTTTCATCATTGTGTCCTCCTGCTTTTCATCTTCCATCTCCTTCACACTGCCTCCCTCCTTCCTTTCCTTCTTTAACATTTGTATCCATCACCACCCCGTGTTTCCTTCACTTCCACCTCGCTGCCTTTATGTGCTCCATTTTCCTGTTTCCTCCTCTTCCTCCTACATCCCTTAATTCCCTCCACACTACCTCTTTGCCTCACTGCCTCCTTCTGTTACTTCCTGCTCGTTTCCTCTTTTGTCCTGCGCCTCCTCTTGTCTTCTTCTCCTCTTATCCTGTTACCTTATTTTCTTACGACCTTTGACTTTCTGTAATTTCCTCCACATTTCCTCTTTCCATCATGTCACCTTTGTTTTCTTCATGTCCTCTTCCACCTCTAATCAGACACTTGACCAAATGAGCTACCTGACTGACGTACCTGGTCTGAACCTGAGGAGGTGGACTCTGTGGATCCAGCTGGACTCTGCTGACTCAGCTGAGCGCACAGAGGAAGGTTTCTGCTCCGCTGAAGCAAAAACAACGAAGCGACTTCACGTTAATAAAATATATATGGCGACACAGAAAGGCCTGCTCGGAGAAAAACAACACATCTGAGAACGAAATCGTGAACCGTGTCGGCCTCGATAAATAATCTGTCTTCAGATGTCTCACGTTGTCCTCATGAGTTTACTGCTCATATCACTGTGCTGAAGGCGTTTCTGCCCTGTCGTGCTAATAAAGTTTTGTTTTGTATGAGGATGTAGCAGCCTGTATCAGTAGCTTCACTACAGTGACCATCGTCTTCATCAGAGACACTGCCGTCCTCCTCCTCACAGCTACCACCCTCACTGTGACGACCAGCATCTTCCTCAGAGGGACTAGTGTCCTTTAAGTAGCAACTGCTGTCCTCAGGGCGACCACTTTGATCTGGACAACAACTGATGCCTTTTTTGATACTCTGTCTCCAGCAGAAACTGTCTGTCTCAAGTGAGAACTGTCTTTGTTGAAGCAGTACTTGTCTGTCTTTAGGGAGTACTCCCTGTGAGTACTTAGTGAGAACTGTCTTTGTTGAAGCAGTACTTGTCTGTCTTTAGGGAGTACTACCTGTGAGTACTTAGTGAGTACTGTCTCTGTTGAAGTAGATGCTGTCTCTGTGTAGACTCGGTGTCCAGAATGGAACTGGGACACGGCTTCAGTCTGAGGTCGTTCATATGACAGAGCAGTGAGACACCTGGACGTGAAATCAAACACGCTGAAACAGAAACCAGCCAGTCTTTACCTGAGATGGAAACACACACCTGAGTAGGTGAACACAGCAGGACACACAGCTCAGTGGAAAACAGACAGACAGTAGAGGCCAGACCTGACCAGCAGAGTCCAGATCAGCAGAGATCAGACCAGATCAGCAGAAAACCAGACCAGCAGAGACCAGAAGAGTAGAGTCCAGGCCAGACCAGCAGAGTCCAGATCAGCAGAGACCAGACCAGAGCAGCAGAGTGCAGACTAGCAGAGGCCAGACCAGCAGAGTCTAGACCAGCAGAGACCAGGCCAGACCAGCAGAATACCAGACCAGCATAGACCAGAGGAGTAGAGTCTAGACCAGACCGGCGGAGCCCAGATCAGCAGAGATCAGGCCAGATCAGCAGAGACCAGACAAGACCAGCAGAGTGCCAACTGGCAGGGCCCAGACCAGCTGAGACCAGAAGAGTAGGGTCCAGACCAGACAAGCAGAGTCCAGATCAGCAGAGACCAGACCAGAGCAGCAGAGTGCAGACTAGCAGAGGCCTGACCAGACCAGCAGAGTCCAGAACAGCGGAGTCCAGACAAGACCAGCAGAGATGAGACCAGCAGAGTCCAGACCAGACCAGCAGAGTGCAGACCAGCAGGGTCCAGACCAGACCAGCAGAGACCACATCAAACAGCTGATGAAGAACCATTACCTCATTTCCTGTCAGTGTTTGCTGACATCATAAAGAAACACAGACTCAGCTGTTTCCTAGCAACAGCGCAGTAAGCTGCACAGTGCTATGAATGAAATCAATACCATAATAACACGAGCGCCTTTCAATCACAGCATCACAATAATTTGATGATGTTTTCGTTTCCTTTAACTCTTCTGCTTCCCCGACATTAATCAGGTTCGTGTTCACACAGTCTGGAAAACACCAATTAAACCACAATCAATCATTAACAATCGAACTGTGTTTTCTGAAGCGTTCCTGACTCCATGTGTTCATCTCCTTCATCCAATCATGTGTTCACAAAGCCGTGAACGTCGCTTCATCCTCACTCGTGAGCGACTGAGCCTTTCCAGGATGCCCCTTTCATACCCAATCATGATCCTCTCACCTGTTCCCAATGAGCCTGTCTACCTGTGGAATGATCCAAACAGGTGTTTTTGGAGCGTTCCACATCTTTCCCAGTCTTTAGCTGCTCCTGACCCAACGTGTTTGAAACATGTTGCTGCCATTAAAGTCAGAATAAGCAGATATTTACAAAAATACGGAACACTGACTTTTTCTTACTGGATCAATATTTATAATCCAATAACATCAGTCATACGTTTCCGCATAATGAGTACTTTAAGTTAATACTTTTGTACTTTGGAATGCAGGAGTTCCACTTATTTACTTTTATTTAAAGCAGTACTACCACAGTGTTTCTACACTGTGGTAGTACTGCTTTTCCTGCAGTAAATGATCTGAGCCACACTGATGCTCTGGCTGCCATGTTCCTTCATCACCATGATCACTGTGTTCATTCAGACTCAGTCCCACACACAAAGGTTAACGTCTTCAGCAGGAACCAATGGGCTGAGAGCCACAGACAGGAAGTCAGGCAGTACTGAGATTTGATGACAGTAAGGAGCTCAGTATCACTTCCCCAGCGTTTTTGGGTGTCCTGCTCATATATTTAGTTATGATGGGGCTGATTTATGTGTCAGACTTTGACAGTGAAGCAGACACGTCGGTGCTGGTCACAGACGAAGGTCGTCTGTGTTAATGTGGAAGTCATTCAGTCTGTAAACAACCTGAACGCAGCGTCTGTCCAGCAGAGTTAATGTGAGCGTCTGAGTCCATCACCAAAGCTCAGCCTGTGCATTTCTGTTGGACAAACTGTCCCGTTACCATGTTTCAGTTCATCAGACAGACTCATGGCTGAGCTGAGACCACCTGAGGAGACAACACACCTGAACTCACAAAAAGACGTCTCACAATCACGTGTGTGCACAACATTTCATGTGTGATCACTTCTCATGTCAGAAAATACCTGTGAAGGCTTGAAATACTCAACTGAGGGTAGTTCTGCTGCCCAACACACCTGACTGGACGTGACATCCCCTCAGTGTCCCACAGGTGACACGTTCAGTTTTACCAGGCTGTCTGGTGGACAGCCGCCGGTCTCACAGTTCACCACAAACCAGCCTGAACCCGAAGACTTCTGACAGAACAAACATGAGAGGAGCCGATCAATATCTGATCAATAAGCTGCTCCCCAGGTCTGATGCTGCTGTGGCTCAACTATACTGACGAGCTGTCACTGCTCTGCTGAAGAGCCCAACGAGTCGCCTACAGGTCCATTACAGCTGTGACCCTCAGTACAGACTGGCAGGAGAGGCAGAGACAGAGGCAGAGGCAGAGGCAGAGGCAGAGACAGAAACAGAAACAGAAACAGAGACAGAGACAGAGACAGAGACACTCATAATAAGTGGTGTCAGTGAAAGTGACCTTTGCTCTCTCCTGTGTCACGTCTGTAATTTCAGTGATCTGAAGCTCTTTGACAAAACAACACGTTTAAAGACGTTTTATAAACAAAGGACGAACGTAGAAAATAAGAGTTTCAGCTCTGATTAATTCAAAGTTCTTCTTCTGCTGTTTGTGTTCAGACGTCCTCATTCTACTGTCCCGCTATGTAGGGTAGGATTAATTCATTCATTCATTCATAATCATCGATCAGCAGTTCATTCACTCCGCTGTGTACTGCGTGTACAAATACTCCTTTTTCATATACACTGAGCACCTGCTGTTGTGCTGCTGCAGGAGGATCAATAAAGTTTGTCTAAATACTTTCAAATCAATGACAGACTCAGGTGTGTTCAGGTTGTGTGAGGTCAAAGGTCACCACACCTTAACTGTGACTGAGCAGAGTCCAAAGCTGATAACAGAGTTTCAAATAGAAGAACACCTGAGGACAGTTACCTGTAGGACAGGTGAGCTCTGACACACACACGTGTCTGTGTCTGTGTGTGTGTGTAGGCCTGTGTGTTTCCACTCTCTACTATCAATCCCACAATGCAACACATGTGACTCAGCAGCTGTCAGTGATGAAGATGATGCTGAACGATAAACGTGAAGTGATGATGCTGCAGAGGAAGAACCAGCAGCCGTCAGGTGGCCTGACAGAGTCCGCCTCTGAGTGGATGGACAGCTGGAGAGTCCAATCACAGCTCGAGTTAGTTGTTTTTTGGTAGCCCCGCCCTCCTGCGCAGTGATTGGCTAGTGCTTGTTGCGTCAAAGCCCAGAACATTTGAAGTTACATGTCTTTCATGGCAGAAAGCCTTTCAGACATGTGGTCAGCGCTGAAAAGGTCCATCTGACACCTAAACTCAGCACAGATTTTTCAACATCAACAACATTAATAACCGATGATGTTTACACTCATTATGACGCCACAAAGAAACAACAACACTTTCAATCAAGACTTCATTTACGAGTGAAAACACCTGAATCTGAATCAGATGTCTGGCTTTAAGGCATAAAACCAGAACGCTTAGCAAACAGTGTGAGCGCCATCTCTGATGCAGCAGCACGTTTCTACCATCAGCAACACACCTGCAGCTTCAAACTCTGAGGCTTCAGGGGCCCCAAGGATCAGAGGGCCCTGAATCTGAGGCGTAAGGGGCCCCGAGGGGCTGGGGCCCCTGGGAAGCTGGTCATCTGCTCAGGTCCTTGTCATTGGTAGTAAAGAGCAGGTAGATGTGATGAAGCAAACAAGGTGTTATAGTGTAGGAGGCAGGAAGAAACACACACACACACACACACACACACACACACACACACACAAAGATTCTGTGGCGTTCACTCGCCACAGGTGCCAGGTTCATGTTGCTATGGACAAGCTCGACAGCCCTCAGTTCTGTCTGACAGGCTAACGGGGGACACACACGACAAACACCCGGCGGGACTCCGTCCGGCCCTGAACACCGTACCGACACCACCCTCCAACAGTCCGTTAAACCGACACAAACCCGCTCAGACCTGCTGCGGGTCTGACTGTGGCCCAGTTCATCGCACAACAAGCTGCACCCAACTGTCACACACTGACCGACACCGAATAAACCGACACATCTGAGCCGGTCACGTCCACACACCCCTCCGGATCTACGGCTTACCTGTGCGGCCGGGTAGCGCGCCTCGGCCCGGGTTACCTCCACAAACAAATCCCAGAGAGCGGAGAGGAGAGGAAACTTTAGCCGGAGCTCCGGTCTGCTCCTCCGATGGGGCGAGGAGGGAGGGAGGAGCGAGGGAGGGGGCTCCGAACCGATCCGAGGCCGGGGAGGAGCGCTGAGGTCCGGCTGTGGAGGAGATCCGAGCGGGAAGGCGGCAGCCAGGGGAGAAGCAGCCGACCGAGACGCTCCGACCGACGGAAGAAAATCCACTCAGAGCCGCTCGAATAAAGTTGTTCTGCTGCCCTGCTCAGCTGTCGCCATCTTTACCCGCGGGGCATGACGGGTAATCCTCAGGAATCCCGATCCCCCCTTTAACACCCCCCTCCTCCTCCGTCACGCGTCCTGCGTGCTGACGTCACGCAGCTTCTACAGGTGGAGTCCATGGTGGTGAAGACTGACCAGAGTCATCACTGTTCACTGTTTGTTAATAAAGTTTAAGCATTTGAATTTTCTGCTTCGCTTCACTGAACTTCAGTTACTTTGCACGTAAAGTTATTATTTTCACACACTCTGATTATTTTCACTCACACTGTGATACTTAGCTGATAATACTGATGTACTTTAACTGAAGTAACATGTTGTTGCAGAGCTTTTCCGTGTGACTGAGGGTGAGTTATGTTTTACCTGTAGTGACAGCCTCTGCTGTGACTGTGTGACTCACCTGAGAACATGAGACACCTGAGAGAGACTGAAACACCTGAGACAGACTTGATGTGAGACAGACTGAGATACATGAGACAAAAAATGACACAGACTGAGATGTTGGAGACAGACTGAGACATCTGAGACACCTGACACACATGAGACACCAGAGACAGACTCAGTTTGACACAGACTGAGACAACTGAGACATCTGAAACAGAGTGAGACATCAGAGACACCTGGCACACCTGAGATAGACTGAGATACCTGAAACAGATGTAGTGTGAGACAGACTGAGATGCATGGGACAAAATAAGACAGACTGAGACATCTGAAACATCTGACACACCAGAGATAGACTGAGACAGAATGAGACATGTGATACACAAAGACATCTGAGACAGACTCAGTGTGAGACAGACAGAGACAGAGAGACAGAGTGGAGGAGAGACAGCGGTCAGCAGATGGCAGTAAGTTCCAAACTAGAGAGAGAGAGACAGAGAGACACACTCTGTGTGTGTGTGTGTGTGTGTCATGTGATCTCACCAGGTCCTGAATGTGAATGTGATTGGTTCGTTCACTCTGAGCTGAATGTGAAGTCCTGACTGCTCTGAGCTGTTTCTACAGTCTGAGTGCGCACACTCTTCTTCTGTGGTGTCTGAAGGAGTTCTGGGTTATTTTCGTCTTGATTCGTGTCGAGCAGAGAGGCTCTGTGGCTCTGCGGCTGCCGTGTGACACAAAGCCTCTCTGATAAACTCCTCTCCGAAAAGTTAGGCTTTAATGTCCCACAGAACAAACCCCACGGCCACCAACCAAACTCTGCACAATTTTCTCTATATTTAACAAAAAAGTTCACATTTCATTTATGAATTCAACCGTAGAATTATTTAGCAGGGGTCTCCACAGGCCCTCAGCTCTGTCTGCAGGTGGTTTAAAGCGTCATGGTCCCTCAGTTTTGTCTGCAGGTGGTTTGTTGCATCTACAGACTGTTTCAGTTTGTCTGTATTTACACCAAAACACTGGATGGATACAGTGAAGTCTCATGTGTCAGCAGACTGGACCTGACTGAGAGAGGGCAAATAAAGGAGCTTACACTGAAGAAGGACATAAACATAGAATAAAGATATGATATTAGATGTTAATATAATATTTACATTAACAGTCAGATAAGATGATAAAAAGATAAAGATGGTAATAAACAAACAATAAAAAGCATAATGTGGCACAAGAAGAAAACACATCACCTGCACACTGCACCTGGTGCTCAGTCTCTTTCCAGCACAGGTGTTCACAGCAGGCTGTTTCAGAGCATCCATGTTTAAAGACTGAAGACTCTTTCTTACTGTTTGTTTGCTTATTGCTTTTGTTGTTTTGATTTTTTTTGTACGTGCACTCATGGCTGACAGATGAAACCGATTCTGGTTCTGATTTTAGCCAAACGTTTCATCGCTGTGGGTTTTTGCTCGTTGTGAAATGTCTTTGTGTCGTGTGAGAGCAGCTTCAAGCCAAACTGATTTCAAGGCTTTAGCTGCTGCAGGAAGAACTGACAGTGATGCTGTTTACTGTGGACTCCAGAGAGTCCCTGAGCTGGGGTGTCAGGATGAGACCTGTGTGACATCTCTGTTAACACAGACAGGGGGGACAGGAGAGGACGGGAGCAACAGAGAGGCCAGAGAGGATCCCGGGACAAGCTGAGCGAAGGTCCGAGACAGGGGAGGAGGACTGGAGACGAGGGCTGAGCTGAGTCTTTGCAGGAGTCTTGATTACGGGTGCAGCTGCAGAGGTCTGCTCAGACTCACCTGTCTCCTCTCAGGTAATCACAGACAGGAAGACACTGCAGGTGACATGTCACAGATCTCCACTGACGATGTCCCAGAAACAATCAAATAAGAAAAAATGATGAAAAACGAGTTCAGAGCTGGTCTCACAAGCATAGAAACACACACACACACACACACACACACACACACACACACACACACACACACACACACACACACACACAGCAGCTGTTGAGCAGATTATCGTCTCCCTGCAGAGCGGAAAGACGAAGACAATGTCCAGCTGCTCCAGAACAATGCAGATCCCCCCTCTGTCCTCTGACACGAGAGCTATGACAGTAATGGCAGTAATGGGAGTAATGGGAGTAATGGGAGTGATGGGAGTGATGGGAGTGATGGGAGGTATGGAGAACGTGTCACTGGTTTGAGTCTCAGCAGCTGCTGGTGTCTCTCTGACGTCTCTCAAATCCAGAATCAAAAACCTGTAAAAGAGACAGATGAAGAGAAGCTTAGAGTTGATCAATATTGATCAATCATTTAATCTGATCTGGAAAGGATCTGATATTGATCGTCAATCAGTTCCTTTTGTTTCACAGACAGTTTTCAGAACTTCATCTGTTGATCATCCAACTCTTCATCTCCAATAAATCTGAAAAACTTGAACGTCTCACAGGAACAAATTAATGTTGTTGACTTTAATGGAGACAGTGTTTTACTGTGTGTGTGTGTGTGTGTGTGTGTGTGTGTGTGTGTGTGTGTGTGTGTGTGTGTGTGTGTGCAGCGTTTAACTCACTCAGCTAACTCTGTCATCAGCAGCATCTTAACGAGCTGAACGTGTGTGCGTTTGCTGGAGTTAACGACGTGACGCCTGCTGATGGGCAGTGAACGCCTCATCTGGCAGCTTGTTGTTCAGCCTGTACTCGTGTGAAATACAGACGATGTATTTAACATCTGGAGCCAGTTTAAAGGCAGCTTCGGCACTGAGTGATGAAAGTAACGCAACAAGTGAAGCAACAAGTGAAGCAACAAGTGAAGCAACAAGTTTCTTTTTCAGCGAGTAAAGATTTAAAACTGATAAAAGTTTATTAAAAACTACAAAAGTCTCAACACCGATGCTGCAGACAGGCGGCTGCTGGGTGCATTTGAAAGCTGTCACAGTTTCATCCTGATTCTGGTTTCTTTACTCTTCTGGCCTGTTCATTTACCTGCAAACTAAACCTGCCCCCCTCCTGACTGTGGACGGACAAAACGACAAAGACACCTGAGACACAGATAGAGACACCTGGATACAGTGCCCCGCTCATTCCTGTGGACGCTGCTCAGTTCAGCACTCAGTATGAAGTGATGCAGCTCTTCCACATCGAGCGACCTGCAGAGCAGACATCTCCAACCCTGATGGAAAGCCACCCATCCATCATCCACCCATCCATCATTCATCCATTCATCATCTCTCTCCTCTCCTGCCTTGATCAGTCATAGGAGTTGATGGAGGACGATAATTATTCCACTGACTGTGATCAGATGTGATCAGCGATTATCAAATGTGAAAGGACACCAGTCAAAACTCTACTGGAGCTCCGATGTGAGAGTTCACACTAGCATCTGAGGACAGGAAGGGAAAGATTTGTCCTTTCAAAATAAAATAAGGTTTGATTAAGATTTCAGCTGCTGTAAATGAAATGTGAAATTAAAAGGCAGACACACGACACAGTATAGAAATCTGTTTTCTCTTTAGACACTTAAAAGCAGTCAGACAGTGTTTGTCCTCATAGAATGGCTGCATGTCGAGGTCAAAGGTCATACACACACACACACACACACACACACACACACACACACACACACACTGATTATCAATCTGACTGTTGGCTCCTTGTTTGGCACTGGCAGAGTGTCTGTTGAGGAAGTGAAGAAAGAAACATGACATTGGGAGGGAAACAGGCTGGAGGGAAAGGAAGCATTAAAGGAAACAAGGAGGTAGGGAAGGAACTGATGAACTAGGGAAAGGACAGCGAAGAACAAAGGCAGTAACAGAGGAGATATGTGAGTCCTGCATCTTCCATTAAAACTTCATCTGAATGTTAAAACAGGATGGGGGTGGAGGTGGAGGGGGTCCTCAGCTGCTGTGGTGAGGGAGGGGTCAAGGCTGCCTCCCCCCTCCATTCTTCTCCCTGTATAAACAGAGAGGCATTGTGAGGCAGGTGGTTTGACACACACACTCACAGTTTAGAGCGCACAGGAATCTCCCAGCTGCTCTGGCCACAGTTCATTCAGCAGGTTAGACCGTCATCAACCCCTCAACACCCCCGGCCCCCGGCCCACCACCAACCCGTCTGAGTGGCGGTTGAACGCCAGCCGTCAGTCAGATTTAGCTTCCTAACGCCATCACAGAAAGATCTGGTTACAGCAGAAGACCTACCAACCAGAAAACTAAAGCAGGGTGGTGGTGTTCCTGAAGCCAGCAGCTGGAAAATGCAAGAATCTGGCAGATTACTGATTATTGATTGGTAGATGTAGACTTTTGATATGAGACGCTTGATATTTTAGTTCAGAGCGTTTTCAGTGGACAGCTTTAATGCGCCATGTTGCTCTGCACTCTGTTTTTGACACATTTTGCAACTCAACCTAATTTTGCAGCTCTGGAGGAAACAGATTGGGTGGAGGGCGCTTGGTGGAGGTGGTATAATTGGCTATGGATCAAAGACATCTCGCCCCCCCATGAAGGTGACAGTATCTGAGCTATGACACATTAAGTCAGCACATCGACCAGCTGCATTCAGAGCGAGGCGAAGAGCACAGAAGAGACCTTCACGTTCTCTGAGAATATATTGGTGATATTCTTCATCTGCCAGAGATGAAACATGCCATCAATATATTCATATCAATATATGATCATTCACATCAGAGGTAATTGCAGTTATAGATGAGATTCTAGAGGGCCTTTAAGATGTTCTAGGGGTTATCTATGTCGTTCTATGGTTTCTTGAATTGTTGTCATCAAGGAGGCTCTAGTGGTCCTCAGTGTGGTTGTCCAACTCTTTTGTCGGACGTTAGTCATCAAAACACAGAACGACAGAGTATCTTGTTGTGGAACCGTAATGACTTTGATCCGTTGGTCCAAAGCCAGCAAAGCTTTGGACTTGCAGAGCTAAGCTGCTTCTACTTGCAAACACAAAAAGTATTTTTCACTGAATCTAAATCTGAGTCTGTGTTTGCACAGAGTTAATCTTGTTTCCCAGCATGCAGTTTGTCAGGGCCGACTGTCTTTGAACTGCTTCTTCACTCTCACCTGAAACATTTAAAACGCTGCACCTCGCTCCAGGTGAAGACGAGTCTCAGCCTGCCGGGTCGAGCAGTGTCTGCTGATCCGAAGTCAGATCTGATTCGCTCACACAAGCCTTTTCACAAACACAGGCATGCAGATATACGAGCAGACGATGCCGACACGCTCGGCATGCTGGGAGCTGATGCACACAGACGGGGTTCAGACATAACAGATCTGTGCGGATTATCAGATAGAGGAAGGAGTGCTGAATAAACAGCAGAGCATTCTGGGAAAGGATGAGTGAGGCCGTCAGCAAAAAGACGGCAGAGAGCAAGAACGAGGCTCCTGGAGGACCGAGAAACTTCCTGCAGGCCAAAATATTTCAGTGAGAATCAGACAGCAGGAGTTTCATATGCAGAGCTTCAGTAATAACTGAGTTAAAGTCGTAACATTAAAACTAATGAAACAATCAATGACTGACTGTAAACTGCTGCTAGCGTCCCCTAGAGGCCGCAGAGTTCATCACAGCCACAATATGAACAAACAACACACTGATGAACTGCTGCTCCTGATGCCTTGCTCAGACTCGTCTCGTTTATTGGTTCTTTGACTCAGATTCATCTCTGTCTTTGAATCTTGAATCTGGTTCAGCTCACTGTTACTCCTCTACTGTGCTGTGATTGGCTCACACCTTTCTGCATCCTGGACCTGGACTAAGTGTAAACCCTATCCGGTTCACTACACTCCACTTCAGCCAATCAGCGTACTCCCTCACCGCGCTCATCCAGCTCAACAAAATCATGACTGTTTGCTGTCTTGGCACCGTGATGGTGGGACAGGGTCTCCTCTGGCAGTCCAAAGCCTGTTCAGACTGCACCTGGTTGGTGGACCTGCATGATTGTTGCACTTGTTGTATCCATGTGGGTGAACATACACACTGCAAGTTGCTTCTGTAATAGTTTCCTGATGAAGAAGAGTAAGGACACTGAATTTCCACTGTTTTGCTTGTTCCAAAAAAACGACTCCTTTCAGATGCTCAGCTGCAGCTGTTTACAACATCACACAACTTTTACTTGAAGTGTGAGAGTGTTAAAACTGACACTGACAGTGTTTCTGAGTCCAATCAACACTCATTAACACCTGAGTGTGCAGATGCAGCCCTCAACTGAAAACACAGTGTAAATACGTTAGTGTCGCAGGTTTGATTTCATTTAACACTACAGTTATCTGACAAACAGCAGGAGACCAAGCAGCTCCTCCTCCACACACTCCAGTGTGTATGTGTGTGTGTGTGTGTGTGTGTGTGTGTGTGTGTGTGTGGGTTGGCTGGGGTCAGACCATGCAGAGAGGGACTGCATTAAATGAAGAGGAGGACGGGCGGAGGACGGGTCTCCTTGTCGTCCGTCTGCAGCTTCAAACACAAACTCTAAAATAACCTGCAGAGGAGCAGAGTGTGTGTGTGTTTGCTGATGTGTGTGTGTTGAAGGGCAGCAGAGAGCAAACACACTGACTGGAGCTGAGCTGAATATCAAGGAGGTTTGTGACATCAAAGGAGGACGCTGTCAGATGAAGGTAAAGATTCTTTCTGTTTGCTTCACGCTCACTTTACTCTTCGGACTCTTTACACTCAGAAACCTTCAGTGTTTGATTGACGTCAGTTAAAGCAGAAGATCCCAAACTGGTCTGAGCAAGGGACCCTCCTCTTATTGTCAGTGTGTGTGTGTGTGTGTGTGTGTGTGTGTGTGTGTGTGTACATTTACTGAGACAAGTGAACAGTCTGTAAAATGGTTCAGAGTAGCTCCAGCTTCAACAGTAAAATGCATTGCTATGAACAGTCTAATAATATCATTCAGTTCATGTTGCTGATGAACTTATTTAAGTGACAGTTTCAATGCAGGATTTTACTTGTACTTTATGTACTTTATGTTGCAGTATTACTGCTATGAGTTACTCTACAGTCTGTGAAGTGTCTGTTAATCAGCATGAGACATCAACCCAAAGCTGTGATAACGAGCACTCTGTGCCGTGTTACCATTGCAACCATAAACCGTGAGCTGTGATGTCAGCAGTCTATGTCATACCTGCAGATTCAAACAGGTGTGTGATTGGTGATTTCTACACCTGCATACGTATTCTACACTGTCTGTGAAGGGGAAACCGCCTGTGTGGCATTATGGGAAATGTAGGCGCCAGAGACTTTGGACTGAAGGTGAGGACATGTCTCTCACAACAACGAGAACCACTGCATGAATAGACACACTTAACGGTTCGATCAATGGCCTTCCATCTGAGGAGGCGCCTGACTCCTCAGATGGAAAAGGAGGGACGCTCATGTTTTACACTTGAACGCCTCACTGACAGCTGAATCCAGCAGATGCTTTTTATTTCTGTTGAATCCTGCAGAGACGCTTCAGACCTGCTGCTGGTTTATTCTGACAGTTTCTCGCTCGGCCGGGATCAAACACACTCATTCAGCTTCAGCAGTCTGTAAAAATCAGTCCATAAATACCAGCCCTTCAAAATAAAAGCTCAGTGTAGACTCAGAGACTCTGCTTCATATCATCATCTTCAGGTTAACCTTTGACCTTAACTGAATGAAGAGATGTTTTCTGTGTTCTTCAGTCAGGTTTTACGTCTGGACCTAATCGATCAAACTATCATGTTTTCATGTTTGGCATCACATCAAATACTAGAACAACCATGAAATGTTCATTTTTTCATAAGAAATTACTTAATCAATCTATTATCAAAACAGTTGCTGATTCATGTTTTGATAACTGACGAATCCCTAATTGATTAACTGACAAATGGTTTAAGCTCTATTTTTATACACAATTGGGTAGTTTCACTTTTTAACTAGTAACTAAAGTCGTCAGATAAATGTAGTGGAATAAATGTCTAAAGTTGTTTAAAATGCAAATACTCACGTAAAGTACCTCAAAACTATATTTAAGTACAGTACTTGAGTAAATGTATTTTCAACCAGTGACAGTGAGTACTTTAACTAGCAAACTGCAGCAGTAAATCTGTTCAACCATCAAACGAGCACCGGTGATACAGGAGCCTTTCCCGTCTCTGGAGCTGCAGTGTTTAGGTTGTAACTCTTTGTGGATGAGAACATCAGCTGCCTGTAAGGAGGTGAGCGTCTGACCTTTGACCCCTGTTGAAATGTAACAATATGATGAGCTCCCTGATGAAAACACATGAAACACTGACGTGAGTGTTTGAGGTTGAAGGACGCTTCAGTTTCAGTCTGATGAAACTCTCAGAAACATCACACAGCTGCAACTCTCAATCCGCATCCTGCTCGCGTCCAGGGCAACCAGCTTCCTCCTCCTCCTGTTGCTATGGCAGCAGTTGGCCCCCCTGCGTGGCAGAGTCAGTGTTCCTCTAAGTGGATTATTTCCTCCTGGAGTTTTTAAAGTCCAACCTGTCAGTGCTGAGAGCTGCTGGGGCTGGAGACACAAACCACAAAGACACTTGAAAAGGTTTTCTTCTTCTTCTTTCCTGCCTCTCGCAACAGATTGCTGTTGGTATTTAATTTCAGGAAAGGAACTTACCTGCACTGTACCTGACAGTACAAAAGCTAATTAGATACAAATGTCAAGTTATACACAGTTCAAACAGTTAGCCAAACAAACAGTTTAAGACAACTACCATCACAAAGCATAAAAGAAGTATATAACATGCAAGGTGTGAACATTACATGCAGCTAGCTATAAACAGTCCAAAAAAGGCTAATACCAACAGCTGGCTATCAACAGCACAAAAAGGGCTAATATCAACAGCTAGTTATAAACACTACAAAAAGAACTAACATTGAAAGCTAACTATAAACAGTGCAAAAAGGGCTTATACCGACAGCTAGGTATAAACAGTGCAAAGAGAGCTAACACTGACAGCTAAACCATGCAAAAAGGGCTAATACTGACAGCTAGCTAAAAACAGAAAAAAAAAGAGCTAACACCAATAGCTAACTACAAACAGTGCAAAAAGAGCTAAAATAGACAGCTAGCTATAAACAGTGCAAAATGGGCTAATACCGACAGCTAACTATGAACAGTACAAAAAGGGTTACTACTGACAGCTAGCTCCAAACAGTACAAAGAGAGCTAACACCAACAGCTAACTACATACAGTGCAAAAAGAGCCAAAATGGACAGCTAGCTATAAACAGTGCAAAATGGGCTAATACCGACAGCTAACTATGAACAGTAAAATACTACCAACAGGTAACTAAACAATGTAAAAAATTGTCTAATACCAACAGTTACCAATAAACAGCACAAAAAGGTGATGGTTATATCATCATATAAGCTGTTAAACAGCCATTAACAGCTGCAAAATGTACAGCAATCCCAATTTTGGCAACCAGCTAGCTATGAAGAGTACAGACAGGTCAATCCAAATAAATTCAAATGTTAATACAAAATCAAATATTTAAAACAGGAATCAGTGACCAGGCACACTAAGCTAAAACTAAAAGCAACAACAGATTTGCCCCCTGCAGATTTATATGCATACAAAATGACAAGAAACACTGTTGCTCTCAGTAAATACAGACCTAATGGTGGAGTCTGTCCCTGTGGAGATGATTTGACTGTCAGTTTGTGTTTGATGTCAACTCAGGACCCAGGACCCTGTGTGGCAGCTTGCTGCCATCAGTGTGTGAATGAATGAATGAATGAATGAGAGCAAATCTGTGAAGAAAAGTGCTAAATAAATGCAGCCATTCAGCTTTTACTGTGAAAATACTCCACTGCAATTAGAAATTCTGCATTCACAGCCTAACTGAAGTTAAAGTATGTAAGTATTATTAAAGTACTTTACGTAAAAGTGGTTATGTTGCAGTAAAATGTTCCCTGTCAGTGTTTTTCTATCTGCTGTTTGTGGATTAATATCACTGCTGCATTAACGTTGCTGCATTTTACTGCTGTAGATGTTTAAGGTTGAGCTCATCTGAGGTACTTTATATACTGTTGGCTGCTTTAATCTACAGCAATGCATCATATTCTATAAGAGGTTTGATGAGCTCAGAAAAATTTTCAGCTTTGTGACGATGCATTTTCAGTTGATCCAAGAGGCTTTTTAAAGAGTTTATTTAGCTGAAGAAGGAGGAGAATTTCTGAAGCCATAAAGGTGCCTTTATGTAGTGGAGCAGAAGTATAAAGTTACATAAAATGAATGTACTCATACTACAAAAATGTGCTTATGTAGGCCTATAGTGCTTGAGTAAATGTACTTGGTTACTTTCCACCACTGGTTAGAGTTGAATGGAAACTCAGTTTGTTTGGTTTTCAGTTTTCGTTCTCACACACAGACTGTAAGAGCATTTAAATCTGCAAATATCTGCTGCTTTACTCAAGAATGCACACAGGAAGAGATCTGTGTGTGAGTGTGTGTGTGTGTGTGTGTGTGTGTGTGTATGTGTGTGTGTATGTGTGTGTGTGTGTGCATTAAATTGGCCACCTGTTGCTATCCATTCTCAAACACACACACTCCCCTCATTCTTTTCTTTCTCGAGCAAACACACTGAAAGAAAAGATCTGTGTGTGCTACTGTGTATGTTCCTCTCTCACATACCAAAGCGCGCGCACACACACACACACACACACGCAGTAATCCAGGCATGTCAGTTCCTGTCTTTGTGGAGGTTGTGTTTGTCGCTGTAATCTCTGGAAAAATGATCCTGCTCGTTATTTCCCGCCGCCTGTCAGTCGAGTGTGTGGGCAGAACGACCTAAAGGTCTGTCGCTACAGCAACAGGCTGAACAGACAGAAGCTCAGAGCAGGAAGAAGAGACGAGCATAGAGAGGAAAACACACAAAATGAAGAGATCCGACGGGAGAAACAAGGAGATGTGAAGATATCAAAACAGCAGAAGAAGAAGGAGGAGTAATTGAAAACAGGAAGCAGCAGGTAGGAACAGGAAGCTGGAAACATGACACATCACATGATTGAAACTCCTGTCCAGGTGCTGAGCCTGTCTGGTTACATTTAAAGGTGCAGTCTGAAGAGTTGTGAAATTCTGGTTGTCCTGTACGGCGACAGGTCCAGGACGTGTTTAGCTTAGCTTAGCACAAAGACTGGAAGCAGGGGGAAACTGCTAGCTTTCTCTGTCAGAGAAAAACTCCACCCTCCAGCTCTGCCTGGTTTGCAGTAGCTGCTGTAGTTGAGTTGACGGCTGAGCTGCTGCGTGACTCTGCTGCCTGTCCTGTGGAGTTTCTTTGTTGTTGTTGTGTGTGTGTGGGTTTCCTCCGACAGTCCAAAGTCCAGTTTTAAAGAGAAAGTTCAGAGTCAACAAAACATCAGACTTTAACATCACAGACTGCTGTTCACTTCCTGTTTCTGACCCACAGACCACCATCGTCCAGTCACCGTACAGCAGCTACAGTCTAGATTTTCATACTAACAATGTAGAAGTGTGTCTGTGGCAGCGATGAACCTCCAGAGGATCATCAGCTGAACCTGCTGCTCCTCTGGTCTTTGCGGAGCTTTATAGAGACTTTCAGTTCATTGTTTATCTGTCAGACACAACTTCACTGTTCTGCTTCACTCTCATGGCACCATTTTCAGCCACAGTTCACCACCTGCTGAGCAGCAAACAGCAGACAGACACAATTAGAGATGGACATAGTGCAGCATGAAGAGCAGCTAAAGAGCCAGATATTCCCCTCAGGAGCTGGAGGAGACCAAAAGCAGAGCTAAAAGAGAGATGAATGCTGGACTTGAAGGTGCAGTAGATGATTCTGGAGAAAAATCCTATGGGACCAAAAGCAGAAGTATTGGATGACCTGGATACTTCACAATCAAGTGCCTCTGATTGGTTGTTGTTGTTCAGGCAATGGATTCTGGGAGGAGCCACAGGAACCTGACTCACCTGTCTCATGTACTACTGTCAGGATGCTTCGGCAGTTTTCGCTGCTGAACCCTTGAGCCTCATTTCCACTGCTTGGCTCGGCTCGGCACACTTTTGTACCAGGTGCTTTCTCAATCATCCCTTTTTTAGAGTTCCGCTCAGGGTCACAGTGATTACTGTCTGTACATCATGTTTGCACTGCTAACTGCTGTTTACATGATGTGTGCCAGACGGCCTTTTGATTGTTTGTCTCTGTGATCTCAGAGGATCACAGGATGATGATGACAATGATGATCTTCTCCACACGTTTAAAGACTGAACTTCCTGTTTCAGGACTAGTGCAGGTCACCAGGAGCCGGCAGCTGAATCTCAGTCTCAGTTACATCCACTTCAGCCTCAGCTCCGT
The DNA here is from genome assembly GCA_037975065.1 of Chaetodon trifasciatus. NCBI lineage: Eukaryota > Metazoa > Chordata > Actinopteri > Chaetodontiformes > Chaetodontidae > Chaetodon > Chaetodon trifasciatus. The sequence goes on from JBBMOE010000084.1 coordinate 72,475, forward strand.
CATCTGGAGCGTCCCACTGAAAATGAACAAACCTCCTCACTCGTCTCGAGCACGATGTGCCGCTGATCTTCTGCAGCTGATCACGTTTGTCTCTGTAGTAACTTTGCAGAGGTTCAATCCGAATAGACCTGAAGAGGACAGATCGACCCACAGTCAGACTGGTCTCAGATCAGTCTGCTCGGTGTTTTGGTGCGAAACCTTCAAACTCAACTTCCTGGATCAGATTGCATGTCTCGTGCTGGACAGACAGTTAGTGGTTTTATCCTGCTGAATCACAGAGGACAACAACATCTCCTGAGTGTGAGTGTTCAGATCAGATTCAGATTATCAGAAAGTATCAACAGGATCAGTATTTGGTCTCCTCCACCCCCTGGGGGAAATATCGGTCTCTTTAGCTGCTAAATGCTCCGCTTTGTTCACCAGCACGGCTCTGACTGTGTCCGTCTTGCTGTTTGCTGCTCAGCAGGTGCTGAACTGACGCTTTTTACAGCTTCTTCTCTGAAAATGACACTATGAGAGTGAACAAGAACAGTGAAGTTTTGTTTGTTAAACATATGACGAACAGAGATTTCAAACAGAGATGAATGAGTTAAACTGAACGGCGCTGATGCGGAGGAAACGCTGCTTTCATACAACGATCAGCAGCTTTTGAAGAAGATGTCCGTGGACCTCTGTGACGTGAAAAGCAGGAAGTGTCAGATGGAAGCGTGCAGTGTGAACACAGCCTCTGTGTTAACAGCTGATCCTGGAGCAGCTCTGATTTATGTCTCTGACACCTGGTTCAGACCTTTGATCAGGACGATGACAGCTCGAGACGCTGAGCTGAAGACGACACTGAGCCGCTGTCTCACCTTTCAGGAGACGCCATGTGTTTATCTACTGCTGACAAACTGACTCCAGGTCAGAGACCAACTCGTCTCTCTCTCTCTTCCAGGTCGCCGTCCTCACGGCCGCCAACATGTCTGCGGTCAGAGCCGCAGCCGTCCTACTGCTGCTGAGCTGCTGCGTCCTCGTCGTCCACTTTGTCCCGCCCTGCAGAGGTCAAGGTAAGGTCACATGGGTACATGTTCACTCTCCACAGGAACCAAACCTCATTCTACAAACTGCTGCTTTAAGGACTCAGCCGGCTTTAAATATTCAGAGGACTGTGACGTTAGAGCGGCTTTAAATTCTGTTTGTTCAGAATCAGCTTTGTTGCCAAGTAGGTTTCCACAGACGAGGACTTTGCTTTGGTATTTTGGTGCATAACAGTCACAATAAACACAGCAAGAGAAAGGAAGAAAAGATGTGAAATATATTTGTATCTCTGTTTTAAATGTTTTATATCTGTTTTAAATGAGAAGAGCAGCACGGTTTTATGGACAACCCTTCAACTCTGTCAGAGGTGGAATAAAATGATTAAACATCACTTGATTTTTAGTCACTTTAAAATGAAAGCGTTAAAGTAGGGTGAGCGGGGGTGAGGAAGGTGAGCAGGGGTGAGGAGGTCGAGGAAGGTGAGCAGGGGTGAGGAGGGCGAGGAAGGTGAAAACAGACGTCTCCACACTCTGTTCGTTTGAGCTGAGACATCAGATCTGTCTGAATGTTGAAATGTGGAAACATCACAGAGCTTCAACGAGGAGCAACATGATATTTCTATTTTCTGTTTGTTGTAATCACCATGAAAACGTTTCATCAGCTTATGAAGTAAAATACCAAACTGCTTCTTCAGCGCGTAGTTGTGTCGCTGATATAAAGCAGTATTTCACTGATGGAGTGTGCTAAAGGAAGCATAAACAGGGTGAACAGAGTCGGTCCGAGCACAGGACCTTGTGGAACTTCAGCATGCACAGAGGATTCATCATGACCATGAACAAACTGAAATCAATCTGATAAACAGGACTTAAACCAGTTTAATGCTAATGAAGGTTCCGGTCTCTGTAATAGGATGCGATGGTCAGTGGTGTCGAATGCTGTCTCTGTGCTGTGATGCTCTCTAATTCCTGAATGGAAATCCTCAAACAAACTATTGTTATGTAGAAGATCACATGACTGAAACTCAAGAAGTCATTCCTCCTGAGGGCTAAAGGGCTACCTGGTTCAATGCAATCATGGCTCTCCGTCAGCCTGGCGACGGTGTTGAAGAGAAACCTGGGATTGTTCGTATTTTCCTTGATTAACGATGGCTAATAGGCTGCTCTGGCACTGCAGAGGGTCTACCTGTATGTTTGAAGACTGTCTTGTCAGGCTGAACAGATTCTTTCATATTGGTTTAACATCATTTCCTTTCAAGTTTTCATCATGTTTGCTTTAATTTGCGGGTTTGGGCATATACCCCGGAGCTAACCTCCTGTTTTATTATCTTTTGCTTTAGAGGTTCAGTAGAGTCGAGTGTCATATGCTGTGAACCTGCAGTACGATTAACCAGATGATCAATTACTGAGGGACTGAAGTTAGAACAGCTATCTGTTGTTGAGACGTGGCATTGAACTAAATGCTGATGGAATCACTTTATTAATTTTAGCTACAGCACAATCAGATAGGAGGTTAATGTAGAACTTTTTCCCCGATGGCGGGTAGTCAGGTAATAGGAATTCAAAAGTCATTAAATGATGGTCCGATAAAAGAGGATTTGGTGACTATTAATTTGAAAAGGTTGGGACGCTGTGTAAAATGCAAATATAAACAGAACGCGATGAATTGTGAAACACTGAATCTATGTATATCAGTCACATGTGAGGTTATATGTTAGCTATATGTTAACTGTATACAGGTGCTGGTGATGTAGTGGTGGTGCGGTTGTGGTTCACACTGCGACACACTCGGCAGCAGGATCGCGTTCCATCACGCCACCTCCTGTTTCTCTCTGTAATCAACCTTTGTTACAATCACAGGCGCACTTCCTTAAGTAGCTCTGATTGGATGGCTAATGAGGGGAACAGATGCTGCCCCTGAACCAGCCAATCAGAGAGCAGCAGAGCAGCCAGGGGGTGACTTCAATCAGTGAAGCATTCAGCATGTTTAAAGCTGCAGCACGAGCTAAAATTACCCTGAGAAATACAAGAACACACACACACACACACACACACACACACACACACACACACACACACAGCAATACACACACGCAGAAACACACACAAACACAAACACACAAACACGCACACACAGCAATACACCCACACACACACACAAAAACCCACACACACGAAAAGGTAATATTCAGGGAAAGTACAAGTACCTCACAATGTCTGTCTGTCTCTCTGTATGTCTCTCTCTATCTCTCTGTGTCTGTCTGTCTGTCTGTCTGTCTGTCTGTCTGTCTGTCTCTCTGTGTCTGTCTCTCTGTCTATAATATCTATTTGTGCAGCATGTTTCATATTCAAAGATATTTCAGAGTTTCTGTGATGTGTTAAAAGCTTTAAACGTAGAAAACAGAAAAAGTTTTAGATGCAAATGAAAAACAGCAGAAACCATTAAAGGAAGTTTCAGAGCAGAAATGCAGGTGAATGAATTTACAGGTGGAGTTTTACCTGTTTTACCTGCTGCTGCAGGAGCCACCAGTGGCCCCCTGATGGCCCCTGAGTGGCCCCCGGGGCCCTTACTGTACTTCACACCAGCTCACTTTGAGCGTCTCTGAGCAGCGTATCCACAGTGACTGCATCAACAGGAAGCAGTGGTGCGTCATCGTCCGGTCACAGCGGGACGGACGTGGATCCTCACTGAGCACGCTCAGAGGCGCTCAGCATCTTATTGTTCTCCGTTAATCCGAACTCCCCCAGCTGTCAGATTAACCCTCCGCTCGCTGTTGTCTGCCTCTTCTCAGATAACACTTAGCACCTCACAGCTGTTGGGGTCATCACAGACTCGGGTGGAGTACCCGGGCCCCACCACGGAGCTCCGTCCTGGGGCTGCCGGAGCTCCGAGGACGAGCTTGTTGTCTCTCTGCGAGGACTCCCTTTGAAAACAATCCTCCCAAATTCCAACCGACACTCGATCCACTGCCAGCTTCAATCCACCTGCGTTCAGAGTGAAGAGGTCAGAGGTCACGGCTGTTGGTCTATACATGGAAATACTGCTAATAACTCGTGGGTGATGCTGGAGTTCAGTTTGATCCTCCGGAGAGGAAATACAACTGAAACTGCTCAAATAAAAATCTAATAAACGCCTGCAGACAAGAAGCCACAGAGAAGGTCAGAAGCAGAGTGACAGTCTGCAGCCATGCTAACGGCTCTGTCAGGCTGTGCTGAGACACAGTGCTGCTCTGACCGAAAGGCTAACATCAGCATGCTAACATTAAGTGTTTCATTGTGTTTTATTGTGTTTGTCTTATTGGCAGCAGCAGGCCGTCGCTGTTTGTCCAGCTGTCTCTCTGACAGACGGGCTGAAACAGCCAACACGTGGCTCAGCCGCCCTCAGAGGTCAGAGGTCAAACTGTCTGCTGCTAATTTCTCACCAGAGACCTGAAACACTGGAAAACATACAGACAGCTGACAGACACACGCACGCACGCACGCGCACACACACACACACACACACACACACACACACACACACACACACACACACACACACACTCCTCCATGTTGCTGTGGCACCACCTACCTGCAGTTATTGTAGTCTAACAGGCCACACCCACGGAAATATGGCAGCCAATCACTGAAAGGACAGGTCTCATTTAAAAAACACAACCAATCATGAGCCTCAGACTTCTTTCTTCACCTTGATGAAATGATCTTAACTCCAGGTTCACTTAGAAGCTCTTCTTCTTCTTCTTCTTCTTCTTCTTCTCTGCAGGAAGTGACTGTATCTGTAACATCACCAACAGCCGCTGTGACGAGTTTGGAGTCTGCAGGTGAGACGTCATCAATAATTAGTGATCAATAACTTCTGTTTGCTGTGGCAGATGGCAGGGTGGGTCGCAGTTCACCTGCTTTCAGATCAGGTGTCCTAACGCCTGGTCACATGACTCTGTGTTTGCTTCCAGGTGTGACCCCGGATGGGACGGCGAGCGTTGCGAGCGCTGCGTGCCGATGCCCGGCTGCCTGCACGGTTCCTGTCAGCAGCCGTGGCAGTGCAGCTGTGAGGCGGGCTGGGGGGGACGCTTCTGTGATAAAGGTCAGTATTGGAGGAAGTACTCGGATACTTTACAAAGTACCGTGGCATAAAAGTACTCAAGTACTCGAGATACAAAGAGTACAAAAGTATGAGCAGAGAAATGTACTTTCAGTGTCAAAAGTATGAAAAATGTTGAATGGAATCAGAATGTTGAATTATGGAGCTTCAAGGTCGTTCACAAGATAAAAATGTTCATTTACATACCTGAGCTGCTCACCTGTTAATCAGCAGACTTTCGTCTGATTGGTCAAATCATCAACATCACCGAAAACACCTGAAACTTTTAATCTTTAACAGTGCATCATATTTAATAATAATCATCATATATTTAGTGTGTAAAATCAAGGATAAAATAGCATAAATTTGATATTCTCAAGTAAAGTACAAGTACCTCAGAATGGTACTTCATCACCATCGTCAACACTTCAGAACAGGTCATGTACTGAGACACCCGCTGGTTTTGACTTTGACTTACTCAGACTGTCAGACCTCCAGACGTCTGGTCATGATGATGATGATGATGATGATGATGATGATGATGATGCTGATGATGATGATGATGATGATGATGATGATGATGATGATGATGATGGTGGTCATGTTTCAGACCTGTTTGTGTGCTCGGAGCAGCAGCCGTGTCAGAATGGGGCTACCTGTGTGATGGAGGACAGCGGTGAATACACCTGTCTGTGTCCCGGAGACTTCCATGGCAGAAACTGTCAGCTGAAGACTGGACCGTGTCAGCAGAGGAGGTCTGTACAGGTGTTCTCACCTTCTCCTCATCATGGAAGAAGTTTCCAACATCCTGCCGTTACAGCTGATGGATGAATATTTAGGATCTAAGATATTTAGGATTTAGACTTGGTGTAAACTTGGAAATAACTAAAACAAACTTCAAATTCACACAGAAACAAAGTGCATCTTTACATTAAAATGTATTTTCTGATGTTTCTTCTTCTTCTCCAGGTCTCCGTGTAAAAATGGCGGCCTATGTGAGGATGCTGATGGTTTCGCGGCGGAGTTGACGTGTCGCTGCCTGGCCGGCTTCACAGGGCCACGCTGTGAGACCAACATGGACGACTGCCTGATGAGGCCTTGTGCCAACGGCGCCACCTGCCTTGACGGCGTCAACCGTTTCTCGTGCCTCTGCCCCGCCGGCTTTACTGGACGCTTCTGCACCGTGAACCTGGACGACTGCGTCAGCCAGCCCTGCCTCAACGCCGGCCGCTGCCTCGACCGTGCCGGTGGCTTCCACTGTGTCTGTCGGCCCGGCTACACTGGAGCCACCTGCGAGACCGCGCTGAGGAGCCACGACGACCATGAGCCCGGCTGGACCACGCTGGGCTGGGAGGGAGGAGGAGGCAGGCTCAGACCTCGCCTGACCACTGGGGGGAAGAACCAAAGGAGCAGCACCACCAGCAGCGGTAACGGCAGTCATCATGGCGACAGGCTGTTTAAGGTGACGGTGAGCGAGCGCGGTGCCGCCGGTCTGTCGGAGGTCCAGCTCATCATCCTGCTGGTGCTGGCCGGGATGACGCTGTGCGTGGTGGTGCTGACCACCGTCTTCGTGCTGCGGGGTCACTGCAGGAACTGTGGCCACACCCTCTGCTGGCAGATGACATCATCATCATCAACATCATCATCATCACAGGAGCGAGGACAGAAGAGCAGACGGCGAGGGCGGCCAGACGAGCAGGAGTGTCAGATCCACTTTCTGAACGTAGCAGAACCAGAGAAGAAGAAACTGAATGCTGAGGTCATATAGACTGAGTGGGCGTCCGAGCATGGGAACAAACAGAGAGAGAAAGCGAGAGAGAAGGACATGCTCTCTCACCCCACGCTGAGGTCAGAGGTCAAAGGTCAGAGTCTGACTGGCAGCTTCACCTGACTCATGTTCAGGTCTGAACAGGGATCAGTTCAACAGGATGAGGTCTGATTCTTCCAGTGTGCACCTGCTGTCAATATGCAAATGAGCCATGACATCATCACATATACTAATGTTTGTATCCACAGATAGATCATGTGACTGGATGTGATTGATTCAGGTGTGTCATGCTAGCAGCAGTAGCTCAGGTTTGATCAGCTCTCTTCTGTCTGTCTCCATATTTTCAAAATTGTCGTGCCGCTGACATCAACAGTGTCATCACCTGAGGACATTTATCAGACATCACACAGCCCCCTCTGAGACACTGAAGGCTCTGCTAAACATGCAGTAGACCTCCACAACACGGGAGACACCTGGAGACACCTGGGAAAAGTGGAGACACCTGGAAACACCTGGAGACAGTGGAGACACATGGAGACACCTGGAGACAGTGCAGACAACTGAAGACACCTGGAGACAGTACAGACACATGGAGACACCTGGAGACAGCGGAGACACCTGAAGACACCTGGAGATACCTGGAGGCATGTGGAGAGTGGAGACACTTGGAAACACCTGGAGACACCTGGAGACAGTGGAGACACATGGAGACACGTGGAGATACCTGGCGACAGTGGAGACACATGGAAACACGTAGAGACACCAGGAGACAGTGGAGACACCTGAAGACACCTGGAGACAGTTGCCTGTGGCGGACAGTCACTGGAAGTCAAAACGCTGCACACATCAGATTTGTATCATGAACACATGAGAAGACGTACAGAACTCTTTGCACACATTATTTCATTGAAAAGAACTTTCTGATTATATTGTGAAGTTTACAAACAATATGACAGTTTTTACAAAATAAATTCTGTAAAGATCAAGTGGACAACGATTTTAAGCAATAAAGACGATTTGTTTGTTCACTGCTGCCATGACGGTCACGCCTACGGACAGAGGCTAGCTGTTTCCCCCTGTCTCCAGTCTTTATGCTAAGCTACGCTAAGCAGCTGCAGGCAGTAGCCTCAGTGTGGAATCAATCTGAACATTTAACTTTCAGAGAGGAAGAGAAGAAGAACAGAGGTACAGAGATGAGGTGAGATGGCAGCTTTACACTCTGTGTAAAGACACAGAAGACGTCAGAGGACATTTCTCTCTCTCATTGTAAATGACGCCGAAAAAGCTCAGACAAGGACAGTTTGTTTCTTGTCATTTGTTCGTTCTGCAGGAGATGAAAGAGCAGCATTGTGGAAGCAGGTACCTGAGAGGAACATCACCTGGTTTCACCTGGTTCAGCTCAAACTAGCAGGACTGATGTCACATTAAGACATTTCTCACAGCTAAAAACATGGCTGATGGAGTGATGTGTGACCCAGCTGAGCTCCCTTACCTCACAGTTTTCTAAACTCCATACTGTTTTCTACTGACTTTTAGAACTGTGACTTTAAAATAATATTTTGTATATGCTGTATCATAATTCTGATTTTCTAACTTATAATTGTAAACAAGTCAAGCAAATACTCATCATAAGATAAAAGTATGAGCTATAAATCAGAAAGGTATGAGTAAAAAAAGACTTTGTTTTCGGCCTTTGTGTTGTATTTCTTTTTTGTGGCACTAATGAACTTCCGCAGTATACAGATGAAATGTATTGTTAATATAATGTGTTTGCTTTTAACCTTGTTTTTATATTTTCGCTGTTTTCCACGGCGTTCCTCTGTGTGCTCTTCACTTTAATGTGATGATAAAACAGAAACGCTGTGTCTCTGCAGCTTTAAAAGCTAATTTATTGCTGTAATTTATCAGTGAAGCATTTGTGTGATGTTCTGGGCTGACAGTCGGAGGTTTTTATAACAATCTGTGTGCAATAAAGTTGTGAATGATGAGCTGTGAAACCTGTCAGCTGGTGCTTTTATATACAGGCGGACAGCAGGCGCAACATCCTGAGACATAAACCAGGACATATAAAATATCTAATATCAGAAAATCCTTCATAGAGATCTCATCACCTGATGATGAGTTCACATTTTACAACATGTAAATTACACAAGATGAGTCGTTTTAAAGCTGATTCCCTCACTTTTTTAGACCAAATATCAGTAAAAGTAAAGTATCAGCATCCTCGTTTTCAGAAAAATTCCTCTTGGCCGAAGTACACATCTTTATCTTTAGCCTAGCTTAGCACAAAGACTGGAGCAGGGGCAAACTGCTAGCCAGTGTAGCCACAAACCACTTCCATAGTTACATTATTTTTGTTGTTGTACAGCTAGCATAATGTTGAAAAACGCAAATTGTTTGAAGTTAGCTGATGGTGTACAGTATATCCAGTTTCATTGTGGCTGTTTGTGGTAATAATACCAGATTATGTTTAACTTAGCTTAACACAAAGACTGGAGGAAGAAGGGAACTGCTAGCCTAGCTAAACAAAGAAATCTACTTTCCAACACATTCGCTAGCATTTTAATTTAAATGTATTTAATTTCCTTATCTTATCTTTACTTAATGCTACACACTAGTGGGTGTTTAGCATTAGCTCTGCCTCAGACTTTAACGAGCTAAGTAAAGGTTAGCATTTAATGAGCTAATGTACTGCTGGGTAACTTGTGAATTTCCCCGATAAAGCGATCAATAAAGTTTTGTCTTAACTTTTAATTATACATCAACATTTAATTGTTGATTTTATTTTGTCTTAAAAATCTGAATATTAATGAAGGTAAATGCAGTTAAAGAAACAGTATTTTCCTGTACTGCAATGTAGTGGAGGGAAAAGTAGCATAAAATGGAAATACTTAAGTACAAGTATCACAAAATTGTACTTAAGCACAGTACTTGAGTAATTAAACATTATGTGAAACAGAGGTTGTGTATAAATGTGGAGATCAGGACGAAAACTCTGCCTTAGCTAACGTTGTTAGCAGTGCTAGCTCAGTAACTGACAGCGAATGACGAATCGGAGTCGTTGGTTCTTACGAAGCTGTAAACAGTTTTATTCTTGTGACATCAGAACAAACCAACTGAGCAGAACGTACATTCATCAGAAACACACTGTACACCTGCTGAACAAACACCTGTCGAAAAGTCACTTGGTGTGTTAAGATTTGTGCCGCCACTTAGTCTGTTCTAGTCTATACAAACAGGTGCTAAACCATGCAGGGCATGTGATTGGCTGCTAGCTTTCAGGTGATCTGACAACCCAGAGAAGTGCAGTGCAGGGAAAGAAACCAGGAACATTCAAACCAAACAAATAAAAAGAATAAAGTGAAAATATGTCAAGAAGGAAGTGGATGTGTTTGTGGGAGGGGTCACATCTCAGTCTCAGCCAATAAGCTCTCACCTAGACCTGATGTCAGCAAGACCATCTGGGGGCTGGAGTCTGTAGGGTTAAAGAACGACATGTTTAGATCTTCACATGAGATTTAAAGGACCAGACCACCAAGTCTGCCTGTTTCAAGATCATCATATCTACAACTTCATATCTTCTCGATCATTTTCCAAATTATTGATCAGATTTAGATTGATTTCCTTCCACCGGACAGCAATTGCAAGCTAACCTGGCGGTATAATTACCATACAGCCATGAGAGTGGAATCAATTTAAACATTTAACTTTAGACAAGACAAGTAGATTTCACTGAATATTGAACTATTTCTTTAAAGGAAATCAATCTGGAAACTGATCTTGAAAATGTTGAAATATTTACATGATTTCTACTCTGCTACATTGACTAAACATGAAAAATCAGTTTTCAAGTTTTAGTCTTTGTTGTCTGTTTTCATTAAAAGAAACTATAAGTGCCATCATAAATACTCAGTCAGCATTTAGAAACACTGAGTTTCACGACAAAGCAAATTCATTACAACGAAATCACTGCGATCAGTGGATTCACTCAAAGGGGTGAAGTAATTTTTTGTGTCAAGTTCAACTTTAAACACAACAAAACAGTGACCAATAGCAAATTGTCTTGTCCGAAATGGAGGACGCTTAGCTGCGTGTCATCAGAGACAGGGTTTACTCACAGAAAACAGGAGGGCATCATGCTAATGCAGCTTTTAATAAACTGTGAAGACTAATTGCTAGATTAGCAATCAAGCTAATCTAATTTTGCTAGCTGACCCTTAGTAAGCTTGTTAGCTTTATGTCCCCTCACCCACACCTCTTTCTTGGTTGAAAATATAGTAAGTCCTAAGAACAAAAGAGCATGAATGTAGAGAAGCTGTTTTGACTGACAAGATGTAGGTTGGCTGGATAGCACGTTTTCAGTTTGCACTCTGGCTAGTTCACCAATTAGCCCTGTGAGTAGTCTCTACGTTACCAAGCTCCTAGACTCAAATACCAGGCCTTAATGTCTGAAGATCAGTTGTTAATTATAATTTCCTGCTCATGCTACCTCAAAATGTCAGTAGCGCGTAACTTAGTCTAGTGAGAAGTTACGTACTAATGTTTGACGTTTGAGCTCACGCAGCTGCTGTCACCACTGCTGGTGTTTATTAAAGCTTAGAGAACCGCTCACACCAGAAACTGGATTTGTGCATCTTGGTGGAAAGGCACAGCTAGAGCTTGGTGATGTAGGGAGCGGGGCTAGCTTGTGAACTACTGTTACTGCTAACTTGTTAGCCAGCAGGGGTTGGGTTTGTTTTGTTTGTACTTCACATCATTTCATTCAATAAAGAGTTATAGGATGAAACAGTTAGCTGACTGGTTTGCTTTAGCACCAACAGAGCGGTAAGTCTCCGTGGTTTAATAAAAGCTGTGTTAGCATGAGGCTGTCCTGACTGTGTGCAAACCAGCAGTTTACACTCTGACAGAGGAACTTCTGGCTAGTGACACACAGCTAATAAACTATGAAATGCTAAACAAAATGGAGGGAAATTTGATTTAATATTGACCCCATGAGATGATGAAATGATGGCAGTGATTCTACTAAAGTGAACTCATTTCATCTCATTTTGCCATTTCAAACGCTGGTGTGACCCTGAAGGAGAACTATTCAGTTCTGTATCTTGCTCTGGACCTGGACCTGGACCAGCACCAGAACCAGGGTCTGACCAGATGTTAAGACCACACAGTTTTGTGGAATCACAGAGGAACCACAGAAGAAGAGCAGATCTTCCATGGAGAATGTGAAGGTACGTCACGCTGTGTTGCATATTGGGATGGAGCGCCATCTGAGGAGCATGCTCTGTTACCTGTGCCTGCTACACCAGTTACCTGCTTCCAAATGCAATGCCAAGCGACAGTAATTGGACGAACTAAGAGAAACAACGTAGAGCCACTGGGTTTATCCATCCATCCACTGGACTACAGACACAGAAGCACAAAGTTACCTCCCCTCACATACTCGGACACTGAACAAATGTTACCTCGTTTTTGGACTGAGTGCGGTCAGCGTGTGTCTGTTTTAAAGTTGCAAGGAGCTCATGAAGAGTTTATACTCTTCATCCCGAGAACGGTGAGGTGGTGCTAACCCCATTTATTAAGCCACATAAACTACAAAGCTTTCAGAAACATTCAGATATGTGATTGTTTATTGAGTATTTAGGAGTTACACCCCAGGTGAAGTGTTCCGTGTAATCAGCTTCTTGATTGGATAAATGATTTGTTATCATGACTGCACTGCGTGTCGCTGTTGCCATGACTACACATGTGAGATGAAGTTGGTGTCGCCTGTTTCCTGCGTACAGGTCGGCTCATCAGTCACCAGACGGACCCACAGAGACACATCAGAGGAGCAGCTGATGTGAGGACGACTCTGAGCTATGATGAGCGTCTGCAGCCTTTAGTGTTTGTTCTTTGACCGTGAGATTGATTTGTGCTTTATTTTTAATGATTTTTTCGATTTAACAGTGAGGCTGCTGTGGTATCAGGTCACAAAGGTTTCTGCCATTGAAGCAGGTGAGAGGAAACACCTGGTTCATGTAACAGCCTGTGAGGATGTTTTGCTTTAGTACAGGTAGAAACTAATGACTGTAAGCAGAACGAGACATTTCTGTTCCACAGTCAAGCTTTATGACTGCTGACAGATCAGATCATCTGAATGTGTAACAGACATTTTAAAGCATAGAGGTGAAAAGACCCTGCTTACTCTGACATATGGACGCAGTTCAGTCCTCACAGCAGCTGATCACTGCGTCCTGCTGTTAGGTTGTCATGGTAACCCACTGGAACAAGTCTGTTCCAGCATGTCGCTGCCTCGTGATGGTGTCACTGTTAGAGCTGATGTGTAGTCAGGATAACAGACAGAGACAGTCGCTCCAGGACTTACAGGCTACCGCTGAGGACTTCAGTGGGTTCCTTAGTCGTCTTTTTACCAGAAATAACTGCTTCACTGATGTTTCACAGCGTCTGTTGTTTCATCCTGCATTTATTTAATACTGTGCTACATGCACATGCTAACACGTTAGCCCCTCATGACGTCACCTCAGTAACATTAGCTCCTCAAAACAAATACTTTGTCCTTCACTGGGCTCTGTAGGTCTGAGTGTTTACAGAGTTCAGGTTTAAATACTACACTGACATTATGCGACAGATGAAATGAATAATGTTCATTTACTGGAAGAAAACATCAGCGCCATCCTCACAACAAGGCAGCGGAAACAAAATGATGATATCAATTACCCAAAATTCAACACGGCATGATGTCACATTCTCCACAGGTACATTCTTTAAATATTCATTATTAAGCATCAGGATACAGAAGACTCTTCATTACCTGGGTCTGATTAAAACCAGTTCCATCAGAGTCACACTTAGACCTCTAATCACACAAAACCTCCTACTGTCACTGAGGACACCTAACGTCACAGAACCACGCTAATACTGGGCTCAACTGGGACAGAACCAGACTAAAACTGGGTCAGCTGAGACAGACCAGGCTAACACTGGGCTCAGCTGGGATGGAACCAGGCTAATACTGGGCTCAACTGGGATAGAACCAGGCTAATACTGGGTCGACAAGGACAGAACCAGGCTGACATGAACGCAGCATTAGTTCAGCTAAAACAATAAAACCAGTATGGTAAAATACACCACTGGAACCAGCATGATACTCTGTTACAACCAATAGGATAAACTGTACCAGTAGAACCAGTATGATATCCTTTACCAGTGGAACCAGCATGATCTGATCTGGAACTGGACTCATAAAAGCAGCAAACAGAGAGTAGAACCAGCGTTGGCTCTTGTATCGTGGAGCCTTTATAACAAACAGAACCAGTAGAATAAACTGGAAAAGTAAACCCAGTTTCCCAGTTCCACAATGGTTTTACATGGTCCAAACCGGACTTGCTGTCTTGGGGGACCAGTGTGGAGGGTAAAGTGGGACAGTTTGGTGGGACAGAGAGGGGAGGACGGGGGGAGTGTTTAGCCCTTACTGCTGTGGGGGAGCCAGGTGGGGGGCTGGTACTTGTCTCTGATTGGCTGGTACTTGTCTCTGATTGGCAGCAGGGCGCTGCTGGGGGCAGGGCCAGGCTGGAGGGGTGGGGCCTCTCTGTCCTCATCGTCCTCTCCTTCAGACAGCAGGTCACAGATCTGCTGCTGCAGCTCTGGACTGATGTCGTTCTCCGCCAGGACCAGAACTCGCAGACTGGTTGGGTAGTTCTCCACCATGTCCAAGAACACCTGGACATCAGACAGAACTTTATTCATACAAAATGGCTCAACATTCAAGGCCACAGTACATTTGACACCTGTGACCACGCCCTGCTGTGATGTCACATGGTACTGATGTATCTAAGATCTGTTTTGGTACAATGCTTTGTCAAAATAAATATTTAATGTAATAAATTTATTTAGCTGTTGGTAGAAAAGACATTAGTTGTCCAGTTGGTAGACGGTAACTGTAAAACCATTATGCAGTTTCTGAGCCAGTCCAGATCTGTTTACACTCTGTCCCTGTGTGGCCAGACTTCACTGATAAAGTCACTGCAATTAGATCCCAGCAGAGAGGCTTTCACAGATAAGTTAATCTCAGCAAATTACTGTCAGGTCTGTTCTGCTGCTCAGCTTTCGACTTTAAAAATACAACTGGAGTCCACCAGATCAGTCCTTCAGTCCAGTGAGGACCACCTTTTTAGTTACTGTCAGTAGTTTTACTGTCAAATGTGGCTCTTTAACTTGGGATGGAGTTTTTTTCCACTGTGTTTTTCCACTTGTTTACATGTTTATTATGTTACTGATATTGTCTATTGATTGATACCAATCGACTAACTGTTTCATCTCTTTAATTTTCCTTTAAATGTATTTTATTTTATTTTTCTATTCTCTTCTAATTTCTTTCTTTCTTTCTCTCTTTCTTTGAAATGTATTTTATTTTAATGTATTTTTATGCTTCTGTAAAGCACTTTGAATTGCCTGGTGTATGAATTGTGCTATACAAATAAATTTGCCTTGCCTTGCCTTACAACAGACACTTGAAAAATCTTTCCTTTCACAGTCATTCCATAAGTTGTTATTACCCAATGTAACGCTTTAACTCCATCAAAACGAATCTGTGAAATCTTTAGCAAGATCTTGAAGAACATCCTCTCCTGATCTCCTTCCTGCTCTCTTTACATTTGAAAGACAAATTCCTCTGTAGTGCCATCCCCAGGACAACAGATCAGATCATAATAAATAAATAAAAATAAATCTTCTATACGCATAAGAATCAGAAATTCATTCATTCATTCATCTTCTATACCCCTTGTATCCCTTTCGGGGTTGGGGGGGGGCTGGAGCCTATCCCAGCTGTCAATGGGCGAGAGGCGGGGTACACCCTGAGCCGGTCGCCAACCGACTGCAGGGCAACATACATACACACATTCACTCTCACATTCACAATTTAGAGTCACCAATTAACCTAGTGAGCATGTTTTTGGTCTGTGGGAGGAAGCCGGAGTGCCCGGAGAGAACCCACGCATGCACGGGAAGAACATGCAAACTTCACACAGAAAGGCCCCCGCCTGACCCCGGGATCGAACCGGGAACCTTCTTGCTGTGAGGCACGCTGCGCCACCGTGCCGCCAAGAATCAGAAATGTGGCTGAAATTTCTGTTTCA
This sequence comes from Chaetodon trifasciatus, assembly GCA_037975065.1. Taxonomy (NCBI): domain Eukaryota; kingdom Metazoa; phylum Chordata; class Actinopteri; order Chaetodontiformes; family Chaetodontidae; genus Chaetodon; species Chaetodon trifasciatus. The sequence continues at coordinate 88,474 of JBBMOE010000084.1, forward strand.
TTGCAGCACAGACTTAAATATTTCGTTTCACTGATGGAGGACTAACAGACTGTATTCACATCTCACAAAATGAACTACAGCATCAGAGCAGGTTTGAGGTTTGATGGAAACTCAGCCAGACTGGAAATGTGCTGCAGAACCAAAACCAGGAGCTAAAAGGGGCTAAAAAGTTCTTCTTGAGCAGCAGAGAGGATGAAGATCTCTGACAAGCTCTACATGGGTCCTGTGTCCTGAGGCAACTTCTGTAGTGATTTGGTGCTTTATAGATAAAACTCAATTGAATTGAATGGAACTGATGATGTTTGTCATGAATAACTTGTCCTCTGTCACATGACCACTTTCACAGCTCATCAGTAAATGAAGGGAAGCAGCTTCATGACACCAGTCAGTTCAGTGAACTGGGATCAGGTTGAAGTGAAGAGTGAAGAGTCAGGGTCAGGTGGCATTTCCTCAGAAACATTAACATGTTATCAGTGTTGTAGGACGTTCAGGTCAACGTCTCCACCTGCTGGACACACTGCTGAATGACTGAGGACAAGACTGTTGCCTACCTGAGAACAGTGACAGTGACCAAACAGAAGAAGAAGAAACATAGAAAAGGAAGAAGAAGAGAAGCAGATGAAGGGGAGGACTGAGCAGTGTGATTGTTGACCTGTGCCGATTGGTTGGTCAGTCCGGTTCCTTCCAGGTCCAGCACCTCCAGGGTTCTGCTGGACGCCACGGCCACCGCCAGCATCCCTGCGATCTGATCACCTTGTAAGAGAAACAGATGATTCAGAACCACAAGCAGCAGCTCCTCATGAATCCTTCAGTCTGAACAGAAAGTCCCTCCTCAGTTCTCACAACTGATTTCAAACAACTGTTTTCAATAAATCCAGTTAACAAACGTCTCAGCTGCTACAGACTTTAGGATGTGTAAACCTGCTGCTGGGAAACATCACTGAAGAGCAATCAGCTATGTAAACAGGAAGTCACTGCAGCATCACAAGGTAGCAGAACTTCCAAAAATGACAAGAAGCTGAGTGTTTGTAAATATATGTTCTGTCTGCACATATGGAGAAATCTGTGTGTTTCACAGTTAGCAGCATTAGCATAGCAGCATGCTTGCATACATAGTAGAATACAGTTTATCATGAGAAATATTTGATTATGCTAAGCTAACAGTTATTTTCTCAAGTTGTGTTAATTTAGTGAAATATAATTTCAAATCTTCCAGATTGAATCATTTTTAAACAGTAACAGTTTATCTTTATTTAAATGGGAGGTGACTTCTCATGTTTTATCTTCTAACCGCAGCAACACTTTTAAATGTCATTTATTTGATTTGACTGGTTTTCTGGCACAGTGTGTAGCACTGGCACAGTGTCCAGCAGTGAAGCAGTGTGTAGCAGTAGTGTGGTGGTGCTGATACCAAGTGGATTGTAGTCCAGGTTGAGTACTCGGAGCTGGGAGCTGTGAGCCACAGCGATGGCCAGTCGAGCCCAGCCTTTGGAGCTGATTGCTGGGTTAGCGCTCAGAGTGAGCTCCCTCAGACCTGCAGACATCACATGACATGTCAGGACATTCTACAGACTGATGGTAAGTTTAACATCCATGTCTGAATTTTGTTGTTGAATCCTGTTCAAGAACAGTTTGAATCCTCCACATCAGGGATCAGTTATTCACTGATGATATGATCCTTTACAAGTTCATTTGTGCCCAAACAGAGATCTGATCAATTACATTCCAGATGAATTTGACTTATTTGAATCCCGTTTCTGAGTATTGGGCCTTTGAATTTAATATATTTATAATAGAGCAATGCATTCTGTGAGTTTAGTGGAAGATACATTTCACAATAAGCTGTTCAGCTGATTACAAGGTTCAAATCTGATTTGCTTCTGTGGAAAATTCAGTCCTTGTTGTGTTGATCTGCAAGTGAAGAGTTAAATCCTCCTGAATGCTTCAGCATGTGGCGACAGGCAGCATGTGGACGCCTGAGCTGATGAATTCAGGTTATCTGAGCCTGAAATAACAAAGTCCCAGGAGACAAAATGTCCTCTGAGCTTTATTGAATAACGTCCACTTCCTTCAAACTGCAGACGTTTCATCAAACCTGCTGCGCCCTTACAGTCTGAATCAGACACATCTGATTTATATAACCAGGGTGAAAAAATGATCTCCAGTTTCTCATTCCATCACATCTTATCTTTCTTTCATTAAATCGATTTATTAACTGAGCTTCAGGCAGTCCTGAAGACCAGGATATCTTCAGAACAGCCAAGAGGTGAGTCAGACCAGAGAGCTGAGCAGGTTCAGGTCTTCAGGTCTGACAGCCGAAATTCGGACCACAAGTCTCAGACTCAGACTCACCTGAAGGTATTGTTGTCAGCATGTGTAGATGTGAGGTCTCTACCTGTGTTACCAGTGTTTGTACCTGACTTTGCTCCATCGGGCGGCAGCATCCCACAGATCAGACCCAGCGCCTCGTCTCCCAGCATGCAGTCTCCAAGATCCAGACAGACCAGCGCTGGGTGGGTTGACAGGGCGGAATTCAACGTCACCAGGCCGGCGTCCAATAGCGGGCTGCCGTGGAGACTGGAGGGGGTGGGAACAGATTCTTAGAAACGAATCATATTGTTTAGGTCATGGAGGTAACCTGAACCATTAGGATTCATCAGTATGTTATTTGGTCTGTCAGCACTTGCATTGGCAGCTAGTCAGGTGAGTCAAAGAGTTTTTAGGTCTTCTAGAAACAGCAAACAAACACCTCTCTGTTCTCTACTTACAACAGGGTCTGCAGGGATCGGTTGGTCTTCAGGGCGTCGGCCAGGTGTCGCGTCCGGCTGATGCTGGAGACAACGCCCAGGTTGAGGTTGAGCTGAGCGAGCGAGCGCGACTCTGCGACGCTGCGGCAGACACGTCCAAAGTCCCGGTCGGAGAGCTGGCAGCCACGGACTGACAGCAGGCGGACACTGTCCTCCTTCAGACTCTCACAGATGTCCTGAACCTCGGCCGCCGACAGCATCTCCCCTGTGATCTGGATGGAGGCCGGCAGCATCCTGGACAGGACTGGGAGCACTGGAACACCTGGAGAAACATGGAGAGAAAAACAGTCAGAAACTGAATGAGATCTCCGAGAAACACAAAATCTGACCTCTTCTGGTAAAAAGCAGGTACTGAACCGAACTCTCCCATTGGTTGGTTTCACGTGACGTCCCCATTAGTTGTGCTAAAGTCCTGACATTACTTCCTGTCTACACTTGTTTGGCTAACTTCTATGACTCATTACAGGCTGACATTGAGAATTACTTTGAATGAAACGAGCATTAAAGGTGTGGTGAGTCACTCTATTGATGTTCGCTGAAATTGAAACTGAGTGAACATCTCCTCACTGTCTGTTCTGTGTGTCCGCTGGACAAAAATCTGTTTTCCATCGAAGTCCATCGAAGTTCTGTGAGTGGCTGGGCCCGAGGCACACAACGCTATTCCATCCAATCAGCAACAGGCCAAGAAGGTAAGGTGGCAGCATCATAACCTTTCTCTAGAACGACTCACTCCATCGTTAATTTGTTAGCAATTTAAAAACTACAGCTCCCATGAAGCCTTTCTTCGCCCCTGTGTCATCATTATACATCATGAACTGTTTAGCGCTCACTCTGGAGATGTAGCCTTGTTAGCTACCTGTACCGCAGGACGGTAACCACTAATGAAGTGCACAAAGAAAATATAAGCAAGCGAAAGGAAAAACACGTGAAATGTTTCTTTTTTCTCTCAATAATCATCAGTTTTGACAAGGCGAAACGTTGGCGGTGTGATTTAAGTTAGTAACAACAATAATTATGTGAGAAACGAATTAAATATATTTAATTGTTTCCAGAAATATATTTAACCTTGAAGAAAATTCCTGTAATATTCTTGTAAACTTGTAATGAATCGGATTTTCAGAATGACTCCAACAATCCTTCAACAGAAGTTACACTTTGAATTTTAACAGACGTCACGTTATTAAGAAGTGGTTTTGTTACCAGCCAATGAGCGTCTGCCCACAGAGAGCACATCAATCAATCATCACTAAGCCCCGCCTCTCTTAGTTACTGTTGCTACGCCTCTGGTGTTGGAATTATTCAGAGAGACTGTATTCATCCGCCCAGCACGGCGTCTACACTGGTTGCCTGGCAACCTCATTGCCCCAACAAGACAAGGGAAGTCACTGCGCCTGGCGGGTCACCAACAAATAGTTCCAGGACATAAACCCCCTGAAGCTGCAACTTCCTGTTTTTACCTTCAGCTTTTATTCAGATTCAAACAAACGAGTTACAGCCTATTAATGAATGAAGCGTTCACAGAGCCAGGCGAGCTGTTCCCTGTCTTTATGCTAAGCTAAGCTAAGCTAAGCTAACCACGGCTGACTCAGGCTCTGCACTGAACACAGACAGACCGATACAACAGCTCCCATCAGCCTCAGGTGAGCTTTGAAACTAACATGCTAACAGCTAGCATGCTAAACAGCTATAGGTATCATTAGAGGAGCTAAATATGTTCTCTTCATCTGCTCTGTGTGTCACTGATACTACTGATCTGTTACCTGCTGTTGACACAATATCAATCAACTTTCATTACAGACAGATAGATAAACTAACTGATAAATAAGTTTGAGGAGATCAATTGTTGAGCAATTTCTCTGTGATCAATACTGTCAGCTTCTGTTTTCATTGTTCAGACAGTAAAAGAAGCTGATCAGGAACTGATCAGTTATCAGTTGGTGACAGGTCAATTGATCAGTTTCAGACGATTAATTCAAATGTTCAAGTAAAAGGGCTAATCAGAGCTAATCAACAGTCAATTATTCTAATGTATTGATGAGCAGGTGCTGGAACCGATCAGCTGATCAGACCAATCAATCATGAACTCAGGCTCTGAGTGCTGCAATAAGTAGATGAGTTAACCTGTTAATGATCGATCAGCTCACGCGCGGAGGATCGGGACTTTCACACGCTGATGTCATCACTCAATGCTCCGGTGCCTCTGATCCCGCCGCAGGCCACGCGCCGGTTCTGATCCACCGCGGCGGACATCAGAGTCGATCGACCCCGGTATCGATAGATCGGGTTTGGTCAGCAGCAGAGAGGCCGGCGGCGGGGGTCGGTGTCCTGGAGACGGCAGGGGGTCGGTCTGTCGTCGGTGTGAGCTCGGTGAGTCCCGGTGTGTTTCTGCAGGTGACCGTTACTATGAGGAGCAGAGAGAGGAGGAAGGAGAGGAGGACTCACTCTGATCCGTTTCTTGGGACCAGAGAGAGAGAGAGAGAGAGAGAGAGAGAGAGAGAGAGAG
>JBBMOE010000084.1:98734-119812 GCA_037975065.1 Chaetodon trifasciatus
GTGTGAAGGACAGACAGGTGACAGGTGTGAACATATTTTATAAGCTCTTCGGATGTTTGTGTGTAAAAATCTGAATTAGTAAAATAACTAAAGCCGTCAGATGAATGTAGTGGAGTAAAAAGTACAACACTGTCCACATGCGGTGGAGGAGAAGGAGAAAGTAGCATAACATGAACATACTCAAGCACAAGTATCTCACATGTGTACTTAAGTGTAGTACTTAAGTAAATGTACTTAGTTACTTTCTGGCAGCAGATCTTCATCTCTGTCTGACCTTCAGCTGTCACAGTGATGTCTCACCTGTCTGCCCCGTCTCCTGCAGGTGATGGGTCTCCACCTCCCTGAAGCTCCTCCTCCAGACAGTGATGAGGAGGAGGACCCTGAGGGGGCGGCGGCCCAGAGGAGCCGAGCCTCCATCCCCATGGACGCAGGTCAGACCTCCACATGTCCTCTGCGGGCTCCCGCACTGTCTCTAACTCACTATCTTCAAAACATTTGAAACCTGCTCATTCGATCGGGAGCTGAAGATTAGAATCATAAAATACTCGTCGCAGTAATTTACGACTTTCTTTGTTCTGTATTTGTTTGCAGTCAAAGTGTCTCCATTAACAGTCTGCTGAATTAGCTGTTAGCTGCTCCGTTAGCAGCTCCTTTGGCGTCCTTCTTCAAACTGCTGATTGTTCAGATCGTCTCTGCTGTCGTGTTGTGTGAATCGTCCGTTCACAGTCTGTCGCTTCTCTGCAGCAGCGTCCATATTTGAAGCGTTGTACTCCAGCAGAAGCTGATTGGTTGTGCTGATATTGATCTTCAGGTGATTGTTGTTGCTCCGTGTGATGAAAAATGGTCTCTAAGTGAAGACAGCATGTTTCTACCTGGACATTATTCCCTGGAATCAGATGTCAGTATAGTGAGAACTTCAATATCACCAACAAATACACAGGTCCACTTTTAGTGAGCTTTCAACCAGGTGTCAAAGACCTTTGAGGTGATTTTATTTTAGGAAATGTAGGAGTAATAATTATGAGAATAATCTTTATTGAGACTTCATTCTTTAACAGTGAGGACAAATATAATGCTGTAAACTTTGTACTTCCTGTCCACTTACATGACTTCCTGTGTCGCCCGCAGACCACGTGGAGCTGGTGAAGAGGACGATGGCGGCCGTGGCGTTGCCGTCTTTAGGCGTGCCGTCGTGGGCCAGAGAGATCTCAGACGACCAGTGGAAGGACATGGTCCAGAACACCCTGCAGAGCCGACAGAGTGCCGCCACCCTGCGCCTCGGCCGCAGGAACAACATCAACGGACCCTGAACGCACCACAGCCACCGACTACAACATCAGTTGACCCTGAACACACCAAGACCACTTCAGGGACACTGACAGAGTTTCGGGCAGTGACAGGATGAAGGTGATGTTATGAATTAACAGTGAACAGCTGAGAGTGGTGATGAACCAGTGAATCAGTCGTTTTATTGAGTTACATTAAAAACAACCCTGAAGCTGCTGAAACTGAACCTGCCCTCAGTTTTGTCTCTCAGGGGAGTTTATTAATTTCAGTATGTTCTACACTTTAATTTGAATGACTGTTAGTCCAGTAAATGAAGGACTTTTTATTTGTCCATCAGAAGTTCATTCACAGGTTTTGTCAAGTGAAAACCATCTTTCTCAAAATGTGGTTATTTTGACTAACTCCAACACGGGCCGAGAATATTTTCCTAATTCTTTGGCTAAATAAACCTTTTAAAAGTCAGTCCGATTATTGCTCACTTTTCTGGCCATCAGCGAATCGGCGGAATCACTTTCAGCTCTGCTTCCTTAAAGATGATTCTGCTGGAACCAAAGAATCCCTTTATTTTCATTCTGGAAAATCAAAATCAGAATCAGCTTTAAAAGTTTAACTGCAGCATCTCAGAAACATGTCACGCATTCAGGTGAAGGTCCAGAGTGGAGGATTCAGGAGGATCTACTGCCAGAAATCTAATACTCACAGTTATGTCTCATTAGTGTGTAAATGTGGTTCTTCAAGATTCAGCGACAGTCAGTTTCAAGCTGTTACCTTCAGTGTCCGTCGGAGGGTTTCTGTTCTCTGATTAGGACCGAGTGAAACCACCCGGGTTCTGGTCCAGCAAACAGTTAGACCTGCAGCTCGGGTCCTGTCTGTCAGACCAGGACTGCAGCTGAACGCTGTTACAGTCGTTTGTTTATCCCAGTGAGAATGAAAAACTGAGGCACAGTGAGAATTACAGACATGAAACGCAATTTTAGCTTCGCCGGCTATCGTTCACTCTTCAGAATTGTGCCATAACTTTACAACAGGAACAAATTTACTTTAGCATTGAGCTAACATGTTTTTGCTCATCAAACACATTGAAATCGTATTCTGCTAGCTGAGCAACTGCAATTACTGACATTAACTATTAGCTAGCGTTAGCTGACTGTTAGCGCCCGACAGAGGACACTGCAGAAGATAACGCTCCACTTGGTCATTATGGCACGGTTGAATGGTACATGCTAGGTGGCTAAGCTAGCTTCATTTGTCATAAATAAATGTGATTCAGTTTCTGCTGTCGACTATAACGACATGAATATTTAATCAGCGTGAATCATCGTCTCTGACGTGTCGTGGCTGCGAGTCATAAAGCGCTCAAACCGTCCAGCATGCTAGCACTGACAAAGCCGGCCGTGGTCACACTCATTCTGTCATCATTAATATATATGATAAATTAATTCTCTTAATACAGAAAAGTGTTTTATTTGTGAGAACGTTTTCTTTCTTTCTTCTTTTGTGCTCAACAGGAGCCGTTTGAAGGTGCAGACGATTCCACCGTTTTGTCCTTTTGTTGTTTTGTTTTTTTCTCCCTGTGTGAAGAAGAGTCAGAGTTTGAGAAATAATCATTTCAAAGCCTCTGGTCGTTCATTTTCTTAATGAGAGAGAAACTGCAGCGGGAATTCAAGTTTGTGAAAGTGTAGAAAGATTCATAGAAAAAAAATGGGTGCAAAGATGATTTAAAAAAAAACAGCAGATTAAGTCGATGTCGAGGTTCCAGAAAGAGAATAAAAGCTTTCGTCAGCATGTCGGTACAAAGTTAAAAAGTACATTTGAAGTGTTTCACTTCACTGTTCTGTTCGTTTCATTTGTGTGATGTTTGAAATGATCTCATCAATTCACAAACTCTACATGTTTTTGACCCTCATCTGATCCCATACACTGCTCCTGTTTCTCATCTGATCTCAGGCCTTTTTTGACCGTTTGTCCGTTGAAGCGTCGTCAGATTATGTCCGACTTGGACTCGAATCAGTGAAGAAGACCAGAACTCGCTCAACGTTGAGATCTGAACTCAACAGATTATTTTTAAGTCATTTTCAAACTGAGATTTTTTTTGTTTTGTTTCTGAGTTTTGAGAAGTTACTGCTTTTTTTCAGTAAACTGAATGTTTTTGGTTTTGGACAAAATATTTCAGATTATTGTCTGCGATGCCGAGTTATCATCATTAATTAATTATCATCATTGATTGCAAACACAGCCACTCTCCTCTTCTGAAGAAGTGAAGGAAACTAAACAAAGTTGACATGAAAACATCCTGTTTGGATTTTCAATGTAAAAAGTTTATTTAGTTTAAAGTCACATTCCACCTTAAAGCCTTTGAAATGTTTATGTTGACGATGTCTTTAACGTTTGGATTGTACATGAATCAATGTGACCATGTGTGAATCTGTTGGTATACAACACAGAAACTCTGATTGTCAAACATGTCCACTTTATTTCTTTTTTACTTTGTTCTGTACATACATGAACATCTGTACAAAATCAGATTTCCATACTATGTAATGCTCTAACTAATTAAAGTACAACATATGTACAGGATGACGGGAAGCAGCGTTGAGGTTTTAGTGTCGGGACTCGAGTGGAGAGACAGCAGCCATGTTTGTTTTTCTTTCACTGAATGTTTCACCTTGGTGTCGATGTCGAGTCGCCGCTGGACAAAAACAGACAGAAAAACGAATCGTTTTGTTCGAGCCTCTCGCAAATGACAAACTTTAATAAAAGTCCTCAAAATAGATTCACTAGAATCTCGGGATTTGTTAAGATCTCTGATTTCTGACGGCTGGGGGCAAATCAGAGTCCGTATCTTTAAAGGCTAAAATTCTAAGAACTATTAATGGAGTTTGGTTCTGATTCTCCTTCAGCTGACTTCATGAAAACATTCAACACGACAGTCTGTGGTCTGAACATCCGCAGCCAAAATAAAACTCTGGGAAGCTGAATCAGCCTGACACATCCATACAAACTGCTAATGGTCAGCCCTGATGTCAACATTTACAACAGGAAGCTGCTCCAGAGTCTGTTCTTACAATCACAAGTTGTCAATAAAGATGTTTTGCAGTCAGCCACAGATGAAGCGACGTGATCTGCTGCTGCTGGATGAGTACACTTCAAGTACACGTCAGGTACACAGGAGCGTGTACACAACAAGCTTTACTCACTTCCTGACTACAACAGATTACAACTAGGGACAGCAAAGACTCAACAACCAAAAGTCAGGTTAACTCTGACCTGTGGCGGCCATTTTGTCCAGCGGCGACGGAGGTGGGTGGGGCTAACCCACCACTGGAATGCTCATTGATTGACAGCGAATCACACGACGCGGGTAGAAGACCATGTGCAACGAACGAAGGAAAACCAGCTGATGACAACATAAGCATAAACAACAGAAAGAGGAGGAGCTTAAACACCACGATGAGGGGCGTGGCCGGAAAGGGGCGTGGTCATGAATCAGTATACATGGCAACATACAGAACAACAATAGCTGCAGGCAGAACGTCTGTCTCTCTTCACAGCGCCTCAAAATAAGGTCCAGCATTTGTCTCTTCATACATTTTCTTCCATCTTCCGGAAACGTTCCTGTAAGGAGGATTGTTTGTTCGCACGTCCAAACGCAGCCGCTGATCTCAGCTGATCGGCTCAGCTGATCTCAGCTTTTTAAACAACACCACTCAGAAGTTTAGTCGAGCAGCGACAGCTCAGACGGGTTAAATGTCACTTGAAGACGTCAATGAGAAGCTTGTTTATTTCAAACAAGCTGCAGATGTGCACAGCCATTCACGCTCATAATAAAAACCTTTTTCCACATTGTGTGACCCCAAATGAGTGAATTTGGAATATTAATCGGAATTAATCAGCTCCTTACCACGTTATTTTGTAGCATTTGGTGATTTCTTTGTGTGATTCCTTTCCTTTCTGGCTAAACGCTGACGTGATAACTTTCATCACTGAAAAAGAGCAACGATGTTTATCGTGTTTTCATCCAGAACAAACACTTCAGAAACATCATCGAGTGACTGAAAAACGCACTTTAACGACATTCATCAAATATTTTCTCCTGACGGCATCAGCGTTCTGTCAGAAACTCTGCAGGTTAGCGACGTGGATTGTTCTGTGTCATTAATCACATTTGTTGTGTTTTGCACTTGAACAGTTTTGAGTGAGTTCTAAAAGACAAACTGCACTTTAACGAATAAGTTGTTTTAACTTTTAAGAAGTTAAGTTCATTTTTCTTAAAGTTGCCGTCCAGTTTGTTGTGGAACTGCATTTGTGACAACTTGTCCACAAAACGCCAAGAAATATCACAATTTGCATTTCGTAAAGCGCCGCGATGTCTGCAAACACTCTGTTTGGCAACATTATTCTTTCCTATGTGCATTTTCTAAAATGTGACGCCGGATGAGTCACAGATTTGACGCTCCTGTAAACAGAACTGAGACAGCAGAGGATCATGGGAATCTGAGTCTGCAGAACAGACGTCACACACCAGCTGTGCGTTAACATCTGTTCAATCCACCGACTCTGAGCTGCTCAGTCACCACCAGCGTTGGTCTGAGGGAGCAGCGACCACAGGAAGTGGCGGTGTGGAGCTGAGATCTCCACGGAGGCCTCAGACAGACAGACGCCATCAGGAGGCATCGGTCTGTTCAAACCACTGCTGAACGGGTCGTGATCGATCCCGAGGGAGAAAACTAAAGGGCGTCCCAGTGACCTACAGCTTTCACTGGCCAAGTGATCGAGCCTGGACATGTTTCCGTCCCTGATTTCCTGTCCAAATTCTGTCCAACAAAGACAGAAATCCTTCCAAACACACGTTAACCCGTCGTGGTCTGTCTCCCCCGTCTGGCACTGACAGTAACTACACTGTCGACCTGCTGATGATGCCGCAGCCTCCATCACACTCCTGCTGCTGTAACCTTCTCCATAACTACGCTAACTTGCCCTTCAGGACCGTGAGTGACCAATCACTGCTGGCTGATCTAAAACGCATCACTACTGATGCTCCGGTCGCCACGGACACAGACAGAAAACCTCTGGTGAGAGACTCAGCTGGTCGCGATCGGTCTGAACTGCAGGTCGAACCCTGCAGCGCTGATGTCTGCGACATCAGTCATTTCCTGTAGCTGCTTCACAATAAAAGCCTCCGTGTGACTCGTAAAGATGTGCAGGAAGTGATCACTGTGAGGCAGCACGGACTCGACTCATGACAGCAGGAAATAAAAAAAGACAGAGCGGTGCGTCTCGATGCTCAGACGGTCGATGTGAATCCACGAGTTTGTTTACAGATCAGAAGCTTCTTTTACAGTGAGCGTGTCATTGTGTTTGACCTTTGACCTGATGAGTGACGGCTACGTCTCTGCAGGTTCAGTGGTGTCGTCATTCGTACACGAACGTTCAGATTACTGGTTTTCATTGAACACTGAGCCGGTGCTTCCTCAGGCAAACAAATTCTCTCATTGGTTTAAACTCGATGAAGTCACGAAGGGCAGACATTAAATAAAACAGACCAAACAGGAAATGAGTCATCAACTCTCATCAAACGAAAATCAAACTTTCCTTCGGGTTCTGCTGGATGCTGATTGGATGTCTACATTCACTGTGTCTCCTCGTCATCGTCGTCGTCATCATCATCATCATCAGTCTGTCTGAAGCTGCTTCAGTCTCGAGTTCACCACAGATCCATGCCCACGGGTGATTGGTCAGGTCAGGTGCAGGGGGCGGGTCTCTGGAATGAAGCTGCATTCGGAGGACTGAGTGAGTCAGTGAACTCATCTGTGCTGCATTCAGGTGTCACAGGACAGACACGATGTGTTGGAACTCTTTCCACTGCAGGAACTGAAAGACCTGAAACCTGGAACTTCACGGAACCTGAACTTGGTTCTGGTTCTGCTTTGTGTTTCCACTGTGTTTGACAAAACTGCCCCTCTAAATGTTGTTACTGCAAGGAATTGTGGGACGGCACTATCTCCCTTCCACGGGTGAAGGATGGTCCAGTGTTTCCAGTGCTGCAGGAGATGAGAGAGGAAGCCCTGAAGCACCTGAAGCACCAGATACTTCAGCTCACTTCACTCAGCGAGGAAGAAATTTAAACTATTTGACCACAAGTCCAGACGTAAAGAGACCTTCGTGCAACATCATCAAGCAGCAGTGGATGGATCGATGAGCGCATCCATCCATCAGGATTCCATAAATGAACTACACAGAATCCTGCTATGCAACGATTACATTCATGCAGACTTTAGCAGACACCCTCTTTGGAAAAATCTCCACACTGAAAACAAGCGGTGGTTTTAGTTTGGACGGAGTCTGAAACAGGAAGAGAAGGATGTGTCGTTCAGTCCCACGTCGATGGTCGGAGCAGTGCAAACAAAGCAGGACCAGAGACAACACACAGACGTGAATTCACAGGTCGTTTGGTTCCCGTAGTGGAAAAGGCCGTCGGTGACGTCACACGAGCTCGTCACCTTGTGGTTAACACGTGTAAACGGCGGTGGTTGAAAACAAACAGCAGCAGCTTGTTTGGAGATGAAGGTGTTGGAGGTGTTAGTGCAACATGAAGCTGATGATGTCATCATCACATGACCGCTGACACACTTTGAAACACCACGTACACAGTGTCCTACTTGTTATCGGCCACCGGGGGTCAGAGGTGAGGTTTGTTTTTTTTGTTTTGTTGTTGAACGCAGCATCAGCTCCGTCCTGATCTGACCCCAGACCACTTCCCCCAACACAGCTTCAACTTCCTGTCCAGAGAGATGGACAGGAGGGGAGCGGAGTCAGGCTCACAGGGACCGCCTCCCCCGGTCAGAGAGCCTCCTGATTGGCTGTCAGGTACTCCTCGGCTCTCTTGTGAGCCTCCAGAGCTTTGATGGTGTAGACGTCCTGCGGCAACTCCGACTTCCTTCTCATCAGGACCTTGTCCTTCTTCAGATCCTTCAGACCCTGTGAAGGGCGACAGTGGCCCATTCAGCTCAGCAGGTGATTAACTGATCAACTGATAGATTGGTTGATTGATCCAACAGTACCTGTGAGGCCTCGCTCTCCACAGTCTTCTTCAGCAGCTGGATGTCTTCAGCTGTCGGAGTCTCTGTTTCCATAGAGTACACAGCCACAGCAGTACTGTCACTGTACAGCATGTACTGCAAGTACACGCCAACAAACAAGTTTTCAGACATTAGAAAAATTCTAACTATGAAAAGTTTGTAACATGAGCCATCAGGTTAATTTACACACTTAGATATTCACTGAACATAAAAAAACTGACCTCTTCCTGTGGGTGGAGACCAGGGCGGAGGGGGTGGAGCTTATTGCTCTGAAAGAAAGGAAGAACACGCACACAGTTAATTAAACATGACAACAAAAACTTTATTTCTATACAGCATCCCATGTCCTTTACAAACCAAGAAAAAGATGAATGAAGCGACAAAACAATAAAACGATTGTTATTATTGATACAGAACGGCGTTAACAATCAAGACCAAATGTAATAATAAAGTATCAAAGTGGTAAATGGTACCAGGCAACATCAGTGACTTCTTCACTGACATTTTTATTAATGTGATCTGTAGTAATAGTACACAAAACAAGACTTCATAATACAAAGACCTGTGTAATCCTGCTCAAATTAAATAACACACACATTGATAATATGGCCACTACTGTATTAAATGTGACTTCACACATGACTGGACCCTGACCCACAGTAGCTTCTACTGTCCTGGATCAGGGCTAGTTAGTCAACCAATGAGAGAGGAGAAAGGTAGAAAGGTGAAGACACAGGTGAGGCGACAGGTGAGTGGGTACCTGTGGGTTCTGCCTGGCCAGCTCTTCTATCTTGTGCCAGATCTCCTCTCTCTCCTTCAGCTTGTATTTCTCTCTGCAGACAGAAAACAGACTCATTTAGAAACATTTCACCTTCATCGTGATGAAGTGAAAACAGGTGAAATGATGTGTGTTACTTTTGTTTCTCGGCCTTATACTGCTGCGTGCAATCATCAAACAGTTTCTGGTTCATCTCCATGAAGAGCTTCAGAGCGTTGTAGATCAGACCGTGGATGGTCCTGAGGAAGAGGAGCACACACCCATAAAACACACAAACCAAGAGCTCAAGACCAAGAGCGTGAGGACGGAGGGAGGACACCTGAGGACAGGCTGACATGAGAGGGGCTTTATTTCCCTCAGTGGAGGACAGACAGGCTTTTATTGTCCTCAGTGGAGGACAGACAGGCTGTTATTGTAGGACAGATGGGTGTTCAAGGTCAAATGAATCTAATGATCAAATGTATTTGGATGAAAACTGCAATGCATCAAACACTGGAACTACATGTTCAGCACTGATCCTGTGTGTGTGTGTGTGTGTGTGTGTGTGTGTGTGTGTGTGTGTGTGTGTGTGTGTGTGTGTGCATACTTGTTCCAGTGGCTCTTGGAGTTCTTGTAGAGGGCGGGGAACATGATGGGGAGGATCTTGGCAGCGTTGTCACTGATCAGACTCATGATGTACTCGTTGTTCCAGTAATACAGAGCTCTCTCTGCCACCTGAACACACAACAGCAGCATCAGCATCATCATCATCATCATCGTCATCGTCATCATCATCATCATCGTCATCGTCATCGTCATCGTCATCAATTTGTATTTCTGAGTCGCCTTGCAGGTCGGATCAAAGGGTCTCGGGGTCCACATCCAGCCTTGATGCAGACGTTGTGGTTCATGATCAGAACCTTAAACATCTTGACCTCCATGACGCCCCAAACAATTATTTCAGTGTTGACTTGCAGTTTTAAAACATTTTCTGTAAAATAACTACAGAAATATAAATGCATCAGTCCTTCACTGCTGTTTCCGGCAGTAATTCTGCTTCTGCTCCAGGTTCTGGTTTTGTGTCAGACAGTGACTGAGATTCTGATCTAGTTTAGGTTGTTTTAGGCTGAGGTTCTAGTTCTGGTTGTGACTCAGACCATGATTCAGATTCTCGGGTTCTGTCTCAGGTTTCAGTTCTGGTTCTGGTTCTGGTTCTGGTTCAGGTACCTGGAAATGTGGGCTGGACACACACTTGGCGAGCTGTCTGAAGAGCGGCTCCTGGACTTTAACGAACTCTGACGGCTCAATGACGTCCAGGATCTCCTCCAGCTCGTTCAGGAACATCACCTCCTTCGGGCTGTGAGTCTTCGGCCAGAACTTCAGCAGACCCATGATGACCTACAGGGTCAAAGGTCACAGCCAACGGGAAGTCAAACTACGACCCGAGAACTCCTCTAAGATAAGACATAAATCTTGTGCAATAACTGGTCGACAGATGTCAGACAGAGTTGTATCTACCCTCTGTATGTTACTATGGAAACAACACATCAGCAGCAGGACATTTAGAGTGTTGCCATGGAAGCAGGAGGGACGTCAGCAGACTCACCGGCTCTGTCAGACTGCTGTCTTTCTCCAGGAACTGAACCACACAGTACGCTAACTGCACACAGACAGAGAGTCGTCAGTAACAGACAAAGAGACAGAGAGAGAGAGAGAGACAGAGAGAGAGAGACAGAGAGACAGAGAGAGACAGAGACACAGAGACAGAGAGAGAGACAGACAGACACAGAGAGAGAGAGAGACAGAGAGAGAGAGACAGAGAGACAGAGACACAGAGAGAGAGAGAGAGACAGAGACACAGAGAGAGAGAGAGAGAGAGAGAGAGAGAGAGAGAGAGAGACAGAGACACAGAGAGACAGAGAGAGAGAGAGAGGGGGACAGACAAACAGAGAGACAGACAGCTCTGACCTGTGGGTGGTAGACACTGAGAGACTTGACTTTGTGAAGCGGCAGAAGAACTCGGATCAGAAACATCTTGTGTTCTTCTTTGAGTGGAAGAGCGAAGCCATTGATGATGCTGAGAGGAAGAATCAGTCACATGTTAACAGAGCGAGGTGTGTGTGTGTGTGTGTGTGTGTGTGTGGGTGTGTGTGTGTGTGTTGAGCTGTTCATGTTAACAGAGCGAGGTGTGTGTGTGTGTGTGTGTGTGTGTGTGTGTGTGTGTGTGTGTGTGGAGCTGTTCATGTTAACAGAGCGAGGTGTGTGTGTGTGTGTGTGTGTGTGTGTGTGTGTGTGTGTGTGTGTGGAGCTGTTCATGTTAACAGAGCGAGGTGTGTGTGTGTGTGTGTGTGTGTGTGTGTGTGTGTGTGTGTGTGTGGAGCTGTTCATGTTAACAGAGCGAGGTGTGTGTGTGTGTGTGTGTGTGTGTGTGTGTGTGTGTGTGGAGCTGTTCATGGTAACAGAGCGAGGTGTGTGTGTGTGGAGCTGTTTCAGCCCTGCAGAAGGATTCATCCACAGTGGACTCTTCCTCGTGTGCTGTGTTACAAGCCGGAACTCAAACTGATTTTATTGGACTTTTTACCATTTGATCAACACAACATGCAAAGAGCTTGAAGTGTGAAGGGTTGAATCCTTGTGCACACTGTCTGTCTACAGACTGAGGCTGTTTGTCATCTATCATACATCCCCATTTCCAAAAAAGTTGGGACACTGTGTAAAATGTACATAGAGTATAAACAGACTGTGATGATCTGAGAAACTGAAACTTCACATCGAGTTTAAATAGCACAAAGACAACATATTTTAAAATCATATCCTCACTTACAATTTGATGCAGCGACACGTTGGAACAGTGGCAACAAAAGACTGGAAAAGTTGCGAAATGCTGAACGAAAACAGCTGGTTGAACATCTCACAGTGAATCAGGTTACCTGGCAACAAGTGAGCCACATGATTGGGTATAAAAAGAGCATCCCAGAGAAGCTGAGTCTGTCTGAAGTGAAGATGAGGAGGGGTCGAAGACTCTGTGACAGACTGCGCTGACAAACAGTTTAAGAACAATGTTTCTCAACGTGAAGCTGCAAAGAATTTGTGGATGTCATTGTCTACAGAACGTAATGTCTTTAAAAGATTCAGAGAATCTGAAGAAATCTCTGAACACAAGGCTGAAAACAGATATTGTCTGGCCATGATCTTCAGCCCTCTGCATCGAAAACAGACTCCATCCTGTCGTAGAATTCACAGCATGAGCTCAGAGCGCTGAGCAGTTCGTCACACAGTTCATCACTGCGGCCACAAACGAAGCTGAAACTCCACCATGCAAAGAGGAAACTACAGAAACCAGATCCAGAAACGCCGCCGCCTTCTTTGGTCTGAGCTCGTTTCAGATGGACTGAGACAAAGTGGAAAACTGTCCTCTGGTCTGACGAGTCAAAGTTTGAAACTCTTTTTGGAAATCATGGATGCCGCGTCCTGCGAGCTGAAGAGGAGGAGCATCCAGCTTGTTATCAGCACAGAAGCCAGCATCTGTGATGGTGTGGGGGGGCGTCAGTGCACATGGCTGACCTGCACATCTGTGAGGGCTCCACTGAAGCTGAACCACACGTACAGGTTTTAGAGAACATTCTGTTTCTATTCATGTTTCACGTGGAGTCAAAACCTTTGTGGAAATGGGGTTGTATGAATAAAATCTGACTCGATTAATTGAGTGACAGCAGTCGTTTCCAACGTGTAAAAGTGTCATCATCAGTGTGTGACTGTGGTTCCAGCTGAGTCTGTGAACAGCACCGAGGAGCCAAACATCCATCATCACCAACATGAGCTGAACAAATACCATACTGTGTGTGCGTGAGTGTGAGTGTGTGTGTGTGTGTGTTACCTCCCCAGTATCTCCAGCAGCTCAGCGATGCCATTGTGATGTTCCGTCTCATAGATAAATCTGTGAAACAACACCAGTTAGACACACAGACTGGGAACACTGGATGATCTCTGACTGGGGGCAGAATTCAGTGTGAACATTCAGACTCTTCAGGTTTTAATCACTGTTTCATGTGTCAAAGCAGCCGCTGGTCATGTGACGTATTTCGTGTTAGTGGACAGAGACGGTGTCAGACAGATTCACCGTCCACAGCGATCAGCCCTGTGGTGTCTGCGTGCTCGTAACTCTGCTGCCTCTGTGCATGTGAGGTTATGTGTATGCCGGTCACTCGTTTTTCTGACCTGTAGAAGATGTTGTTGATCTGGCGGCGGATGTAGGCCCGGAGGCCGAGGAACTTTCCGTAGATCCGGTGGAGGATGGTTTTCAGGAAGTCTCTCTCTCTGGGATCCTCACTGTCAAACAGCTCCAGCAGCTTGAACACAGTTGTTAAATATAAATCAGCGTTCTGCCTGAAATCAACATCACGACATTTCAACATGTGCTGAACCTCAGACATCAAATCTTACCGACATTACAAACTTTTGGTCGATATATTTTTTGGCGATGTTTGGTTGGAAGTCTGGAGACTCCAGGAAGCGAAGGAAGAACTCATACACCAGCTGTGGAGACCAGCACAAAGCAGACATGTTCGTGATCATTCACGAGTATATGAAAACATGCACGTTTCAAGACATCAGAAGAAGGTTAACGCTGCTGAGAGTGTTCGCATTCAGAACTCAACGTTTTCACACATTTTAGCTGTGACTCCTTCACGCTGGGGCACTGTGACAAAAACTCTTGACAAGAACTGCATTAAACACCTCTGAGTGAGGAGGCCGATATGGCGGCCGCTCGGGCCTGTCTCCCAACAGCCAGCCACAGTTGTCTCGCCCCAGCTGATGGTGCACCATCACTGATGCCTGCTGGTTACGTCAACCAGTCACGGAAGCGCCTCAAAGCCGACTGGCCTCCTGCCTCACTCGCTTACAGGCGTGACAAGCGAGCAGGGCGCCAGAGCGCTGTTGCTTCCCTCTCTGCTGACGTCTCCTCATCCTCAGTGGCTGAAAGTGGTGTAAGTCTGCTGTCCCATCAACACGCATTAGCTGCCAGGATATTCAGGTGTTGGGCCTGAGGTTATCATCAGCATCTCCAAGTCAGAGATGGAAGGTTAAAAGGTGACCACAGCTATGCCGGCCAGCTGCGCACTCCCTCCACATCTGTTCCACATGTCTGCAAAAATTCTACGTCTGTTTTAGAATGGCAGTAATGTACTACGTTAGCAGGAGCTAGTGACACAAGCAGCCAGGTTACAGGGACCAATCACACTTTAAACTTCTGATAGATGCTCTGAGAAACAGACGGTTCTCTCAGGTCTGATTTCACGACTGGCTGCTGCTTCTTTCACTTCACTCCTGCCTTAAATCTGAATGCTCTGCCCACAAGATGAATCTGGTGGAAAACGCTGACTTATTTTAAAACTGATGTGAACTTTTTAGAGTGATGGACTTCACCCTACTCTATTGCCAGCCTCTCATACGCACCTCCCAGTCACTGCTGCTTGCTGCACCTGAGACCATCCATGCAGGTGAGCCCTCGAAATCAAAACTCCAAACTGGAACTCTCTTCTCTGTATTTCCCCCCTTCCCATAATCATGTTTCTACACAGAAGTGGCTACCTCACAGGCCTGATGCTGCAGGTCCACTCAATGGACATGGACTCTCTCATGACATTATTTTGGGCTTTTCTATGAATCAAGGTGATGAAGTATTCTACAACCCCACCTCCATTCAAACAGTATCCAAAGGAATACGCACAACGTAACTCCTGTAAAGGTTACACCTGCTTATAACAGCAACACCCATCTTAAAATCGGCTTTATTAGATCACTGGCTCTTTGTATCCTCCATCACAACTTTAATATTTTTGGACTGTGAGACCTGGTTATCCACTGATTACACATCACCACCGGCTGAAGCATCACCGCCTGACTTTAAACAAAGATGGTGGAGGTGTTGCATAAATTTATGACTGAGGTGCTTTTAATGTCCGTCTCTCCCTCCTCATCCAACACAGACAGCTCGTCTTTCTACGCTGATGTCTCATAGCGTTCCCTGGAGCCTGATGACAATCGTCTCAGATCTGGTGACTCATGCCGACCGCAACATTATATTTGGTGATTTTAATATTCATTTGAGCCGAGCTTTGACAGCAACCATTGACACATTCAGTTTTACGCAGGCTGCCTCTGCACCCACACACCACAACAGTAACACCATCCATCCACTTTCACTGTCGTGTCTCCGTCGCTGATCGTCTCCTCCTCCACTCATTATCCAATCGCTTATCAAGTCTCAAAATCGCCGCCCTCCCAAAAACAGTTCAAAGTTATTAATACACCAGCCAGAGCAGCTCTACAAGCATCCCTTCCTGGTGCTGTCACAGAACTGAATAATTACGCCAACTCTGTGGATGGCTTAACAAATGCAGTGAACAGTCCACTCTGCGCTCCACTCTGTGGCCACCTTCAGGTTAGAAGACACTCGTCACCCAACTTTATCAATCAATGATTGTATTCAGACACTAAAACAATCTTGCAGAAATATGAAGAAATAATGTGCAGCACATCATTATTCCAGCAGGCCTGAATGAATCACTGCTGCAGTACAAGTATGCTCTCCAACAGGCGACATCTAATTATTGCTCTGATCTGATTATCTGATTCATGACAACAGATGTAACCTCAGACTTTTGTTCAAGACCATGAATAAGCTCACTGAAACCTGTTTGAAGCTGAACAGCTGAGGATTTAACAACCATTTCACTGAAATGACTGAGCCAATCAATGATATGCTGGTAAGACAGCGTCCATCCCACCTCTACCTCTTCCTCATACTGACCGCCAAACGACCAGCCACTGTGATCCTTTCAGCTCAAACACTCCACACCAACCATGTGTTCTGGACCCCATTCCCACCTCTTCTCCACATCATCAATACATAGATCCCTCAGTTCTGGTATCGTCCCACTGCTTTTAAAACAGCTGTGGTGACACCCATATCAAAAAGACTCAAGCTTGACCCACAAACACTCCACAATTACAGACGTACAGACAGACCACAGATCTCAAATCTCCCCTTCATGTCCAAATGGTTATAAACGGTGGCTGCCAGCCAGCTCACCACCATCTATCTCATAATGACCTTCTGGATGAGTTCCAGTTTGGTTTCAGAACCAAACACTCTGCCAAAACTTCGCTATGCAAAAAAACCTCACTGAGGTAACTAACTACCTATTAATTACTCTGGACTCTGATCTTTCATCTGTCTTGCTGTTACTCGATTAAAGTGCTGCCTTTGACGCTGTGGACCATGACATCCTCCTACAACGCCTTGAGAACCTTACTGGTCTCCAGGAGCTGGCACTTTCTTGGTTCCTTTCATACCTGAACGATAGAACATAAAGATTTACATACAATCTACTCGGGCCACTCTTGTGTTTACTTGCTGGCTCAGGTCACATCTTCAAAAACCACAACATAGAGTAACGCTGCGCTGATGACACACAAATCAAGCCTTCCTGTAGCAGTCAAAGATTCTTGCCAGCTGGTTAAATTTGAGATGTTTGTCAGAAGTCCAACACTGGATGAGCAAAAGCTTCCTGCATTTGAATGTACATGAGACCAAAATGCTGCCTGCTGGTCCAGACTGATTCACAACGCTTCTTACAGTGTTCCCCTTAACCTTGATGGTTACACACACACACACACACACACACACACACACACACACACACACACACACACACACACACACNNCACACACACACACACACACACACACACACACACACACACACACACACACACACACGCACACACACACACACACACACACACACACACACACAGCGTACCTGCAGGTGAGGCCAGGCGGCCTCCAGTGTGGGTTCGTCCTCCTCAGGATCGAACTCGGCTCCGGTCGGGTTGGAGGATGGAGGAAGAGTCCGGAACAAGTTCACTGAAAACTGACAGACACACAAACAGCCGGTGAGGGTTTGTGTGTGGTTCTGGGTGCGCTTGTGTTGCTGCCTTTGTGAGGACCAGTTACAGTTTTAGACCACTGCCCAACTAAACATACACTGAGCTGTTTGTTTCAATCTGTTTTGTCTCATTTTCTCAAATCTTTGTCAGAGAGCTTCAGTTCACCTGCAGACTTCACCCAGAGAAAGGCGGAGCGTCTCCACAGGCCTGTTAGCGCAATGTGAGCAGGTGGGATCTCAGGTTTAACTGGATGGGGCTGTGAGTGCGTGTGTGTGTGCGCGCGTGCGTGTGTGTGCGTGTGTGTGTGTGTGCTCTCTCACCATGAGCACGGCCTCGGGGTAGATGGACTCGGTCACCACGTCGCTGTTGTGCGTGATGTACTCGACCATCTCGTTGAGTCCGGCTCTCTTCACCTCTTTGTATTTGAGGTCGCTGAGCGGATCGCTGACGAAGTCGAACAGGACGCAGCACTGACGCAGCTTCTGAACAAACAGCTCCTCACGCTCCATCAGAGGGGCGTCTGAGGAGGACAGCAGGGTGGACGTCAGTTGAAAGCTCTGAGGATAAAAGATGGCTGCACTTGATAGAGAAGAACTGTATTCAAAGCCTTCTATACGATGAATGCTTCACGTTCTTTGAAGTTCACTGATGTTGAGCTCAGTGTGTTTTATTGGTGTGTGTTGTATGTTTCCTGGTTAGGATTGTGGCTCATTGTTTTGCTGATGCATGAAGAGTTTTAGATATAGACTGCATATGTTAGCAAATCTAAATAGAATCAGAGTGGTGGCTGCTCTAAGACCAGTAAAATGACAACAATCACAGTCAGCTTCTTTTCTTCTTTGGAAGGCACTGAACTTTAATTATTGCTCATATTTAACACCTTAAACATCATCACAGTGCATCAGCTGTTTGCACCAGTATCTCTGTCTCTAACTATCCTGACTCAGGCTCATAACGTTACATTAAAGCTTGTGTGGCGGCTGCACTGACAGACAGGAGGTTTTCTTTGACTTTTTTTAAATCTGTCTTGTCTATTGGAATTCCTCCTTGAAGTTATAATAAACCTGGGTGTTTTTTATTATTTTTTTTTTGAAGAGGAAATATTCAAATATCATTTTTGGCCATTTTTGACAGCCGTAGTTACAATCACACAGACCAAAGCAAACAAATTATAACCCATTTTCCCCACTTGGCAGCAGCACATAACAATAATTGATAATGATGTGATTTAATCACGTGACCCGGCTATGCAGCAGGAAACAGATTCAACAATGAAAAATGATCAATTCAGTCAAGTTTTTGCCAAAATCTTGGCTTGTTAACGTCTCCTGTGTCTGCAATCACTGACAGAACTGACGTTACAGCCGACAGACTTAACACACTTCTTCTTCACACTGAAGACTTTTTCTAAGACCTTCAAGACCTGCAGATATCCAAGATCCACATGACTTCCTCATGACAGAGATTTTCACTTGCAGAAGGAAAAAAACGACTAATAAGCTCAACCTGTTGGAGGTCAGCTCAGCCTCGACTTGAACCAGAGAGAAGTCTGGAAACTGTAAGCTGGTCAAGAAGAGAAAGACTCTCTGGGACATAATGACAGGTATTTGTCTCTATATTCTGATCATTTATAGGCAAAACAATTAACTGACTAATCAACAAAGTGATCAGCAGACTAATCAATAATGAAGATAGATGTCTGCTGTCTGCCTTAAATCTGACGTCATGCAGGCTGTAAGTGGAGCAGGTCTGATTCAGACAACCAGACTGCTGAGTCATGCTCTGATCATACACCTGACACACTGACATCACCATGGTAACCGCCTCTGTCCAGTTACCATGGTGACACACACACACACACACACACACACACACACGAGAAAACAGGATGCTAAACTAAATGAGCAGACACTGTTGGCTGTTAGCTTCATGTGATGTTTCTGCTCTGTTAACATCGAAACTGAGTTTCTGACACTGCTAACAGGGTCAGGTGAGGTCAGGTGAGACCAGGTGAGGCCAATGACAGTTACCTTTGAGCGCAGGTAGTTTCTGCAGCTCTCTGTTCTTGGTCAGGCTGAAGCGTGATGAGCTCTGACGGCGCTCCTTCTTCACCAGCTGAGGACCTCCAGAGTATTTGATCTTATTGAGCTGAGTGGGAGGAGGCGTGCTGTTACTGGGACGCTTACTGCCACTCTGCTGCTGCTGGGACTGAGCACACGCACACGCACGCACATGCACACACACACACACACACACACACACACACACACACACACACACACACACACACACACACACACACACACACACAGGTTAAAAGTTAGGTCAGGACCTTTCAGAATAGCTGCTGAAGTTCCTGCAGTGATCCTGGGAGTTGTAGTTCTGTGGTTCAGTCTTGTGTTCTGACCAGCTGTTTGTCAATTAAACCAATCACTTATCTGAATGACTTCTTGATTTAACACTTTATGTGAAGAAAGCAAATAATCCCTCAGACAGTTTGTCAGAAACATCACAGGAATCATGAACACACAGAACACTAACAACTATAACGGCCTGTGGACTGATCCCTGAGGTACACCACAAGTGATACAACCTGAAGGACAACAAATGACATAAATGATTTGGTTCCGATGTAAAACTCTGCTCAGTCTGACTGTAAACTGCTCAGAAACTTTATCTGTTCAGAGCAGCAGCCACCAGGTAAACTACACCTGAGCCTGACCACCTGATCCTCATTCAGTGTGTGAGCAGAACATCAGATCAGCAGCAGGAAAAGAGACTGAGCTCTGTCCACCACCAGGATCAGAACTAGAGAAGTCAGTTTCAGTCTCTGGCTTTTGATGGCCGCTCACTCCCCACAGCAATGGTGGTTCAACAATGAAGACAACAGCTCCCATGATCCCATGCTGCTTCACGACTTCGTCAGACTCTGTCATTGGTTACCGTTCTCACTGAGAGACCAGAAAATGACAAACTGTGAATAGAAAGCCTCCCACGCCGATAAAGCATGTGTGAATTATTATTTATTATTATTTCATCTGTCGCTCACTAAACATTGGACATTTTGACTCTGTGCTGTTCTAGTGTCTTCATGCGGCCGTTTAGACTCGTGTAGATGAGTGTTGCGTCCTGTTAGACCGAACTAAGCTCCCACCATCGTGTCTTCTCCACAGTGAGCAGCAGTGCTTCAGTTTGCTCTGCAGACTCACAAACAACTTGTGACAGTGAACTCCATCATGTGTCTGCAGGAACCGGAGACGACTGTGTGCTTTCCATTCCAACACTCACCTCGTCCGAGTTGTCTGCTGCAGCATCCTTCCCGCTGCTGCTGCTGCCGCCGCCGCCGCCGCCGCTGCTGCCGCTGCTGCTGTTACTGTTCTTCATGCTGCTTTTGGCAGACTTGGCAGTTTCCTGATCACAAACAGAAGAAAAAGAGTTCATAAAAAAACTCACTAGTCAGGTTAATTGTTTTGTCTGTGAAATGTCAGAAAACTTCTGAGTTGACGTCTTCAAATAAATTCAGTTTACTGTGGCAGAAAAACAGCAACTAATCGATCAATCAACTAGTTGTTTCAGCTCTAAACCCGAGTGCTGGCTATAACTTCATACCTGTCAATACGAGTGCCAACAGACACCTGAGTTTCAGTGCCGATACCAAATCAACCTGACTTTCTGCGCCGCCTGCTGGCCAAACAGCTACTCATTTCAGTGCAGCCGCCTGCTTTACTATATACATTTTTAGAGCAGTAGCGATTAATTGATTCGTTTTCAACTGGCAAATTAATTGTCAACTATTTTGATAATTAATTAGCTGGTTTACATATTTTTTTAAGAAAAGTCTAAATTCTCTTATTCCGGCTTCTTAAATGTTGACATGTTCTGGTCTCTTCACTCCTCTGTGGCAGTAAATGGAGTAGCAGCCACATTAACTTGTAATTCTGATCAAATAGTTTTGATTAACAAGCTGTGATTCGCTGAACATTTTACGACCACTCGTCT
>JBBMOE010000084.1:129269-136769 GCA_037975065.1 Chaetodon trifasciatus
TTTGGCTCATTTTGTTGCTTATTTCATCAATACTGATACTGGTTGAGAGTTGTATACGTCGTTTTTGCTTCGGACATGATAGTTAAAGTTTGAGGCAACAGCCAAGAACTCGAAACAGGTGTGAAGGTGTTTCTGTGCTCACACTCAGCTCTTGCTTTTAGAGTTTGATGGAAAACATGTTGTCAGTTTGGAAAAAGGGGAAAGCTTTTGTTGTCTTACATCTTATAGAAATTATTGTTTTTGTTATCAAATTCATACCGTCAATATTTCATTATTATAAGGCCTGCTATACTATTATTATTATTATTATTATTATTAACTATAAATATAGTTAATAACAGCTGAGACTCATAGAAAACAGACTGCAGCTCACTTTGACCAATATTAAAGTTTATTTGGTTGAAAAATAAAGTTTTGGTGTTTTATGAATCTTAAAGATGAACTTCAATCAAAAATCTTCAACTAATATTAATTCTTTTTAAATAAGGCAAAAGGCAACAAGCAGGGATCAAAGTTAAATATCTTCTTTATTTTCTTTGAATAGAAAATTAAACATTTACATTTTGGCTGTTCTGGAGGAATCACAGAGCGTCAGTGTTTTTAGATGCACTGACTGTTTGGTTTTAACGGGAAGTAAATCGAGTCGACGAGGAGCCGGGCAGCAACAGAGGACAGTATAATCCAACAAGAACTGAACTCAGATCTGTTCTATCTGACAGAACAGATGCCAAAATGTTCCTGGAAAGAACAATGACATTTGGGACTAATAATTCGTACCAAGTCAGAGGTTTTTCCAGGAAATGATCAGGAAAGTACAGCCGTGTGAAATGAACCGTTCTCCCTGTTTTAAGGCAGCCTCTGCTCTCAACCGCTTCAACAGAAAACCAACAGAAAAATGACCAAAATGACTGAACTCTAAAAACTGATGGATGATTTGAAGAATGAAGATTTGAGCTAAAACATGAGGGTTAAAACACGAGGAAGAACAGTTACAGTCCCTTCAAAACACAATGAAAACACAGGAGAGGCCTCTCGTGAGGGTGATGACGACGAAGACTGCAGCCCTCCTCGTGTCTGATGAGCTAAATTAAGTTAAACAACAGAAACAGACAGTTAACCCTGTGTGTTAGGTCAGAGGTCACGCTCACACCTGATGTCGGCCACGCTGTCTGCGGCGTCCTTCCTGATCTCGGCCCGGCTGAAGGAGAACTGCGCCTGGCCTTTCTGCGGCGTGGACGGGTCCTCCGGGAGAAACTCCACGATGTGCGGGTTCTCCTCGTTGCGTCGGACGCAGCCTTTGCTGATGACGTGCATGATGCAGGAGAGCACGTCACTGGTGCTGCAGCTGAAACGCCCAGCGCCCGGAGAACGAGAGGCTTCCTGTTTCTGACACGAGTCCAGAACCTGGAGGGGACCGACAACATCCTCGTGATTTATTTACTCTAACAGGCTTACCAGCAGTGGCGCTAAAGCTGGAAAGTGGGTAGCACCACAGGACAGATGAGCTGTTAGCAGTTCCTGTTAGCAGTGAGCTGTTAGCAGTTCGCTGCTCCTGTTAGCAGTTAGCTGTTATCAGTTAGCGGCTCCTGTTAGCTGTTAGCAGTTCCTGTTAGCAGTGAGCTGTTAGCTGCTGTTAGCAGTGAGCTGTTAGCAGTTAGCTGCTCCTGTTAGCAGTGAGCTGTTAACAGTGAGCTGTTCCAGTTAGCAGTGAGCTGTTAGCTGCTGTTAGCAGTTAGCAGCTCCTGTTAGCAGTGAGCTGTTAGCTGCTCCTGTTAGCAGTGAGCTGTTAATAGTTAGCTGCTCCAGTTAGCAGTGAGCTGTTAGCAGTTAGCTGCTCCAGTTAGCAGTGAGCTGTTAGCAGTTATCTGCTCCTGTTAGCAGTGTGAACATGGATGAACAGACAGCTGTCAGACAGCTGATCAGTGGATCACTGTGATTCTGAAGGAAACTGAAAAACAGGAAGATTCTCAGGGGAGATCTGAACTTTCTTTATTGTCTGATTTCTTCTCTGACGTACATCAGAGACAATGATGTTACACTGAATATCAACACACACGCAAAATAATACCCCCCCCAGCTCCCCCGCTGCTCTCTGTGACCTCTGACCTTGAAGACCAGGTTGTCGATGTGCATCTCCTTCTCCTGCTTCATGATGTGGACGATCAGACAGTAGATGTAGTTCCTCTTCCTCTCCAGCGTGCCGGCTGCATCCTCGTCCACATTCAGGTACGTCTGTCTGGGCAGCAGCTGGACAGACGCAGGGACGCCCTCCAGACTGCGGGACACCACCTGCTGGTTCAGCTGCAGCACACCTGAGAGCAGAGAGAGAGTGGAGAGTCAGAGAGGAGGAGGATGATGAAGGACAGCAGTGTGTGTGTGTGTGTGTGTGTGTGTGTGTGTGTGTGTGTGTGTGTGTGTGTGTGTGTGAGTGTCTCACCCTGGCTGGGCTCCTCTGGCTGGCTGCAGATCAGCGGTCCTCCCTCGCTGATGAGCGGCAGCAGAGCGTGAAGCAGCACGGCGGCAGACAGGCCGGTCGCCTGCTGCAGAGCGTCCACTCGAACCTCCTGCAGAGACGCACCGAGAGCCGACTGTCAGTGAACGCATCGGGAGAAGACTTCCACTGAGGAAGACCTCGACGTGTCAGTCTCATATGACGAATATATTCTTCCACTGAGGACTGTGAGGACTTCAGTCACACGTGAACGTTCAGTACGAACATGATGAACAATCACATGACAAAATCTGCTCCAGTGTTCACACGTGAAGCTGATTCTTGACTAAAACTGTTTGTGTGTTCATCCTGTAAACATGTCAAACATTATGAGCAGTGTCGTGATTCATGAATGAGTGATAAACGTCTTAAAAGGACGTTACAAGGTTTTACACATCTACTGATGGAGAAAACACATCCACACCGGACGCCTGAACAGTGTCTACATGGAGGACGTGCTTCAGGTGTCCTCACATCATCTCTGTAAAGCTGTCTGCTCACAGCTGAGCACCTGGACAGGTTAACTGCTGCCTCAAACTCTTCTTCTTTGTCATATTTCAGCTGTGTGTGTGTGAGTGTGTGTGCACGTGTGTTACCTCGTGGTTGTTGAACTGCAGCAGGATGAACATCTGCAGCGTGGAGACGTGAAGCGTCCAGCAGCCGAACTGCAGCTCAGCGTGACCGAGCCACGTCCACTGCAGCCGACGAGGCTTCGAGTGACTCAGACCGTACATGTACTGACCTGAGGAGACACACAGACAGACAGACAGACAGACAGACAGACAGAGCGTGAGAGTGAGTGAAGAGCTGGGTGAACTGGGAATGCCTGTCTGTGCACTGGGTGAACTGGTACTCACTGTGGGTATAGAACTGGGTGAACTGGTTCAGGTAGGAGCAGAGTTCGGCTGGAAAATGTTTTGTTGGTTCATCCAGGAAGCAGAGCGAGGAGACGGCCCAGCAGCGCGGAGACAGAACCAGAACCTGGACCTCCGCCTCCTCCTCTGACTCCGCCCACTCCTCCTCCATGATCTACAGCATGAACGAAAGGACAAACAGCATCAAACTAGGTGTTGGAGTATATCATGTTTATTTTGGCTGCTCCTTCATTAGAGGTCACCACAGCAGATCAAAGGCACAGCATCTCTGGATCTCTGTGTTTCAAAGCTTTAAATTTCCACATTTCTAGACTTTTCCACACTGAAGGCAGAAGCTCTGACTGATAACTAATAACTCCTGACAGGTCAAAAGCTGCAGCAGATAAGGAGAAGCTACGCATCAAAGGTTTTGTGGGTTTTCCTGACCTGGTCGTGCTCCTGCAGGCATCGGTCCAGCTGCTGCAGACGGTACAGGTGAAACTCCTGCTGCAGCTCAGACGACTCGCTCAGGTTCTTCAACATCTGCTGAGGGAAGCGACTCGGGAAGCAGCTGCCGATCTGATCGATGACGGCGGTCTCGAGCCACACGTTCCCCTGAGCCAGCAGCCGGTCGCCCAGGTAGTACCTGGAGAGAGAAAGAAACTTGTTTCCTGTCTTCTGTCATATTTCTGAATCTGCTGTTGGTGCGTTCAGACCGGTGTTGGTCTGGTTCTGCGGCCTTCTTGGTGTTGTGCTGGTCAGACCTGTAGAAGTGTTCGAAGGTGTTGGCGAGCTCCAGGCCCGAGAGGAAGAGCATCGGCTCCAGAAACTGCTGCAGCCGCTCCAGAGTCTCCATGCTGCCGCTCGCCGCTCCGCTGGCCTGGATCATCTGGTCGATGTACTGGGCGAAACGCTCGCTCACCTGCACAACACAACAACGTCACTCAGAGCACAGGTCAGCTAAAACCTGGAAGGGAAACAGGAGGCACTACTTTCTTATACTGAACTTCAAGCAGGGAAACAGCCCGTGATGATTAGATTTTCCATTAATCTAACAGTTCTTATATCCTACGGTACGGTGTCCCTCCTGTTTCATACTTACTGGCTCTCCACACGCTCATTTTTCATCCATTTATTTTAATGTGGGTAAGAAATGGGGGAGTGTCCAGGGCAGTGCGCCCCACATTTCTTCATTATGATTGACTATCTGCCTGTTCAGAGGCGGTATCTTAGTAAATCAGTCTCTGCCTGATTCATAATAAAATTAAGGCTGTGGTAGCCTGACATCAAGCAGGACTCAAGTCCAGCTCTGCATCCTCACAGGTAAACCTGGTTTATACCCCGCTGAAGCCAGCTTTATGTCCAAGTTAACCTGGTTTAAAATGAACTTAAACTTAAAATAAGAGTGTAGCTGTGTGCACATGTCTTTGGACCACATGAAGCATAACAGGTTCAATGAGCGGAAGATAAAGAGTCACAGAAATCCTACAATCATTCAGAGAAAATAGTCAAAAACATACATACAAATATTTGAAATCATTTTGGTCACCAGAGTTAAACCAGACTTGCTGCGACCTCATCAGGACTTACATGCATAGCTCTGAGGATGGAGAGCTGCAGCAGGGCGGCGGAGAAACCGTGTCGGAGGGCGAGGACGAAGGCGGTCTGTTGTCCAAACAGCTCCTCCATGGCGTTCTTCAGCCGCAGGTACAGACTGCGGTAACGCTCCACGAAGTCCGGCAGACTGCAGCTCGTCTCCAGAAACTTCTTCACCTGATGGGGGAGGGGCAATGTTTCACTAAAGCCATCAGGATTCATCCTCTGAGGACCAGACACGTCTGGTAACAGTCCAGAGATATCATAGTTTAACACCAAGAGACCCACGTTGCACCACTACTGGGTTAGGGTACCAACATGACTGCAGACGTCTCTAAAATACAGAAACAATTTCCAATTTTCATCTTACCTGGCGCTGTACCACTCCCTGCCAGCAGAGGGCAATTCCTGCGATGCTGCTGCTGCTCTTAACTTTGGGCTTGGCTGAGGAGGACGAGGAGGAAGAAGAGGCCGCTGCAGTGTCTTTGTTTTTACCCTCTTTACCGTCTGGAAGACACATGTAGAAGAAGTTGACTTTCTGAATGAATCCCATCATGGATAAAGTGAATCAGAGGAATGAAACAGAAATGATAACTGCAGCCAGAAACGTAAAGATAAGCAGTGTCTGTTCTGTCCTTCTTTTCCATCTGAAAAGAAACCACATCAGTGTCAGAACTAAAATGGGAACAGGAAGTCTGCAGTAAAAACAAGCGCAGTCCAAACTGAAAGAAAAAGATGGAGTATAAACGCGTCCTGGTGACTTCAGGTTCGTTTGAAGGAAGCTGAACGTTTCAGTCCGTTCAGATGAGGAGGAGGAAGTGCCAGCTGACGCCCCCTGCTGGATGAGTTTGAATGAAAAACCGTTTTCTGGTCTACATCAGCAGCAGCTTGATGTCTGAGCTAAAGAGCGCCTAGTCTGACCGTACAGGCAGCAAAGACCTGGAAAGATTAACCAATCAAATGATCAGTCGCTGGTTCCTGCCTCGCTAACGTGAATTTCTGCTGCCTTTCTTGGTCCTTAGGATTGTGTCCCTGTTTAAGGACTTCTGGGACGCTCTCTACCTAAACCAGTAGTGAATGCTAAGCGCTAACCGTTCAGTGTATATATCACAGCCTGATAGATCTTCTTCTCTGAGCCATAGAGCTCCATTAAAACACATCAATGACCCCTTCATCTCCATGAACACACACACTGTAGATAATTCTGACTCAGTCCCACACACACACACACCGTCCTGCTGCCACAAACACTCACTACAGCATCAAATGTGGATTCATCCGCCGCTGAAAATAGTCCCAACAAATGCTCCTCCTGTTTGTTTGATAAAAACTACAGTGAGCAGCTGTTTGAGGAAACGACTGAAGCTTCTGAAAAGATGAAACTTTATATTTGTTTTTGTTTTTTTTTTTTACGATTTACATCTTCAGTAGGAACCAATGAGAACTGAGAGCCACAGACAAGAAGTCTTTTCAAAATATCGAACAACACAACAGACTATCTGAAACACTGAGACAACAGTCGCTCAGGAAGGACGTAGAAGGACTGACAGCTTGAGGTCAAACAACAGGGGGCGACTGACGACTTCCTGTCCTCATGTGGACACATGAAATGTCACAGAGCAGAGTGTACATGTAAACAAACAAAATGGCCTCTAAACTCAGCTGTTACTTACTCTTCAACTCTTTGCTTCGGTTGAGACCTTCTGAAAACAAGAAAAACTCTTTAAACATGGAGGACGACTGAAAACACTTTGCATTCATCCTCAACACTCCCGTCATTGTTCCAGCTGTTGTTATGATTTCTCTCCATTAGAATATCTGACTGTTTTCAATGACATGAGACATCTTTACATGCGTGACAGCACTTTCACTCTACTTAATACTACGAGCACTTTACTGCACTGACTAAACTCTACCTTGAACCAACACTTTTATTAACTTTATTAACAAGTGAATCTCTTGGTTAGCATCGAGGAACATTTCTAAGGCTACTGAGATTTAAGAAGAAATAAAATGTGTGGAATTACATTTCAGGGTCATCCTTTTGGAGCTTTTCAGACAGAATAAACAAAGCACTGTGGCATCTATTCCAGTACTGTCACATAAAACCTCAGGGCATCAGGTCAGACCATGCCAGGGTTTTCTGGACCCTGGCTGAATTAGCACAGCCGTCATCTGTGAGGCTGGGCGCTACGGCTAAAAATAAAGTGAAAGAGTAAGCGGCTAGGGGGACAGGGAGATTTCCATTCCCTCAAAATGAATCTTTTGGCGACGATCATCTGCAGCATCAACGACGCTGCGCGGCTGAGCAGACAGTGAGCGACCGAAGAAGAAGTCCAGCTTACAAATGGACGGTTCTTTAAGGGCCTTTGAGTCGAACACTTTGGGCCAGAATCCAGTGAGTGAAGTGAAAGCATGAGACAGTGTCTGCGGTTTGACATGAGTCACATGGTGGGCAGACAGAAGAGTAAATCCTCTGCAACTTGGATTTAGGACAGTCTCTGAGTTTAACAGGAGACACTTCAGGACAACCATCGAACATCCAAACGTAGAAACTTC
>JBBMOE010000084.1:139269-218784 GCA_037975065.1 Chaetodon trifasciatus
GTTTGTTGTGTGGCCAGAGTATTTTTGAATTCAATAGCTTTAAGTACCTTTGGCTTAACGCTAGAGGAGCTAACGCCTATCAGCCTGTCTACCTGTGTGACTTCCTGTTCTCATGAATGAATGAATTTGAACTGACACCAGAGCCACAGACATTGGTGAAGTCCAGCTCCTGAATTAAAGTGGGTACAAGGTCTCAGTGACAGAAGCCAGTTTAGTGTCCTCCTCATGCACGGAGGGTTAAGTGTCTGAGCTGAAGCGTCTCCAGTCACCTGGATACATCCTGCGAGGACGCTGGTGGTCATCTTCTTGTAGAGGCTGGCGTACTTCTCACAGTCGGTGATCAGGTCTCGGAGCTCGGTGACCAGCAGCAGGTTGGTGCTGTGTTTGTCCAGAGCTTTCACCAGAGCCTCTTTGGTTCCCAGACGACACATGACCACCGCGTAGTCTTTGTTCAGGGACGCCAGCCGGTACAGGAAGCGGATAAACAGCTGGACCACCTAAACAGCCAATCACAGGAGATTAACCTCCATCACAAGGTGGCTTTGCTCCACCTGCTCCTGGTCTACACTGACCTCTCTGTCGTTGATGAAGGCCGTCATGGAGGACAGGCAGGGCTCGATGCTCTCGTGCCAAGGCAGCACGTCCTCCTGGTAGTTGTCCAGGAACTTGTTCAGGATCCTGCAGGAACACAGAGCCAATCAGGCGTGCTCCACAACAACATCATCAACATCAACATCATGACTGAAGGGAAAGGTCACAGGCTGTGGTTGGTCAGTACCTGAGGATGGACAGCTGGACGGCCCGGTCGGCTCGATGCTGCTCCATCAGACGCACCAGATCCTGGTACGTGTCTCGACTGTGAGTCACCTGAACAAACAGTAAACAATATTGACTAATGCAGACGAATAAGCAAATGGTCTGCAGATGAGCTGGACTGTGGCTGGGTGACAAATATATTTTTCTCTCAGAAAAAAC
This sequence comes from Chaetodon trifasciatus, assembly GCA_037975065.1. Taxonomy (NCBI): domain Eukaryota; kingdom Metazoa; phylum Chordata; class Actinopteri; order Chaetodontiformes; family Chaetodontidae; genus Chaetodon; species Chaetodon trifasciatus. The sequence continues at coordinate 140,245 of JBBMOE010000084.1, forward strand.
AGCGACTCAGTCGACTCGATTCATTCTAAATATCATTTATTAACATTATTCTCTCTGCTGTTTAATATCACTGCTGCTGCATTTTACTGCTGTAGATGATTCAGGTTGAGCTCATTTGAAGTACTTTATATCCTGTTGGCTGCTTTAATCTACAGCAATGCATCATATTCCATTAGACCATCATATGCTTGCAGCGTGGCTGTCCTGTGAGAACCACGTATCTCTAAAAAGTTTGATGAGCTCAGAAAAACAGCCTGTTTTCAGCTTTGTGACGATGCATCTTCAGCTGATCCGAGAGGCTTTTTAAAGAGTTCATTTAGCTGAAGAAGGCGGAGAATTTTCTCAAGACATGAAGGAACACCTCATCCTTCAGTTTAGCACAAACATTCAACATCAACACATCTGGAGATACGAGCTTTTCACTGGACAGGAAGGAATCTGAAAGTAACTAAAGCTGTCAAACCACTGCAGTGGAGTAAAAAGTACAATATGTACCTCTGAGATGTGGTGAAGTAGAAGTAGCACATGTGAGTACATGAGTAAACGTACTTAGTCACACAGTGAGTGTAAACATCTGGAGCCACAGAAACCGTCAGCTGACAGACGTCACATGACTGCAGACCAGGAGAGGGCTGCGTGTTTGTGTGTGTGTGTGTGTGTGTGTGTGTGCGCGCGCACCTGGCTGCGTTCCTCCTCCAGCTGTGAGGTGTCGTCACACAGCAGCTGCTCCAGAGTCTGGATCACTTCTTTGGTGGCCGTCAGCTCCTTCAGACTCACAACCAACATCTGAAGCTCAGTGCCCTTAAAGTCCAGCTGCTCCCGACAGTCTGACCAACAACAGGAAACACACACGCACACACACACGAGTGAGTGCTGCACAACAGAAATATTAACTGAGGCTTTGATAAAATGCTGACTGACACAAAGATGCTGCGCCTCTCCTCAATAAACAATCAAATCTGTTATCAATACTGTCACAGATGTAAATTATTGTGATTATTTCCATATGAGCATGTCATGATCCTCAGTTAGCTGTGTTTTGGTCACATGACGCGCATTGCTGCGGTCACGTGACGCTCGGAGCCGTCGGCCCTACCTTTGCTCTCCAGCTTGTGCACCATGGAGATGTGGTTGAGGGCGATGATGGCCAGCATGGTCTCAGCTCTGGACAGAGTCAGACACTTCTTGAGGACGGTGGTGACATCAGAGGACACCAGCTGCTCCACCAGGCTCTTGTGGTTGCAGATGAGCATGATGATGACGAGCAGGCCGTTACGCACCGACAGCATGCAGCTGCACAGACCGTCAACCGTCAGAATCAGCCCGTCACAGACAGCAAAACCTGACCAAGCAGCAGTAACTCACCCTTTAGTCTTGAGCATGAGGTCGATGGCGGCGGGGATGGCTCCCAGCAGCCCTTTGGAGCCTTCCGGCGTGGCTGAGCCGATGCTGGCGAAGATCTCCAACATCATCTGAGTGCCGGACTCAGAGAGAGGGAGGCTGCTGCCGACGCTGCGGAGGTCGTGTTTACTGGCTCCAGTGATCACCTTCAGAGTCTGACAGGAAGACAAACGGCAGCAGCAGCAGGTTCACAGGTGTGACCTCATCACGCACCATCAGAGCCAATCAGCACATTCACAGAAGAAACTGTCGTTTCAAGTGTTTTCATGTTCAGAATCAATATGTAAAATGATCCCTGATTACAGCACTGATATCAAATCAATACTTATTCTGACTTATAAACCACAGGTGCCACAGTTTAAAGCAGACTTCAGAGCATGTGTGGAGAGAGTCTCACTGCGAGCGCCAGCTGCTGGACGTGAGTGACGGTGGGGAACTCCTGCATGCAGGACAGGACAGCTTTGACTCCTCCCTCGGTGGCGAAGGAAACCCTCCACTCGTATTTCAGCATGAGCAGGTGGGTGAGTCTCAGCGTGCTGATGATCAGGTCTTTAGAGGAGGAGCCCAGCAGCTCCACCAGCAGCTTCAGCACCTTGTCCCTGTCAGAAGACAAACAAACCCCTGAGCGTGAGCAGACATTTGACAGAGGCTGCTGAGGAGGACACCAGCCTCTCCGTCCCATCGGCTCGGTGTATGTACTGGAATGCTGAACCAACATGGGGGTCATGGCCCCAAAGATTAATCTGAGTCGACACACGGACAGAGAAGAAGAAACAAACATTGCTCTGCTACACAAACTTAAATTCATGTCTCTGGATGTTTTTCTGAGCCCATTCATCCCATCTCAACAGTACAGACTGAGCATGTGCATAGAACTACAGACTCGCTGTGTTCAGAGAACGTGTGCAACATAAAGTCTATTTCTGCAAAGTCCACTGCACAGACTCGAGGATGACGGCACAGTTGAAGACACAATGAACACTGGGTGGGATTTTGCTCTGTTGTTCAAACACCAAAGCCCAGAAACCTCCAACAAACATGGGTTTATCACCTCAGGCAGCCACTTTAAAATGTCCAGGAAAAAAAGATGATCTTTGGTTTTTCATTAAATATGAGATAGTTTTATCTCTTCATGCCTCTTCACTCATAAGTAGACTTATGCAAACTGAGATGAGGGGTTTAAAGTACCCACAGCCCTGAACTCACCACCAGCTCCATGACTGACTGAAGTATCCACTGGCAGAGCTCTCTACTCTCCCACGTCCCCTGGACTGAACACACTTTCCTGGAACCCAGCTCATTCCCAGGCCACTTGAACAACCCATGGGTGCTGTGTATTTACTGGAAGCAGTCCTACATTCTCTTAGAACACACTACACTCCCTGGTAACTTGAAACGCTCTGAAGATCTGTGTATTACTTGGAAATGACCCAAACAAGCCCCCCAGTGATCCACTGTCTGGACATTTCTTGAATCACTCCCGGTGGATGCATTTGCTAGAAACACTCCACATTCCCAGGCCCCTTGAACTACCCTCAAGACCGGTTTATTTCCTGCAAACTGCCAACAGTTGCACAAACAGGGCTTAAGCCCGGTCTTAAGATAAGTCAGTCAGACCTAATAGTTACACTGGCTGTAACATCTAGGCTTAAGCCTTCTTCTTGCTAAGAAGTCAGGAGCAGGAGGAAAGTCAAAATCCAGGCTGACTGCTGTTATTGTTCGGTTTTCGATTAAAGTTAGAGACTGATCAGGTTTCATGGCTGACACAGACAGAGTAGTCAACATACTGGGACACAATGTTTTTACACAGAGGACTAAATAACTTGGTCATCTATCACATTACATGAGTTTTCAAGAAGGCCCAAATAATTAAGATTCTCTACACATCGTTTCACAAAGTTTATAAAGTTTCTCTTAACTCACTGCCAGATTTTTAACGGAGTCTGGGGATACTGCTGGTTCAAGGCTGAAACAGACAGTGTACTCACAAATGTCTGTTTGATGCAACCCATCCCCGGCTGTCTCAACTACCCACTGGCTCAGTGTATGTACTGGAAAACACTACATTCACCCTCCAAAGTCTAAGGGTCGTGTAGAATTTAAAACCCCTTGAAGAAATTTACTGCGGGCTCAGTGTACTTCCTGGAGCACTCCACCATAAGGCCTATCACTGTGGTGGTTTCTCACCGGATGGTCTGGGCAGAGTCGCTCCTCATGGAGTTCTTCTCCTGGGCCCCCTTCTCCTCCAGCAGCCTGGTGATGAAGAGGATGGCAGCCAGCTGCTGGGCCTGGTCTGAGCCCGACCCCCCCTTCTTCAGGATGTCCACTACCTCCCCGAGCTTCTCCAACACCGTCTTCTTCCCATGGACACGGGGGTTGTTAAACACTGCAGGGAGGACAGGACAGTAGCTTTAAGACCGTGACTATCTACTGACATGATGCTTTACACAGCTGTTTCCATTCAGATCACTTTCATTTAGACATCTTATTCATTCTCATCAGCTCCAGGTTTGAAAATCTTCTCGACGCTATAAAAGAGAATCCATGTTTGACAGATTCAGCGCGATGGACCGGATCACTTCTACACGGGTCAAAGACCCTCCTCAGGTCCTGGTTTTCACTCATTTTTCGGTATTTGAGCTGAGAATCGGTCATTTCAGCGCCCCCCTCAGGACACCTGTCTCCCACCTTTCATCTTGTCCTCCAGGTCTTCGGGGTATTTGCTGTCGTCCTCGGAGGGCAGCTCGCTCTCCGTCTCCGGGCTGCCGCAGCCTGAATCAGCAGGGAGTTCCTTCTTCGCTTTCTTGGAGACAGAGCCCATCCCTGAGGAAGAGGAGGCTGAGGCTGATGATGAAGAGGAGGAGCTTTGTCCTCCTCCTCCTCCACCACCACCACCACCTCCTCCTCCTCCTCCCGCTCCTCCCAGGCCAGACGAACCCAGAGAACTTTCAGCTGGAAGACAAACGACAGTCAGACTCGTCAACACTGCCTTCTAAACACACAGATGTTTCTTTGTGTCCTCACCCAGCAGCTCTTCGTCGTCCAGACTTCCTCCTCCTCTCCTCAGGTAGTGTTTGCAGAAGGCGTGAGAGCAGAGCAGGTCACTCAGGCACGACGACGGCAGCTTCTGCTTCAGGTAGTGAAGCAGCTTCTTAGCCACATCTCCAGGGACAGACAGACCAATCAGAGAGGAGTCGTCCAGCTCCGCCTCCTGAAGGATAGACAGGTGACAGGCAGACAGGAGAGAGAGAGACAGACAGACAGACAGACAGAAATAAATAAATAATCAGTGTGTTAACCAGGTCACAGTTTCTCCAGTAATCTTACCTCTTAAACATCAAATGAAGAAGAAATTTGGTTTCTGTAATCGGGATCAGGTCCTTGAGGAACCTCATTTCACAGCTACGTGGACCGTCTAATCAGATGAGAGCCTCAGTTACCCAGCATGCCTCTTGCTTTCTGTCGCTCACCTGGTCGTCCAGGCTCTGCAGCAGAATGCCGTTCACCTCCTGCTGCTGTTTCGGCTCCAGTTTCTTGATGAAGAAGAGGATCTCCCACCACTCGGCTCGACTCAGAGCCAGCGGCTCCACCTGCAGACCCTCTGACAGGTACGGCAGAGAGTAGAGACCGCCGGGAGGCTTCGAGAAGAACGTCTGACTCACTGAGGGAGAAAAAGGAGAAAGATTTTTACCTCCGGCGCTCAGGTGGACAGACAGGTGTCTGCTCAGCTACCGGATCTTACCAGCTGTGAGTTTGAGCGTCTCTGTCAGGGAGGACGCCTTCTCCTGCGTCTCCTTCTCAGCCTGACTGCTGCTGCTGCTGCCCAGTATCTCCACCATGTGCCAATGGACCCAGTAAGTCCTGGACAGGGAGTTCCAGTACACCTGAACGCAGCATACAGACAGAGCATGGGAACATCTGTGAGCATCATTTATCTGTGCAGGATCTGTGACTCTAACTGGACTTCCTGGCTCAGACTGTCTCACTGATATCTGAGACAACATGTCCACATCAGCACACACCACTGTGCTGTTTCTAGAAACAGACAGAAAGTAAAGATGCCCTCATTCTCTCGCTTTGCTTCTTCTGCTGTTCACCCTCATGTCTGTCTGACATTTGTGTGAATAATCAGAGTTCAGCTCTGCAAACTGGACGACTGCAGGTACGAGTCCACAGAGGACTACAGGACCTACATCCAGACCCTGAAAATAGAGACGCTTCCTGCAGTTGAACGGTTACATCATCGTCAACCACTTTATACCTCCGACCAGCTGGAGGAGCTGCAGCCTCTAACGACTGGAAGCAGCCTGAAGCCTCCAGCTGTGAGGACTCATGTCAGACAGCATCACCACATGATAGACACTGCAGTCAGTGTCAGCGCTGAATGCAGCAGATCACAACAATCTGAACTTCCTTCACATCTGGAATATTTATGATTGTTGTACACTTTCTGTGATGTTTGTTGTGTCATCTCTGTGTAGCAACAAAACAAACTTCTTCAAATGTCCCACAGTTTGCATCAGTGTTTCCTCACCTGGACAGGTGGCGAGCCGTCATTGCTGTAGCGAAACTCTCCTTCGTCTCCAGCGCTCACCTCCTCATAGTCCTCCAGCATGCGGACCATCATGCCACTCTTCAGGTTGTCCTGAACGTATTCCACGTAGGCCGAGCGGCTGGCAAAATCTGAGCGAGTTTTGTATCCGTTTCCCGTCTTCTTCTTTGGTGGCGTGGCGGCGGGAACGGCTGCAGCGGAGGTGGCTGCAAGGACGACGGGAGACGTGCAGAAACGAGGCTGGAAGATGGACCTGAGGACCGGACGGGATGCCTCCTCCCCCTGATCCTCCCCGCATGCCACACCTCCTCCCGGGTGGTGGACGGAGCCATCAGGAGGCTGGCGGTTCCGGTCCCAGCCCATGACACGGACCAGCTCTGAGATCAGGTTGGCCATGGCCATGGTGAAGTCAAACTCTCGCTGGACGCGGAGGTGCTCCGTCTGGTGGGCGGCGCTGGAGGAGGAGGAGGCGGGAGAGGGGCTGGCATCCTGTCTGTCAGAGGTAGACTCCGCCCCCGCTGTGTTGAGTTTGTCCATCAGAGACGTGACGCACAGGTAACGTTTCACCAGAGAGAAGAGCAGCTTCCCGGGAATCTGAAACATCAACAACAACAATAATAATAATCAACTATGTGCAGTCAGAACCTTCAGCTCATCGGAGTAAAATCTGAAATAAAGGCCAGATCATCGAGGTGAGAGTGAGTCTCTTAAAGGAAATGACAGAAACTGCATTTCACATCTTCATATTCAGGTTGTTCCATGTTTTTTTGCCCACAGCGAAGAGACGCTGTGTCCGTCTAAACTGCTGCCATGCTTAATGTTGTAGAGCTGGATCTGACAGACGGGCGGCTCAGTGTGGAGCTGCTGAAGTACCAATATTTTAAAAACAGCTCTTAGAGACTCAGCAGGCACCTGCACAGAGGCTGAACAGGTGTAATGTTTCTGTCTTTGACTGGTTTTGATTGAAGTGACCTGAACAGCACCCACACACAGGAAAATGGTCCCTGAGAGAGGAAATATGGAGATTTGGGTGTAGTGGCCGTCTCAGATAGTTAGAGGGTAGAAGCGTCATGTCTGTGACAGTCCTCACACCTGTAGAAGTGTTTACCTGAGGCAGGTGAATCCCTTCAAAGGAGATGCCATGCTCCTCTGATGACGTGGTTTCAGCAAACAGCTCCAGCAAAGTGTAGCGGTTATCAAAGTCCATGTGCTGCTCGATGCCGTCCTGCTGGCTGAGGGACAGCAAGACGTAAGCCCGACTCCCTGCAGAGGGGACAGAGGACATAGTTAGAGACAGAGAGACACAGTCAGAGACAGAAACATCAGGGACAGTCTCCCTCCCTGTTCTGTACCAACAGACCATGATCAGACACCTGGCTCAGGTGCCTTCACAGTATCCTGGTTTCTCTTTCAGTTCTGGATCTGCAGCTGTGCAGACACACTTCGGTCAGGACCAAACTGAGGTCTGAGCTCTTGAGGAGGATGAAGATCTCGATGTTACCTGTCTGAACACCTGAGCAGTCCTTCAACATTTTGTTGTCTCAAAGTTTGAGCCCAGTGAAATAAAAGCTGTTGATACATTTAATAAATTCAGAATAAGTTCTGAAAGCTCTATATTAACTCTCCTAAGAGAACTAGTGCACCCCCTGCAGGAGCAGAGCTGGAACTGCACCTGAACATCAGGACCCTGTTCACTTACGCTGCTTCTCAGAGTCTGGCTGTTTGAAACCACAATGAAGCAGCACTCTGAACTTCCTTTGTGTGACTGTTTCACTCGGACACCGTTTCTCAGAACCTCCAGACATGTGCTGAGAGCATGAAGCTTCCTTAACTGTCTAAATGTGCCTCGTCTTCCCATCTCATTGAATACAGTTTTTCTAATCGTTAATCTTTAATAAAGTGATGCCACTCCCTCTGTCCCTTCAGGAGACGCTACTCCTGAAACCTGCAATGAGTTTTTAAACATTTACTCTTAAGTCAATTTTTAGAATATATGAACTCAGTGTTTGAATCTTCACAGCCAGCTTTTATAGCTGAGCAAACACAGCTCTCTTCAGGTCATGAATGGCTTCCTTCTAGTTACTGACGCTTGACATCCATTTCAGGACTCCTTGATGTCCGTGCAGCATTGGACACAGCTGATTACGACATCCTCTAGTCCGATTAGAGCAGTGGGTGGGCATCAGTACCATGGCCCTGGAGTGGCCCCTGATAGTTCAGTACTTGGCCTGATTCCATTGACATGCAACCATTGGGACATACGATCATGTGACATCAATTTCCATTTTTACGCAGACGATACCCAGGTTTACCTCAGCGGTGACACCAGTGACTTACATGAAACTGTTGCACATATAAATCGTCTCGAGGATGTTCGTGAATGGAAGGCTCAAAATTTCTAGACACTTGTATTTGGCACAGATTCCTCCAACACTCAAATTCCAGTCAGACCAGGTTCAGATTCCCATCTCGTTCCTCCACTGTGTAGAAACATTTTAACTGACAGCAGCCTCACTTTCATGCTAAAATTAAGCCATTGCTGTCTGCCAAAAACCTTGAAACAGCCATTCATGCTTTTATGTCATCACAAGGATTTTAACAGGTGCCAGAAAACGAGAGCACATAACAACGATCTTTTCATCGCTGCTCGTTAGCTTTAGAGTTGGCTTTAAAATGTGACTTGTCCTAAGCTACATTTCGAACCTTTTAACTCCACGTGTACCATCACGGGCCCTGAGCTCCCTGAACGCTGCCCTCCTGGCGGTTCCTAATTCCAGACTAAAAAAAAACAAAGGTTTTAATGTTTTCTTACCGTGTTTTAGGTTTGATTTTATTGTTTAATTGATGGTGCTATTGGATATTTCAGCACATCCAAAAAAGTCTACATTTGTATGAACCAGGTTTTTTCATATTTTCAATTTAAAAGAAAAAAAATCTATATTACTGTACTGTTTAATATGCACTTATGCTGCCATTGATGACATCAGAACTCACAGTTGCTGGTTGTCAAAGCCACACAACCTGTTTTTTCCAGCTCAGTTTGTCCAGAGCTTAACGCAGTCTGACAGGACTGAATCTGAACCCTCCAACTAAACCCAAACCAGACCCGACTTGACTCAGCTAACGGCTTAACACACAGGTTTTATTACTGCCTGATCACCGACATCATGTGCTGTATGAGTGATGAGGAAAGGTGTCAGCTAGTAAGAAAGGATGTAAGCTGGATTTAAAATACTCCAACCTTCAGTAACTCTTGTTTCTGTCCACCAGAAACAAGTCGTGAGCACAACATCAACATATCTTCACCAAACTGTTTACTTCCACACCAGCAGCTACAGAGCAACATGTGACTGATGTGGAGTTGTGTTTGTGTCACCCAATGAAGGTCAGTCCAGTGTTCTCTCTCTTTTAGCTCCATGTTTGGTCTCCTCCACCAGCTCCTGAAGGAAACGTCTGGCTTTTTAGCTGCTAAATGCTTCACCATGTTCACCAGCTTGTCTATAACTGTGTCTGTCTGCTGTTTGCTGCTCAGCAGGTAGTGAACTGTGGATTTTTACAGCTTCTTCAGCTGCGACTTCTGTCCGTAGGTGTGTGTGGATATAACATCAGAGCCAGGAGCGGTGGGATCGTGACATGAATGACTTCACAGCTGCTTGTAACTACATCTGCTTCTCCACAAGAACCTCATTTGAGGTGATTCAGGACCACATGAGAACGTGGCCCAAATCTGACCTTAAAAGTCAAATTCCATGTGATTTGTTCTGTTGACACTGTCACAAAAATTGTGATTGTGATTTGAGTCACATATGAGCAAAAAACACATGGATTTGACCACTTGTGCCCGCAGCCTGAACACTTACTTACTTAAGAGTCTATATTTCCAGAGAAGTTCATCAAATGGTTGACGCTGCTGCAGAGAAGCTACAAATCGTAAATCGTGGACGCTTCACACACACGTACAACCTGCAGCACAGAAGATCTGAACAATCAGCACAGTTTGAAGGTGGACGTCAAAGATTAGAGTCACCAAATCAGCATCTGAGCAAAAGTGAAATATGGTCACAGTCTGCCTTCTGTTCCTGAGTTATGCTGCTGAATAATGGACAGAAAAGAGTTTCTGCACAGCATGATGCCGTCACAGTGAAGGTGACCTTTGACCTTTTAGATAAGAAGTACCATGAAGTGTAGCGTATGAGTTCTGGAGATAAGGCTAAAAATGTGTTTTGTGAGGTCACAGTGACCTTTGACCTTTGACCACCAAAAACGAGTCTGTTCATTGTTGAGTCTAAGTGGACGCTGGATGCCATGAAATTGCCGAGATGCTGCTTCCGTGGACGAATAACCCAAAATCGTCGACACGGAGGCACAAAGCAAACTCCACAGGCCTCCTTTCATCTGAAAATAGCATCAGTAGTTTCATTTCACAGTAAATTCCTCCACAGTGCTGGAGTTCAGTTCAAGGTTTCAGTTTCAGTGTCTGAGCAGAGACTGCTGGGCCTGAAACAGAGGCTCAAAGCTTCAATGAATGAAACTCTGATTCAGCTCAACGTCTGATTGAGACTCTTTAGCTGACGATGAACCAGCTAATTCCTCACTTCCTGGTTGCTAGGAAACTCAAAAGGAAAACAAAGCCTCCTTGGTGAGGCTGATGATGTCATTTCCTGGTAAAGAGGAGACTGTCCTCGCCTCACATTGGAGCTGCTTCACCGTTCAAAATAAACCTGTGAACAGCATCTGCGTTTACCAGAGGATCTCTGCAGCGGCAGGCTCCACACCTCCCGTCCAATCACGCCCCCCGTCTCTGCCTAGGTGATGTCCCATTGGTTTAAAAGTATTCAAATGATGCCTCTCTGCTTCTGACATCCACATCCTGCAGGAAACCCCCAAAATGATCAAGAAGCTGTTTTTTAATGAAACCTGGTGTTTTTGTGCTCACAGTCAGAGCTCTCCTCTGGTTTGATGTTATCACACTGAATGCAGTGTGTGTGTGTGTGTGTGTGTGTGTGTGTGCGCTGTGGATCTATGACAAGGCCCCGATGACTCATGGGAAAAACTCTCAGCTGCTCCTCGCCCAGGATTTTCTCCACATCATGTGACCAAAGAAAAAGAAAGAAGAAACTGTCAGGGTGACGGAGCGCAGCGGCTGAGATGAGCGACGTGTTTCTGTTGAGTTCTTTCAAATTTCAATCGTCGCTTCGGCTTCAAACATGTGATCACAGCCCGCACAGCTCTGACTTACAGTAATGCCAGTTCGTTTCAGTCTCAACCTCTGGGCAAACAACAATTCTGCTGAGCATGTTTGAAATTTTCTTGACATTTCATACAATAAACGATTCACCATGAAAGCACTCTGCACATGAATGGATGATGCAGTCCATGAGGTCTCCACCTGTCCGTCATTAATCATAACATGTGGCCGGATCAGTCTAATGACAGGCTGCCAATGATCACTTACTTCTTTTTGAGCTCTTTCTGGCACCGGAGAACATAAACACAGTGCTGCAGAACCTGATGTCCGTCACCAGATCAGGTTGCTGATCATGGTGATGACAGACATCAGTCAGTGTGATGTATTACTGAACACTCCATCCTTTCCTTCCACTCTTAAGAAGACGAGGGCTTCACTAAATGTTGTGTCATTTCAGACCAAACCTCTGTGCAGATAGAAACAGGCTGCAGTCTGAGGAGGTGAAGAAGCCTCAGCCTGATGTCGACACAGCTTTAGTTTTCCCTCCACAGACGTTCATTTACTGCACTGAAGGCTGAACACGACCTGCGAGCTGCTTTACTGCATCACTGAAGTGAAACCAGCAGCAGAGACTCTGCAGGATGCTGCAGAGAAGACGCCGCTCTGCAGGGTTTTAGTCTGAGCTCGAGATCAGCTCAACGTTACACACAAGAGACACAGGAAGGACAAAGATAGTGAGTCACATGACCAGTGAAGTCATCTGGGCCTTCATGTGACGATGAAAGCAGCTAATCACGTTACCAGCTGATTTAAGCCAACGATCATTTTGTTAGAAAGGCCAGAGGAGCCCTGATGTTTCCAAAGTCAGATCACAGCTGAGATTCACTGCAGACAGGAGGAGGTTTGTACAGGCAAACAGAGGAGGACATCAACAGTGTGCACACCTGAACATCAGCACACCTGCACATCAAACCTGCTGCTGGTGATGTCAGCGGCTCCTCCACTCTGTCACCAGTTTAAATGTTTTCACTGAAGACTAAATGATGTTCGTTCAGTCAGAAACTTGATGACAGAACTAAATGAGACTGGTCTGTCTTCAGTTTGTGAGTCTGAACCAAAGATTGTTCGTGAAGTAAAAGAAGCATCACTCTGTACCATCTTGGGCTGTCAATGAATATTCCAGATTCAAATCCATACTGAAATTACAACAAAATCCAAACATTCGATAGGAGAGCAGTGAAAACCAGTTTTCTGTTGTCCAGTCATTACTGTTTGCCTTTTGTTGAAGTCACATATTTAAATCTGTCCTGTCATAATGTCCAGTGAAAAAAACTCCAGAGTTAGACGTGAAAACATTCGTCTCTACACTCTGCTTCTCCGATGTCTTCTCTCTCTCTCTCCTCTCCTAATTCAATGAATTAAGAGTTTATTTCATCAAACCAGAGTTACTGATGATTGCTGGAACAGTGAAAGATGAACCAAGAAGGTTTGGGTGAGTTTTATTTTGTTTTTCTGTCGGTTTGAATGAAGTGTGTTTTCTGATGTTAAATTACTGTTTTTGTGAATGGAGTCTGGTGGCTTTGGTGAGAGTGTTTCTGGTTAAACAGAGAGGATCTTACTCTTTAATAAAAGGTCTGTCTCTGTAGGATCCTTTCCATCATGTTGTCAGACACTTGTTGTAACAATCTCAGCTGTCTGGTAAAACAAACGCTCTAAATGTACGTACACTGACAATGTGAAGGGATTACACTCCATCGTTTCACGGCTGCTGGCTGCAGCACTTTCAATCAGAACTGAAAAAACTTCAGAAACTAAAGCATGGAGAATCGGCTCCATCGTCAGATAATATTTGACCTCCTGTTCCTGTTTGTTCTGGACATTGAAGTCTTCCAGGACACGTGGACTTCCGGCACACATGACGTCACTTTGATTGATTGAAAATGTAAAGTCAAACTGAAACGAGCCAGTAATTCAACAACATGTAGAGGACATTATTTTGTTTATTTTGTGATGTGTAGGTATGTAGATCTTTTACAAGATGTTTATTTTGGAATAAAATATGAGTAGTTCGTCTCTCACTGTAAAGGTTTTCCCTCTTATGGACATAATCTGCAAAAATACGTATTTGAATTGTTCGACGTGATGTGTGTTTCAGAGGGAATTTTCAAACGTCATTTTTGGCCATTTTTGACAGCCATAGTTGCATCAGTGAACAAGAAAAGTGTTTCTGTAGTACTAACAGACTGCGACCTGCTTCCCTCTAACTGATCTCACGTCAGATTTAATCAACCTTGAGGTGAATATAAGCATCTGGTGATCAGACTCTCTGGTGGTGGTCTGCACAGTAAATTAAAGCTGCAGCCAGCAGCTGGTTAGCTTAGCTTAGCATAATGACTGGAAACAGGGGGAAACAGTTAGCCTGGCTCTGCCCAAAGCTGAAATCAGCCTCACAGCTCACGTAAAGCTCACTGGTTAACACGTCATTTCTCCTTTCTCGAAGGGTAAAATGACACGCTTTTTTACAGGGGACAAAGTCACTTCCTGGAGTCTTGCCGTCACCATGACGTTGACATGAACTATGAAATGACCACATGTCTGTAACAGACACTTGCCCACCATTCACGGAGCAGTATGTTCTCTGGTACTGTTAGAAATTTTGTATAAATAAAGTTTGTGGTTACCTGCATCATGGGAGGCGAGCGCTCGCAGCATCTTCCCGGCACTGCGTCTGGTCTGCGTCTCCTTGTTGCACAGCAGCTCCATCAGCAGGTTGAGGGCGCCCGTTTCCTTGAAGACGCCGACCAGCGAGCCGATGCTGGCGTAGGCGCTCAGCACGTGGATGGTGTGCGTGATGCTGATGGAGAAGTCGCTCTTCTTGGTCATCTGCTTCCTGGCTCGACGCACTAGGTTCTTCACGTCCTCCTTCATGTCCGAGAGCTCCACCTCGTCAAAGGTGACGTCCGCTGGAACTTCGCCGCTGCTCCTCTGACCTCCATCCGATGACTCGCTGCCCTGCTGCTTCTCCTGCTGCTGCAGCGGGCGCTGTGTGTCCGTTTTCCTTTTCCCCAGAAGGGTGGGGCAGTTGGCGTACACGTCCTCCTTCGACATCCACATCAGGATGTTCTCCGATTTGCTCTCTCCTGATGTGGAGCCGCCGGACCCGCCCACCGCAGAGCTGCTGCCGCCCGTCCCACCCGCCTCGCCGACTCCGCCCCCAGAGCTGGAGCCGTCGTCAATGGTGATGAGGCACCAGCGAATGAGGTACTCCGTCTGTCCATCGTGGTTGCGGCGCTGGCGGATCAGCTCCTCCGGATAGGCCTGCAGCCTCGGGCCGAGCTGGACCAGCAGGTTCCCATTGCGGCGTTCACCCACCATGGTCGCTGAGGAGAGGAGGAGCAGCAGGTGATTGGAAGATCAGAAATGTGATCATTATATGCTTAAATAATCAGTCGGTTATGAGACATCCTTTACGAATGTCTTGATTAGCGTTCTCACTTCAGAGTTCCACTTTTATTTACTTATTTTTTCTTATTCTTCAGACAGGTTGTTGACTTTCAGCTTCTCCCACTTTCTGTTATGTGTTCGAAAATGTTCAGCGCCTCAATTCCTGCTGTACTGTCAACTATCAATTATAAAATCAATAAGCAAACACATAAACCTTAAAGGAGTCCGGAGCAATCCATGAACCACCTGACAACCATGGATTGATGCCTGAAGAAAAAGCTGGAACACCATTTTAACATTTCAACTCCTTTAACTGACACTTCAACTGATTTCAGTGCATCAACTTTGGCTGTCACTCCCACCAAAGCACATCCAAAGTTTGTTTAGTCCGATTTTCAATGGAAAATTTAAATATTTCTAACAATATGGACTCATTCTCTGATTTTTTGTGTATCCCCAAAATCCTAAAGTTTGCTCCCCGCAGACTGCAGATGTTTGGAAGCAGATAAAAACACCAGCAGTGCTCTGGAAGGACCATCTTCGGGACGTTTGTTAGAGTGAAACTAAAGTGAAATGATTAGGAAAGGATTTTGAGCTGCTCTCTTTAGCCGGGTACAGAGACCCGGTTGGTTCCGCCGTGAGGTGCGGTGATAACGGCTCACAGGGTGAATTTCGGATTTTATTTCGCTTTGCTGACACACGCTTCCTCTTTCTGGACTTGCCACGGCGTCTCGTTTCTGTGAAAGCGGGATATCACACGTGCTGCTGGGCGTGTTGTCTTACCTAACGTCGGTTAGCTTCACCCGGGGTCAGTCTAATAACTGATGAAACACTGACCACTGGGTCTGTACTGCTAGCAAGAAACCATACACAACTAGTGACACTAACGCAGTTTTATTCACTAAATACTTAGCTAGCTATTACCGACATTACACAGCTATTAGTGATGCAGTCCGCTCACTCACGGCTGAGAAGTTATACAGTTTCAGTAAATAGCCAAGTCCTTGATGTTGTAACGTTATGCTACCTGAACGCAACAGCCTGTCAAGCTAACCACAGCTGCTAACGTTAGCGGTTTGTCCTATTGTGTTTTAAGTCCACGTTATCCGACAACTTTAATGGGACAACTGCATATTAATTTCGTTAGCAAATGAGTTAACAAGTTCACATAATCTACCTGTCAACTCGTTCAATCGTTACTGATAGCTAGCCATATGCACGCTGTGCTGACACCGTACAGAGAACGTCACACCAAATTCCACTTTAAAATCTCAAGATTTAAGGTAACGTTAATTAAAAGCAAGGGTAAACTGACGCTTGAACACTACTGAAGGGCATTATATGACTCCGCGACTCTTCTATCAATTTCGGCATGTACATACTGAAACTATACTTACGTCGATAAAACGTCAACTTCTTGACAGGGGAGTGCACTTCACTGTTTCTGCGTCCTGACGCCAACAGTGTTTGGTTTGAAAATAACTTACCGCTGAAAACGAACAGAACAGCTTTAAAAGTTAATTCTCGGTTGGATTAAGTGCTGTTTGATTGGTTAAATGTGACGCTATGCCAAATTGAAGAGTCTATCAAGTAACCTCGTAAAATATGTCAAATACAATCTTTTGGGTTAACTATACATTATTTCTACGTAGGGCTGCGTTTAATTAGCAGGTTTTGAAATGCGGTTTGGTGTCACGGTCTCAGCGCAGCGTACGGCACATCTCGGGGTGAACTGTGTACAGTAACTATGGATGACAGCACTGAGGAGCCGTGGTGGGCCTGCCCAGATATCCGCTCGGGTCAGACAGGAAAGTGGCTACGCTGACACAGCCCGGCCTGAAGAAACAGATACAGGTGAGTTCGGCTTACCTGCCGTGTCACAGACTTTACCCTTCGTTTCTGTCTTCCCCCTCAAGCGCTGTTTTCTTTTCCGCCCTAACGTGTCGTTTCCCAGCCTGGTAATGTTTGTTTTATCGTTATCCACAGGAGGTCCGTGCTGTTGGATGCGCATTTGCGCACTGTGACAGGACCTGCATCAGGGATGTATTCTTCTTCTACGTCTACGGGTTATTTTTCTTCTTCTTTGCGCTTATTAGAGGAACACAAACCATCGTGAGATGAGCATCGCGCCCCCTGCTGTATGGGAGTGTGACCCGCGACATTAAATCGTGTGAATCCTGATTCTGTGGAACAAAATGTGAAAACAAACACGAGCAGCGTGATTCTCTGAACTCTAAATCAAGCTTTCCTTTTTTTGGTTGAGATCCACAAATAAATGGAATCATGTGATAAACCGTAAATACATTTAAATGAAAGTCTGTGACTGCAGCAGGGGCTACATCGTGTGTTTGCACACAGCTGTAACGCTCTCTTTATTTGATAAAGATTACATGGATATTCCTTTCTGTATTATCCTACTGTTGCTCTAGTTTATCTACGTACTTTGCCTTTATTTGATTGTTTTTGCAGTAAAGACAAACAGGGAGGGTGCTGAGGAGAAAGAGAAGGAGATGGCATGCTGTGATCACACAGTATGCACATTAGACCAGCGCAGCGACACCTGAAACCAGCTTTCTAACAAAGTCGGGTCATACCACAGAAAACACAACAAGACTACAAATGGAGAAGGCCCAAAACATCATTGGGATGTGGTTCTAGAAAGACTGGTCTGTCCTGTTTGGCATATTAGGCTTATTTTGCTCTTAGATTAGGTTAATGAACAGAGCCTCTGAAAGGCAGTATCTTTTTAATCTAATACCTTGTGTGTACAAGGTATTATCTTGAAATAATCATCACATGCATGCAAGTTATTAACCTGTCTGTCAGCTACATCTAAGTCAAAGTCTAAGTCCTTTGTTCAAAATTTAACTTAAAGTAAAAGTTCATAAGAGCAGAATTAAAAGTATTTGTTGTGCATAAAAGGCCCTTTAAGACCTCCATGTCAGCTGACGCCTGTTAGATGTTGTCAGTGGCTCCTGACTTGAGCCGGCCTCAGAGGCTTCCTGTTGCTTTGTATATCTTCATTTTAAACTGGTCTTTATACTTTATGTTACTGTATGTTTACATGTTCATGTTCTGGGTTCAAAAATGAAGATTATTCTGAAAGAGGAGCAGCAAGCAAACCTGAGATTTCTTCAATAGTAAGTTCAGCTGGTTGCATCAGAGCAGCTGAAAGCCTTCACCGACTGTCTTCATGATCACAGCTGTGAAAATCACGATTTCATTACTAACGAAGAGCTTCATGCAAGCCTCAGGTATAATTTAACGCAATCAATCTATGTTTCCATTCTTTCTCCTTTGGTGCCATCTGCTGGTAGAATCAAGGTGAGAGAGTAGTAAAAGGAGAGAAAAGTACAGTTTTTCAGGAGACAGTATCACAAGTACCTCGAAACTGTACAACAGTACAGCACTTGAGTAAATGTACTCAGTTACTTTCCACCACCGAGGCTCAGCCTGCAGTCTGTCAGACTAAAACAGAGGAAATATCCATCTGTTGTGGTGATTATTGATCACGAGCACATCATTGATCAAAGTGATCAGGAGCTCTGAGGGGCTTTAGGACCATGAGGAGGAACTCTCTGCTGCTATTCACCATGCGCGCGCGCGCGCCCACACTCAGACACACACACACACACACACACACACACACACACACACACCTCCTCTGTATTCAGCGCACATACCTCCTCCGTGTATAACCCCTCCAGCAGCTCATGCCCCCCCTCCCTCTCTCAACTTCTCCTCCTCCTCCTCCTCCTCCTCTTCCTCTTCATCTCTTCTCTGCAGGAGAATCATCCTCCGTCCAGACGGACACCTGCCTGCCTGCCTGCCTCTCTCCTCTCTCGGCTCCTTCTTTCTCGGAGCAGCGGACCATCACACCGGGACTCGCTCTGCTCTCTACGCGGCTCAGGACGCACGGAGGGCGGCTGGAGGACGGAGGATGGGTCGGCGTGAAGCCTGGATGTACTGACTGGATGGTTGGATGAAGGGTCTCGTGTCTCACCTTGGGAGGTGAGTTGCCTATGTGCGTGCGTGCTTGTTTTGTCCTCTCGTGATCACACGACATGTTTACCATGACGTCAGAGCCGGTAACAGTGTCGGTATTCAGGTTTACAGGAGCCCAAATATGTACCACATATATGTCTGTACATACGGTGTGTGCGCCAACGTTTGCGTGTGTGTGTGTGTGTGCGTGTGTGTGTGTGCATGCGTGCAGGCGGCTTTGAAGCTCAGCTTTATTCTTATCGTACATGGATTATTTTATTTTGACGAATATGAACTGAAGGTCGTGTTAGACATTTAACACAAAACAACTAAGAACAAATATATAAAAATATAAAAGACCTCAAATCAACATTCTTAGAAACTCAACTTGTCAACCACCAGAAATATGACTGATTCTGGGAATATTATCAGAATAACATGAAGAGTTCCAACACATCACACTCACTGCAGCTCATTATTATAACGTGATCAGAATAACATCACAGAATGTCATGAAAGGTGTGAGTAAGTGGAGAACAAAGTAAATCCAAACACATGAATGGATGGAATATTATCATTGTCATCTGTTATCATATATGACAGACAGACAGACAGACAGACAGACAGACAGACAGACAGACAGATGCTGATGGTTGTTGAGCTGCTGCTCCTCTTTCAGGCCTCCAGTCTTCAGTCTTCAGTGTCAGGAAACAGCTGATAAAGACCAGACATGTCGCTTGATTTGTCAGTTGCATGGCTGATGATGATGAAGTCACAGGTCTGCTGTTTGTGAGCATCAACAGGTGAACCTGAACGCAGCTCAGCTTCCCGCTGATGAAAAACTGATTGGAAGATGTTGATTTTCTTCACTTTCGTTTTGTTTATCTGGACTCTGCTCTCATATTACTGACTTCCTCCTCATAATAAACCATTTTTGGTCTTTGAAGTTTTCAGTTCTGCTGACTGGACCTTCAGCACTGATGTAGATAGTTCAGGTGTGCAGGATCTTTCCTGAGCAGTTTCAGAATAAAAGTCCTCCTGCTGGACTCTAATCTGAAGCATTCAGGTCTTCTCCAGTATTTCACCTCTAGCTGCTGCTTCCTGGTCCAGTCGCTGGAACAAACGCTGATAAAGTGCATGTTTCCTTCAGTGTGACTGTGTGTGAGAGCATGACATCACTAATGACATCAGCATGATGTCACATTTTGCTTCCTTCATTGCTGCTGAGACACGTTTGCGTGTTCTGGACTTCTTGAACCTGCTGTGTTTCCTGGTCGTGGTGCTGGACTGGAGGTCTCCTCATGGATGTGAACGCTGTGTTTACTGTGGCAGAAGAAGAAGCAGGCGGGTCAGTCAGTGTCAGCTTTTATTCTGAAAATCTGTTTCCATCAGCTGGAATCAGGTGTTCAGTCCACCAACGATCCTCCTGAGCTGAGAGTAAACTGTGTGACCAATCAGCACTTTTCTTCATTTTCTGCCATCAGAGTCTTTGATTTCTTTATTTTTCTTGTGGACACACAGAAATACAGGAAACACTTTTCAAAATAAACACAGAGAAATACAGGAAACACTTTTCAAAATAAACACACAGCAAGGAGAAACAAGTAGCCTCCCTGAACAAACAGCAGTGTCACATGACGATGGCATCATGATGACACGCCTAAACAGTGACTGTGATGTTATCCAACCTGACCGCACAGGAAAACACCTGTACGGTCATCTGTAGACGGCGCCCCCTATTGGTCATACTAACTTTGATGGGAGGACGGAGGACATCAGGTGAGCAAGAGAGGAGGAGGTGCAGCAGATGGAGGAGTCTTTACTGTTTTCTGTTTCTGTTTCTCAGGTGAGCTCAGCCTGCGATGCCTGACCCCTGACCCCTGACCTCTCTGAGAGACACCTCTGAGGAGGAGGAGGAGGAGGAGGAGGAGGAGGAACCACCGCAGCTCTGAGGAGGGATGGAGGGAGGAGAGGAGGAGAGCAGAGGAGACGAGACTGAAACCTCCACCAAACTGAGGAGAGAAGGAGGAGGAGTAGGAGGAACAGGAGGAGGAACAGGAGGAGGAGGAGGAGGAGGAGGAGACACCTGTAGAAAAAATGGCCTCATCAACACTCACAGATTGGGGGCGGAGCCTCGGGAGGCACTGCTGTTGGTGTACTCAGCTCCTCAGTATCAGGGGCATGTGGTGGTGAACGCCTCCCCTCAGCAGGAGAGGAACAGTGGAGGAGGAGGTGGAGGAGGTCCTTCTCAGCTCCTGAACCCAAGTGATCTCCTCCCCCAGCAGGTGGCGTCTGACCCCCGCCTCAGACCGTCCTCCAGCCTCCTCCTGTGCCCAGAGAGTGCCCTGCGGGCGTGGGGGGAGGCAGGAGGAGACTGCTGTGAGACCACCTTCATCGAGGGCTTTGGTCCAGGCGCCTCCTCCTCAGCTGCTGCCTCCTCCTCCACAAAGGAGGCGCTGCTGTTTGCTGATGGGAAGTTTCTGGACTTTTCTGGAGAGGAATCAAAGATTCACACGCTGTCCTACGACATCGACAACGACGAGGAGTTCCAGGAGCTCGAGGTGACGATTTCAGGATTGATAAATCGATTGATTTGATTTGATTGTGAGAGTTTCATCAGAGCACGATCGGTGGGACACGCTGGAGACGAGAGGTGGAACAGAACTATTCCACGTAGAGCTGCATGAAGTAGCGCCCCCTGCAGGCGCAGCAGTGTTCAGCTGCAGTTCCTCCAGCGTCCACCAGATGCTGCTGTGATCAAACTCTGCCTGCGTTGAAGTGAATAGAAAAACTACATCAGTACAGTTTCTATACAGGTTCAGCTCTCTGAGCTCTAAGACCTCCACCCAACCCTCTGTACTCCAACCGTCACCCTCAGCCCATATCCTCCACTCTGCATCATTTCCTTTCCTCCACCACTCCACTCCGGCCTTTGTGGCCCACTTCTGCTCCAGGATTTGGCCCTGCACACTCTATGCTTCATCCTTTTACCCTCCATCCTTCATTCTCCACTTTCTGTCCTCCATCTATCAACTTCCACATCTTTTCTCGACCCTCCTCTTGCTCCTCCTGCTCCTCCTCCTCCTCTATCTGAGTGTCTCATGTTCAGCCTCCAACAGCAGAAAACCCCACCTCCTGAATTCTGATGTGGACCGGCTTCATCAAAGAGCTGAGAGGAGGAGGAGGTGGAGGAGGTGGAGGAGGAGAGGTAGAGAAGAGGGGGAGAGAGAGTAGGAGTGGTGAAGAGAGGAGAGGAGGAGAGAGTGGACAGAGAGGAGGAGGACACAAGGAGAGGATGGACAGACTGTTTTCAAAGGTTTCTTTTTATTTACTTTTTGTCTGGTTTTTGAAAAACTTTGTTCATCAAAGTTTTGTTTGTTTGTTTTGTTTGTTGACAAAATTAGAAACATCAGAAAAAAGTGGGTAATCTGAAAACTGTGCTGACATCAGTACTGCATTACTTCAGTAAAGTATTGAAAGTAAAAGTACTGAGTGCAGTGAAGTGTCCCCTGTGTCTCTGTCCTCGTGTCTCTGGTTTCTTTAGATTACTGTGTCTCCTCATTCATGTCACAGCAGGACTTTCCTGTTGGAGTTGGTTGAGGTGGAGCTGAAACTAATGATTCTGGATCGATCTGCTGATTATTTTCTCCACTAATCGATTGATCACTCAGCTCCATCAAAGGAAAATGTTCAACCTCCGGTGACTCGAATCTGTTTGATTCATGTTGTCGAGTGACGAAGACTCGTAGCTACGAGAAGCTTTTAAATATTTTGTGTTCGTCTGCGACGTTGATCTTCTGATTCACAGCAAAATGATCCATCCCTCCACCCTTCCATCCCTCCACCCTTCCATCTCTCCACCTCTCCATCCCTCCATCTCTCTATCCCTCCACTCCTCCATCTCTGTATCTCTGCATCCCTTCATCCCTCCATCCATCCATCTCCATCCTTACACCCCTCCATCCCTTCATCTCTGCATCCCTCCACCCCTCCATCTGTCCATCTGCGTCTCTCCACCCCTCCATCTCTCCACCCCTCCGTCCTGTTAGCAGCGAGCTGCAGCTCTGTGGACACATTTGGCCGTCTAACAGCCAATCGCTTTAGAGACGATTAGCTGGAAACGCTGTGATTTGGTGTGTAAAGCTTTAATCTGCTCTGTCGCTCTCATAGCAGAGAGCAGGATTACTGAAGGAATATCAGAGCTGCTTTCACTTCCGCAGTTCATCACAGAACAGGAGAGTGGACGTCAGTCCTTATCACAAACACCTCAAGTGTTTTCACAATAAGAGCTCTGCTGATGAGTCCGTGTGATTTCCGCACACAAACACATCTGCATGT
Organism: Chaetodon trifasciatus; assembly: GCA_037975065.1. Taxonomy (NCBI): domain Eukaryota; kingdom Metazoa; phylum Chordata; class Actinopteri; order Chaetodontiformes; family Chaetodontidae; genus Chaetodon; species Chaetodon trifasciatus. The sequence continues at coordinate 163,152 of JBBMOE010000084.1, forward strand.
GAAGAACGTGGGCTTCCTTTTTATGGCTGCTGAGAGAAACAGAGACCAGAAATAAGATGATTACAAAGTTTGACTTTTTACCAGAGCTCTGCAATCTGAGAGAAACCTGGAGCAGGAAGTGATTGATTATTAATTCATCAGTTTTGTTTCTTTATGAAAGGATGTTTCTTTCTTTGATAGCACACACAGAGTGAGGCAAAGACCAGCATGCTTTAAAACCAGTCCATCAACATGGAAACGTGTTGCTTTAAAATACTTTATATAAATGAACATCATAAAAAAGTGTTGTGTGTGTGTGTGTGTGTGTGTGTGTGTGTTTTATCAGAGTGATTACTCCAGTGAATCAGAGAGTGAGGATACCTTCCTGTTGATGCCTCCCAGAGATCACCTGGGCCTCAGTGTCTTCTCCATGCTCTGCTGCTTCTGGCCGCTCGGCATCGCTGCCTTCTACCTGTCACATGAGGTGAGGACACGCCCACACACTGTCCTGAGGGACACACCTGAGCTGACACACCTGAGCTGTTTTTGGGAGTCAGCTGTTAATCTGGAACATCTGTGATGGAAGAAATGATCAACCTCTCGTTTTCCTTTGCAGCAGCTGTATCACAGTAGAAGTAGAAGCAGTAATACCAGTGCCAGCAGGAGCAGTAGTAGTAGTACCACTAGCTACAAGCAGTAATATCAGTGAGGTGAAGTGAACCAGCTGCAGTATTACCAGTAATCCTATAGCAGTAGTTCAAGTAGACTGCCATTAGTAGGACCAATACCAGCATCAACAGAAGCCTTATTACCTGCACCAGTATGGATCGATTCCCAGCAGTAGTAACAGTACCACTCCAGAAGTACTGCAGTAGTATAAATCAGTCACCAGCAGTGGTACCAGTACCTTCGGCTGCAGTTGTAGTTGGTATAAGTAATACTTTGAGTGAATTACAATTAGTGGTAGCACAACTAACAGCAGCATAATACTCACAGTATTTGGATTAGATTACCAGTAGTAGTACCTGCCGGTTAAGTGTGTAACAGCTGATGCACAGAGTGTGTGTGTGTGTGTGTGTGTGTGTGTGTGTGTGTGTGTGTGTGTGTGTGTGTGTGTTCAGGCTGCAGGTGGACTGACCTGCTGCAGTTTCTTCTTCTTCTTGTTCTGTTTTTGGAACATTGATACAAAGCTGCTCCTACACACACTGACACAGTACACCTTATATAACTGATCTGCAGTCAGCCGGAGGAGGGTGGCCACTCTGTCCGTCTGTCTGTCTGTCTGTCTGTCTGTCTGTCTGTCTGTCTGTAGGTCTGTCTGTCTGTAGGTCTGTCTGTCTGGACAAACTGAAAACAGGCTGATACTGAGTTAATTCTGGTTTTGAATTAAAAAAATTTCATTGATTGGTCCACGCACAGATAATTAATCATCCTTCCTGACATGCTGTTAATTTGTTTCAGACCAGCATTTGTAACACTTTGTCGTTGTCGGAGAACTTTGTTGTTTGTAGCTTGTGTCACTTTGAAGACTTTGTGAGGTCTTTTTAATGCTGGCAAAATGAGTCTGGAGACTTTTTAAATTGTCAGAATTTTAAATGGAGTTTTGTATTGTGTGTGAGGGCTCAGTGATCAGGCTGAGATGTTTTTAGTAAACAGTCTCGTGGTCGTGTGGTGGTAGCTGATCTGCTGCATGTGTTGTGGATGCGGTTTCCGAGGCAACTCCACACTCATAGCTCCAAAAGAAACAGGGCTGGTTGCCAGTGGCAACACTTCCCACACTGAAATCCATCACAGAACAACAGAAAGCTCTGCAGCAGCAGGAGGAGGAGGAGGAGGAGGAGGAGGAGGAGGCTGATAAAACCAGAGAGGAGGTGAGTCACGTTAAAGGAATAGTTCACTGCAAACAGGAAAACATGGTTATCACCTCTCTCTTCCTGTTAGCTGGGAGGTCAAAGGTCAGAAGATGTGGTGGCAAACTGTCAGTGTTCAGCTCAGTTTATAGGAAACAGACTCCGTGTCAGAAGATGTTTACACTGACAGAAAAGGAGGAGAAACAAACAAACAGAGACGACGTGAAGCTTGTGATTCTGCTGCAGATCCTTCAGAATGAATATACACTGAGTGACAGAAAAAGACACGTACATGCAGTATTTCTCATGAGAGGAGATCTATAACAGAGCGAGGAGGATGCTTCAGCAAACAGAAGAGCAGTGTGCAGGTTTTTCTCTAATTATCCTCTTTTCTATCATAATAATATCAATGAAAAGAAGAAGAATAAAATCTTCAGTGTTCATCAGTGCAGCCCAAAGTGATAAAACTGAAAGAAAAACTGAAACTATAAAATAAAGATGAATAAAAACAGAAAGAGCTTCACAAGAACAGACTGAACGTGTCAGTGCTGCAGTTATTCCCGTCAGACTGGAAACACACTGAAACTATCTGTCTGTGTGAAGATGGTGTGGATAATCTGACACACACACACACACACACACACACACACACACACACACACACTCTGAGCTCCTTATGTAACTCTCTGGCTCCACACACTCTGCTCAGCCCGACAAGGACATTGTTCTTTGTTCAGCAGGAGGTGTGGAAGCGCTTCATTGTCCTCCACTGGACCAATGACAGGAGGCCCCGCCCCTGCTGGCCTGTGTGACGTCTGATTGGTCTAAAAATGCAATTAAATCTTACTGGAAGTGGAGCAGTGATTCCATCAGGCCGCTTCCTGTCAATCATGTTTCATCAGTAAATAAAGCTCGTTTAGAGCGTCGCAGTCACCTGAGCGAGCTCTGTCAGAGCATCAGAACATCTGGAGGAACCTCAGGGAGGAACCTCACGTCATATCCATGAACACATCACTCAGCCTCTCTGCTTCAATCAGCGCTCATGTTGACAAGTGACTTTGAACACACCACCAGCCAATCACAGAAGAGCCTGACGAGCTGAACGCTAACGAGCGTCTGACGCTCCAACATCAGCATCTATCTATCTATCTATCTATCTATCTATCTATCTATCTATCTATCTATCTATCTATCTATCTTATATTTGCTTCCTTGATGATTCAGAAAGGAAACACAATGACAGGACCGTGACTGTGGAAGTTTCACAGCATGGACACGAGGAATGAGCTCATTCCTGAGGCCTCGTGTGAGTGCTGTTTTAAGACTTGAAGAAGAGTTTCAGGAACATCTGGTCCAGGCTGCAGCCTGAGGTCTAAAACTAAACAGGATGCTTTGCTTCCTGATCACATCAGCTTGATTAAAACCTGATTAAAGAGCAGAGTGACTGATGTGTCTCTCTGAGTCTTCCTCTGCGTTCTAATCTCATTTCTTCCTCTGCTGTGTTTCTGTCCTTTAACCTCATGAAGTCTCCGCTGTCAAACTGACACAAACAGGATTTCTTTGTGAAGAATCGTCTCTGGAGTTCAGCCTGAAATAGTCCTGTTTATTCTCATCCAGCCAGTTCTGTCCTTTGACGGCGGAGATGAACTTATCTTGAATAACAGAGCAGAGAGTTGAAACGTCACCTGCACTTAGAAAATGTGAAATGTTTCTCAGGAAGCCTTATTTTCAAAATCTAACTGTGCAAAAGTGCATCACAGTTTGAAGCACAGGACCACCGGGTGGAGGAGGTGGTGGTCTGTTCTTCCCATTCTGCTGATGTTGCCTGAGTGCATCATGAGGGAAGCCTCACAGCTCTGTTAGCATCTCAGCCTGGTTTCTACCTGATATTTGGAGCTCCTGTGCGCTGGCAGCTGACCTCCTCCTCCTATCTGTGTTTCCTTTTCCACCTCCATCTTTTCCTCCTCTGTCAGACCAATAAGGCGGTGTCTAAAGGAGACTTCCACCTGGCGAGCTCCAGTTCGAGGCGGGCTCTCTTTCTGGCGGTGCTGTCAATCACCATCGGGACAGGTATCTACGTGGGCGTGGCCGTGGCGGTCATCGCCTATCTCTCCAAGAACCACCACTGGTAGCCTCGTCATCAGGGAGGGAAATTACCCATCAGACACTGGGAATGTTGTTGGGATGTTCATCTTCACCTGGAGTTCGGCTCTCAGGTGAGCGTTTCGTCAGCAGGTTGCTCCAAGGCGATGAGCTTCCTGTTTGCAGATGATGGCGCCGGCGATGGCCGTCCAGCCAAAACACGCCAAGATGTTCCCATTTTTACACGACATCACTTGTCTGAATCAACCTCAACAGGTCGACCGTTTGTCAGGTGATCCTGGAGTTTTGCAGGACCTGTGAACCAATCAGATCGCAGGATCCTGTGAGGAATTGTGGGATTTTTGATGAGATGAGATTCTGGAAAGAAAGAAGCTTATTCTTCTGTCTCTGATGGGATCCAGTTTGTTTTAAAGGACATTTTCAGTGTGATTTTTGTCATTTTGATGAATATGAATTTAATGTTAATTTAATGTTATGTTTTTATTTGGTTTGGCAAAATTTGAATTTGGTGTAAAACATCTCTACAGAGAGATTCTTTGAAAATAATGCGAACATGTATGACCAAAGCTACAAATCATGTACAGTGGAAACATGATGAAAACGTAACGTAACAACAGAAAAACCAAAAATCACACTGGAGGTGAACTTCAACACGTCAGGATTCATCACAGAAAGATTCATGTGCTCAGATGCACTGGATCACTGATACTGGATCAATGATACTGGATCACTGATACTGGATCAATGATACTGGATCACTGATACTGGATCAATGATACTGGATCACTGATACTGGATCACTGATACTGGATCTCTGATACTGGATCAATGATACTGGATCTCTGATACTGGATCAATGATACTGGACTGTGCGTACAAGAACATAAAGACTGTTTGTGACAAACTGTCGAGACTTTTCGGTCTCTGCTAAAAGAGAAACTGTTGAACTCTGTTTCTTTTTTCAGTGGATTTTCTTTTCTCTGATCCAGTTTCTGTCTCTCTCTGCAGATTTTTATCTTAAAGACACGGATGATCAAATAATGTGCGTCACAGTCAGACCAGACTCAGAAAATACCTGCAAATCATTCTTCCTCTTGGTTTTAAAAGAATGTTACAATGAATACACGTTTATTTTTCTAATCATCGATCAGTTTCTAGATTGATTTCCTTCCTCCCGGGGAGACATTAGCTTCAGTTCCTTTCTATGTGAATCAGCCCGCAGAGAGATAAACCACCACCTTCGCTCTCTGAAACCACCCTAAAAATTTTCTGCCGCCTGATTCAACGAGGCTGTAAAACCAGGCAGAAAACTGTTTGCAGATATTACTGAGAGATCCGGGTCTGATCACAATCACCACCATCAGACCCTGATCAAATAGCTCTTTAAATGCACTGCAATGTGTCTCTGCAACCAACTTCTCCACCTGCACGGGACGACAGGGTGATCGAAACAAATGCTAACCACAGTCCACAGGAGGCCAGGTGATCAGGTGATCAGGTGACGTTTGATCCGGGTCTGACCGAGGCTTAATGTTTACAGGGCAGAGCTCTGACAGGAAGCTGGTTCAAGCGCTCCCGTCTCTCACATCAGGTCGTTTCCCAAAACTAGCCTGATGCTAAGCTAACAGACAGGGGATGATGATGATCTGAGTGCAAGCTTCATGTCCATCTGAGCAGCCAATCAGAGCCTTTCTCTCTCCAGACCAACCAATTAGATAGAAGCTAATTGTGAGTTGAAGTGGAGCAAAGATAGTCGCTCTGTCTTAACTCACATCTCATTCAGTGTGACTTCACTTTCTGAGGATAAACCTCCAGAAATCCACTGAGAAACCAGAGAAAAAGACACTTCAGAACTTTGTTAGCATGTTAGAATCTGTCAGATCAGTAACAGCATCTCTGACTTAAACACTGAAGTCGAATTTCACTCTGCGCTGATAAACTGCAGCAGGAGGAAAAGACTCAGAGACCCACTTTAAAATAAAGGGACGTCGCTCTGGAGTGGATTTAAACTACAGGAGAAGCAGCTAGTTCACAGATTAACAGCAGCGACATGGAGACATTTGCACTCAGCAAAGAGAGAGACGGTTATAAATACTCAAAATGCTCAAGAGGACGCAATATTTAAAAGTACATGACTGAAAATGAGACTGAAAGTACAAGCTAAATGAAAATCAGGTGCCAGACTTACGCTGGAGGGTTGTTGAGTGTGATTGGTCGGTCTGGACTCTGAAAGACTCTGAATAGAACAGTTACAGAAAATGAAGGCTTTACATAAATCTGTGCTGAGATCAGTTTGGGAAACAAGAGCTCGGTCTTTATCTCATTCTTGGCAGCTTAATGTATAAATACTGGGCTAAAGGGCTGCGACCATCAACAGTCATGTTGAGATTCACTCTGCAGACACACCTGCTGGGCTGTGATGTCGCCCGCACCTGTACACCTACTGAATGTGTTAACACCTGTGCTAAAGGGAAACGTGACACGTGATGTTTATCAGAGATGTTTATCACTTAAAGGAACATCCTGACATTTTGGTGAATCCTCGTGTGCACCGTGGAGCCCAGCAGAGGTCCTGGTTGAAAAAATCTAAATCTATTTGTGTGGAAATCATGAATCACTTTGGGGCAGCTGCAGGCGTCAACAAAAACAACAGTGAATGCTGTTTGGCTGCTGATTTGACGGCTCACCAACCAGCTGCAGCTGTCTAAGATTAAGTTTGACTTACATTTCTCAGTAGCTCGGATGTCCGTCTTGAACAGACATCCAGAAACCAACTTAGAAATAACAGAAAAAAGATGCTCTTCATAAGTGCACAGCTGCCTGCACATCCATGCTAACAGGAGCCGCTAACAGCTAATTCAGCTGACCGTCAATGGAGATCATTTACTGACAAATACAGGCTCAACATGTCGCCCACAGCGTTCCTCACTGAATCTCTGGCAAAATTATACTTCCTGTTTCCACCCCCCAGAGCATCATGGAAACTGTAGTTCTGAAACTTGCAGCATCCACAAAATAAAGACAAATAATAATAGTGAAAATACAGTAATATCCCAATTTTTGTACTTAGGATGCTGAAAACATTCAAATCACAGCATGGAAGCCACAATTTATCACATGGAAATCAGTGAAACAGGGCTGTCACAGAGTTTGATTTAAGATGATTGGCCAATCACTGATGACAAATTTCAGATTATTGATCAGCGCTTCCTTTCAGTGGGTTTAAATGATGAATCACTTATCTAATCCTGTGCTGAGGTCAGATGTCACATATCTGAAGTGTCAGCGCTGCTCCAAACATGTCACATGGTTTTCCACATCAGTGACGTAGTCCTCCAACCACGTGACCGCTGGTGTTCTCCGTCTGTCAACGATTGATCAGTTTCATCTGTGTGTGTCCAGTTCAGACAGAAGGATGTGTTTAGCCTAGCTTAGCACAGAGGCTGGAAGCAGGGGCAAGCTGTTAGCCTAGCCTAGCTCCATCAAGAGAGACAAAAATACACTCAAAGTCAGGTATGGGAACACACACACACACACACACACACACACACACACACACACACACACACACACTTTCTGCCCAGCTGCAAAACAAACAGAGCTGCTCTGTGATTGGCTGTTTTTCTCTCTTTTTTTTAACAACCTCTGGACATCAAGTGCTTGCTAATAAAGATTAAATGTTGTATTTCCACTGAGATGTTTGTGTTTACATTTCCATTTTGCTTCATCTCACACTTCAGGAGGAGCAGCACGTTTTCTTGTTGTTAGCCACGTTAGCAGTTAGCAGGACGGTGTCGGTATGTTGGTCCACCAGTTTGGTTCAGACTGAATATCTCAACAACAGTTTGATGGATTGCTCTGAAACTTTGTCATATTTTCCCAGAAGATGAATCCAACTGACTTTGGTGATGATGCTCTGACCTTCATCATCATCATCATCAGGTAGCACTTGAGGAGAAGTCATCAAAGTTATTGGAATATATCATCTGGGAACCATGAATGTGTGTTCACCATTAAAGTGCAATCCATCAGTTTGCATCAGTGGTCCATGAGGCCACGGCGCTCTGTCCCATCAGTTACAATAAAACTGAAAATAGAAGCAAATCTTCATATTTCAGGAGCAGCAACCAGAAAATGGATGATATTTTTACTGAATGAATAACAAAATATTTATCACACGCATGTAGAAAATACAGATTCTGTTAAATTTGAAGGATGACTGTCTAAAAAAACTGAGTGTTGAGAGTAAAAACAGAACAGTCACTGTAATGAACAGAGGAGACACACCTGTCTGTTCCACCTGAGGCACGGCTGAGCTGCAATGCATGCAGGGAAACAGAGGCTGAGCAGGTACAGGAAGTGTTTTCACTGACAGGAAGTGCAGCAGTGAACCGGCCAGTCCTGCAGCTGCTGAGCATTCAGAGAGCAACATGAGAGTTTGCTAATCTGTGGTCAGAGTGTCGCCGCCTCACAGGAAGCAAAGCCGAGGCCTCGCAGAGACACTGACAGAGTGCATGATGGGACTGAAGACGCTGCTGCTCGCCTCTCTGCTCGGCGTTCTGGGTAAAAACTTCTACACTTCCTCTTCTTCACAATTTCATTCTTTTTTAACATGTTTTGATGCCTTAAATGTTTGTGTTTCATTTATTTTTCACTGCACTTTGTGTTTAATTCAGACTCCAAACATCTCATCAGCTCTGTCGTTCACTTCCTGCTTTACATCTTTTCACTGTTTTAGATCTATTGAAGAAAAAAACACAAAACGCAGCCTGAAGTCAAGCTGTTCATCACTGGGTTTGCCCTCATTTTTAGAAACAGCAGTTCAGTTTTAAATGAAACAAAGTTCAAAATGTGTCGAGCTCTTAAAACTCTTCACACATTCGACAAAGTGTCACACTGAAGAAATGCTGCAGCGTGAAGGCGTTCAGTCCACGCAGCAAACAGAGAGTCAAATAATCCCTTCAGTCACTGAGGAAGAGACTGAAGACAGAGCTGAAGCTTTTCACGCAGAAATCATTCAGTTTCAATCTGTTATCGCTTCATTTCCACTTTTCAAACAAAGTGCTTCTTTCATGTTGTTGCATTTCAAAATAAAATGATCATTATCAATAATTCTGACAAATAGAGACTGCAGAGGTTGTTTCACCTTCAACTTTTACAAACGACAGCGAGAATAATCCGGAAAATGTACTGGAGGTATTAAAGTAAAAGTACTGAGTGCAGGAAAGTGTCCCCTGTGTCTGATGTCCTCGTCTCTCTGATCTCATTAGATTATTGTGTCTCCTGCATTCATGTCAAAGCAGGATTTTACTGTTGGAGTTGGTTGAGGTGGAGCTCATGTTCAGCCATGAAGGACTGAAACTAATGATTGTTTAATTGGTTTGGAAACATTCTGAAAATAGTGAGAAATGTGGTCAAAATGAGCCCACAGTGACGCCTTCACCACGGGGACGCCGTCCTCTTCTCTTGCAGCGGTGACGTTGGCGGTGGGCAGCCGTCACGCCGGCTTCCTGCCCGGATCTCCGCGCAACATCAGCAGGAACGACCACAGCCTGAAGCAGGTCGTCCTCACTGCCGCCTACTCCTACAACAACCAATCAAACGACGCCTTCCTCTTCAGACCCTCTGCCATCCACAGAGCACAGCGGCAGGTAAGACACAGGAAACACATCATGTGCACTGCTGTCTGTGAGGTCAAAGGTCAACATGAACCCTTTCATGAGTCGCCTTCAGATGAATGAATGGATCCATCGTTGGATTGTAACAGATGGAGGTTTGTAAAGAAAACCTGCTGATAGTGACATAAACTGACCTGAGAACAGCACAAAGAAAATCTAGCAAGAAAACTAGCATCAAATGGAAAAACTCACATAAAGTTCAAATACCTCAAAATTGTACTTAGGTGAAGTACTTGAGTAAACACTCTGCTGCTACACGTGTGTGTTTCAGGTTGTTAAAGGGGTTCGGTACATCGTGGATTTAGAGATTTCCAGAACCGTCTGCCGCAAACGAGACAACAACAAAAATCTGTCCAACTGTGACTTCCAGCCTGATGGCCGTCTGCAGCAGGTGAGTCTGAGCAGGTGCAGCACTGCTCACCTGAACGTGAACACTCACACGAGAAGGCAGCCGTCAGAGAAGCGGCCTCAGTGCTGATTTTCCCAGCTGAAGAATTGTTTTGCGATCTGACCTCTGATCAGCTGTTAGGCTCTGTGGTCCAAAGACATTTCACCCAGAAGACAAACAGTAATCAGACCTGGATGCTGTGATTACCTGAGTTCACCTGCTGGACTTGTTTCACACGTCAGTTTCTGTACAAGTATGACAGAATATGTTTGTCACAGCGAGTTAAAGGACTTTAATGTGAAAAACCCTCCACTTCCTGTTGTGTTTTCCAGACGCTGCAGTGTCACTTCGAGGTTTGGCTGATTCCCTGGCAAAATAAGACCAAGATCCTGGATTTACTCTGTAAACCCTGAAACCACCAGCTGCCTCCAGCCTTCATCTTTCATCCTCATCCTTCATCTTCCTCATCCCTGACGGAGTTCCACCGTGATGTGATGGTTACATCCACCTGTCTGACCTGCTGCTCTACACACCTGTGAAACTTTTCACAATAAAATAAAATCAATCAAAACTTTTGGGTTTTTTATTCAGATTTAAACATTCAGAGACTGATGAGGAGGAACTGTGCTGCTGTTCATGTTTGGCTGTGTTGAGTGCAGATGAGGCCACCTGCTGGTCAGGAGGGAGTACAGCAGCAACAAAGACAAACTCAAGATTTGTCAGAATATAATTAAAATTTCTAACATTTACTTTGTCTTCATGTAAAAAGGTATTATCCACGTGTGCATAATGAGACTGAATTCCTTTTAAATTTTAATGAATGTGTGGTGGGTGGGACAGAGTAGATGTCATCAAGGTGAAAAAGAGAACTACCACAAACACCATCTTTTTCTGATGTAATTTAAGCATTTTAATTGGATTTTAAATGAAAATTTAGTATATAAATTAATGGATTTTAATATACTTTTACTGCACATCTTTACTGCAAAGTCCTCAGCTGGAAAAGAACAAAAACACTCTATTGGCTTCATTAAAACTGCAGATTTTATTCAGTTTTGATTCAAAGATCCAAAGAAAGAAAGAGATTTCAGTCCGTTGTCATGTAGCAGGAAGCTAAAAATACTCAGCTGAGACGCTAAAGATAGAATCAAACCTCTTCGATCGTCGTGACCGAGCGAAGCGTTTGGCACCTGGACATGAAGAACTTCTCACCGCTCAACAATAAACACAATCAAACATCTGCTGGTTGGAAACAGCTGCAGACTGAGCGGTTTCAGGCTCGTCACCTTAATTATCTTATTTATCTCAAAGAATCTTCATTAAATGAAATCAGGACAGCAGATGTGACTGTTTGAACTCTGATCTCAGGACCAGGACCATCAAACCTACGTTTGAGACGTGGAGATAATTGAGAAGTGATCAGGTGGTGATCAGTGATCAGATGGTTCTACATTTCAATGTAAAAAGAGAATTCTGTTTGTGAGACTGTGGCTTTGAACATAATCAGTAAAGCTGCTGACAGAGAACATTTATCTGCTTCAGTGCCCACGTCAAACGTCATCACTTCCTGTTTGCAAGTGAGGTAAGAGACGATATTAAAAGTAATACTAACAACATACAGAAGATCTTGGCCTTTAGGATCAGAAATAATGATGTTCATTATTATTTACATCATCACAAATATGTTGGAACGTGTTTGTTGACTTCTTCTGAGACAGCACCCTAAACAAAGTAAAATGATTGGACTCCGTGAGCCTGGACGTCTTTTTTTTTTTTTGCCATGTTGTCAAAAGTTTTTTATTTATTTTTTATACAAGTGTCAAAGTTTGAAATTCTGGCATTGTGACTTTATTTCCTTCAACTACTCATAACTATGGTCCGAACGACATGACGAGACGTTATGATGCGAATGTGACACGTTAGCAGCCTGACGAGCTGTTAGCCATGTTAGCATCGGTAGTTGTTAGTATATTGTTTTTTTACATTTTTCTGTTAGGTTACTTTAAATGTTGCGTGTGAATATTAGCATGTCACCATGGTGAATATTTAGCCCGTCGACAAGATAACATGCTAAATATTGCTACATATCGCAAACTTTTTCATGTTTTAACTTGCTAACATGCTAAATGTTACATGACAGATTCTGACCTGTAAATATTTATGAATACTTTCTGATTTGATGTTAAATAATACGGAAGTGTCTGAAAACAAGAAAACATGGCAAATGAATTAAAACTTCAAGTTTCGGGTTTACATTTTCAGAATCGACGATGTTTGGTGGGGGGGGGCTGCGATAATGAGTTATGGTGTTCATATACATTTTCAGTAATCAGTAAAATTACTCTTCATAGTGAAATACATGACACTGATAGACATCTTGGCTCCAGCTAACTAACAAATTAAAGAGAGGAATGGCAGCTAGCAGCAGCATTAATGCTAACACAGACAACACATATTGAATACAAAGCCTGGAGGTAGAAATTCCTCCTGTTTGCTGTTTGCCTGCACAGACTGTCGCTGAGCCAGTGAGCTCCACAATGAGCGAGCTAGCAAGCTAACCCAACACGACAACCCGCTAGTGAGCAAGTAATTAGCTTGAGCTAGCTTTTCAGCAGATCAGAGTGATTCTTCGACTATTCACATCTTTTCTTTTTGTCCTGATCAGTTCCTGAGTTTCAGTCCAACATCAAACCAACACTTTTCTGATACCTCACGCTGGAAAAGGGAAACAGGTTTTTCTGCGAAACATTTTTTCATTGAACAAAAGAAGCTGAAGTTGTTAAATATCCGAACACAAGCAGCCAAACAACAAAACATCAAATACAAACACTAAAACTGGAGAAATCAGGAACTACTGATCAAAGAAATCAGATTATTAATCAATAACGAAACAATTAATCAATTAATTGCTTAGTCGATCAACAAAAAAATAAATCAGAATCTAGTTTAGCAACATGTCAACATTTGCTCGTTGCAGCCTCTCAGATGTGAGTCTTTGTCACATATCTGAGTATAATGAGAATTTAAATCGATTGGATTAATTGATAATTGATCGGGGTTGATTGATCGATCTGAATGGTCTGACAGCAGACACATTTTGGTCTGTAGGAAAACGCAGTGACGTTGGACCCTCAGTCCTGGTGCGGCTCATTAAAGCAGATCAGCTGACAGGAAACGTGCTCTTTGGCTCAGCAGGACTTCCTGTTCATGTGATGTCACTGCGATTCGACCTCTGGAGGTCCCGAACGTTTCAACTTAATTTTGAGTTAAACTGCAGTTGAGAAACTTCACTCTGGACTGAAGCGTTGACGGACCGTCATGCAAGTCTGACGTTATCATTTCACTTCCTGGCGTGTTGTGACATCATCATTAGCGAGGAGCGCTGTGTTCGTCCTAATCTCACAGAGAAGTCCAGAATGTCCATCTGTCCGCTCGTCTGTCCGTTCCTCTGTGTCTTTTTAGACCTTACGCAGGTCGAGTTTGGCGATGTATGGCGAGCGGAAGGAGCCCAGGTACAGACTCCCGTCGTGCTCGTGGACCTCGCTGACGTAGGCTGCCGCCAGGCCGTTGGGGTCATGGAAGCTCCGAGTGCAGATGCCGCCGTCGTGGAGTTCTGCCACCAGGCTGTACCGAGGGATGAACTTCATCAGGACCTCCTGACTGAAGAGCTGGAAGGAGGAGTGACAGGGAGGCGAGGGGGGGAAATGAAGGGGAGAATGAAGAAGGAATGAAGGACGGAAGGAAGGACACAAGGAAGGACAGATCATATCAAGATCATACACTTCCTGGTTTCTGAGGACCAGCTGGGAGTCGGGACCTGGTCCTCTGTATCTGTTTTACCTTGAAGATGAGTTTCTTGATCCAGGGTCTCTGGGACAGGAAGTCCAGCATGGAGAAGCCGGGGTTTGGCCGCACCGCCGACATGGCCACCCAGTAACCTCCAGTCGAGCTCGGACGGATGTTGTCAGGAAAGCCGGGCAGGTTGTCCATGAACGTGTCCATCCCGCCTTTGTTTAGACCAGCAACATGAACTCTGAGACAGACAGAAAGACAGCGGAGTGTGTTTTTTTGTTTTCAGTGCTTCTCATTATAACGACGAGCGACACATCACTCCGTCATAAAAACGCTCGGGGAACTCTTCGTACACATTTTCAGTCAGTAAACACATTTCGTTTGCAAACAGCTGATTCTGTTTTATTTCCTGAATTAAAGGATTGTTGGAGAAGTTACTGCACACCAACAAACGTTTCAAAATGTCCTCACAGCTGCTTCCAACTACATTATAGTCTGTTCTAAACTGTTTATGACATGTTTAAGTCCTGATCACAAACACTCAACTGGTTCTTTTCAAGCTCAATGAACTCAAACCATATTTGACTGGAAGTCCGGGACACTTCCAGGACACGTGGACCAGAACGGACCAGAATGGAACGGAGCCCTGGGCTACAGTCAAGTGAGTATTGATGGAACAGTTACTGAATATCTGAAACTTTATTTGTAATCTTTGAGAGTAACATTCACACTTCAGAGGATTCAGTTGGAGCTCCATCAGAGCAGGAAGGATGAAAATAAACCACCGAGTCAACACCTCCCACTACAAGCACTGACCACACACACACACACACACACACACACACACACACACACACACACACTCTGCTTAAAATGAGGGCAGCAGCTTGTTTCCGTGGCAACAAAGAGAGCCAACCTCCCTGCCATCCTCCTCCTCCTCCATCACAGAGAGGGTTATATAACCTTCATCATATATGAACCAGAGATGATCTGAGTGTTGACTCTGTCCAAACAGGAAGTGCAATTATCAATGTTTGATCAATATTAATGATCGGAGACTGAGGAATAAAATCAAGCACGATACCAAGCGTTGGAAGATTAAGTTCTGGATGTTTTCTTTCTTGTGGTCACTATTAACCAACTTTATTATTAGTTCATTTATTTTATTTTGTGAAGGACTTCACGTTGGAACTTCATACTCATCTTTGCTTTTAACTGCAGTTCCTGTAAACTAACTGAAGGAGTCTAAATGTGCCTGTTTCACAGACAGTCGAGTTGAAACAATGCTTTGGGCTGACGGTGGTGGAGGTGCAGGTACAGGTGTGTTACCTGCGGATCCGGGCCATAGTGGTCTCTGCCACCAGCACCGACTCCTCGTCAGGCAGCAGCTGGATGCCGTTTGGAAATCGTAGGTTCTCCATCACCACCGTCAGCTCTCTGCTCTCCGTGTCGTACTCCAGCACCCTGACAGGAGGAAATACAACAACAGGAAGTGACCGTGAGAATGCTTTTAATGTGAAACATCCGCAGGACTTTCATTAGGCTTTTAACATGTTTTCACCTAATTGATCAACACATTGATCCATTTTTTAAAGTTGTGAGAACTTGATCAGATGAAGTTAAATTCAAATAATGCGTTAAAAAAATTAATTTATCATTTAATGGTCACTTTAACTTCTACTACTACAGATAACAATTAATTGTCACCGTACCGGCCGTCGGCGGTGGCTTCCATGATGAGGTGCAGGTAGTCTCTGCGCTGCCACCTGCTGCTGGAGTCAGTGAAGTACACCTTCTTTCCATCCTGAGTCACCGCCAGGTCATTAATGAACGACAGCTTCCTGCCAGCGACCACCTGACCACCTGACACCAACCTGGTCGCATCACCTGTACAGAAAAAACAACAGATGGAGACACAGTGGAGTTCAGACCCTCATCCATCTGCTGCCTGAACTACTACTACTACTACTACTACTACTACTACTACTACTACTACCACTAGACATAATACTGATTTGTTCATTTCATGTCTTCATTGACCATCAGCACTGTTTGCCGCTGCGCCTCATGCTAGCTAACGTGGCTAACATGCAGTGTATGAGCATTACAATGAATTAATTTCTGATCAAAGTTGCAATCAAGAAGGTGAGAAACAAGGCAGCATGACACAGGAGACAATGAAGTGTCAGAGTCCACCACCATCCACCCGTGGTTGTGGTCTGTGGACGTTGACGGAGACCAAAAATAGAAAAATAAAACACGTCACGCACTGAATAAAGACAATCTGCTCAACATGTGACAGCTGGAAGAAACCCACGAAGAAGAGACCCTGGGGGGCCCACGCAGCTCACCTGTGGTGGGGTTGACCTCGAACAGACCCAGGTAAGCGTCGGCTACAAACAGAGTCCCGTTGGGTCCGACCCTGATGCCCAGCGGCCTCCCACAGCTGGACTCCTCCTCTCTGGACCCTGCAGGACACACACTGATAAAACCTCCGGCAGCTGTTGGTGTTTATCAGCTTCTGCTGGATCACTTTCATTCTAATTTTGTTTCTGACTACTGAAATGAGTCTGTGAAGCTTTCAGATATGATGTCTGACTACAGATCAGAAACGACGAGTCCGTGAGACATGAATGCAGATCTCAACAGAGCAAAGTCAGACCCACATTTACGCGGACCTGATCAATCTCCTTGATCATAATGCTACAGTGACTTCCTGTTTACACAGCTGACTGCTCTTGATTGGACAGTGCTACAGATGTTTCCTAGCAACAAGTTTTACTGATTCAGTAAGTCTCTTGTTTGAAGGTTGTGAGTTACTGAGGATGAATCTATGAGCTGCTGCAGCTTCGTCCAAACGTCACTGTTTCCTGTTTGAAGAACCGCCACAATAAGTTCATTTTAATCTTCACATTCATCCTGACACACCTGCTGACTCACACCTGACTGCAGTCAAAATTGAGCTGAAGCATCAGTAAGTCTGTAAACCGCTCTGAGCGTGTCCTCACATCTCTGCACCGACTTCCCGTTTCACAATAAAAACTGACTCGGAGTGTCTCCTGCAGCTGAAACCGTCGCGGTTTCCTCCTTTAAAGGGACGGTTCAGGTTTGTGAAGCAGGGTTGTATGAGGTGCTTCTCAGCAGTCAGTGTATGAGCAGCTGTAGAGATACTGAGCGGCTCAGTTTGGATTCACAAAAGTCCCACAAAGTAACCGATGGAGCTTAGATGGATATAAAGGCTTCAGTTTCTCTTCTACTCTAAATAAAGTGCAAATTAAACCTAAACTGATAAAGTGGGTTTTGGTGCTGCTCTGTGCTGCTTCTCCAGACTTGAGCGCAGCAGCCTGAAGTGACTTTCACATGATGCATAGAAATCCAGGCTGAGATGAAGCGACTCTGGGATCAGAGTCTCGCACTCTGTCTGACTGTTGGTCTCATGTTGAATCTCTTCTTTTGTCTGTTTAATGTTGAAACAAACAGGAAGCAGATGAAGATGTCAACACGTCGCTGCTTCCAACAGTTTTTCACTCAGTGGTTGAGAAACAGGCTGAAACTCCAGAATGAAGCAACCAAAGACAAACAGAGACGAGACGCCACAGCCTGTGTGTCCACATGAGTCCAGGTTAAAGGTCAGTGCCTGAGCCGAAAACACGCTGACTCATCTGTCTGTCTGTCTGTCTATCAATTAATGAATATAATGTATCTGAAAAATAAAAATAACGTGACGAGCTAGCTAAACTTTGAGCTAAACTAAATCAGCTAAACTTAAAACAGAACGAAGGCAAACGTCCCATTGACATTAAGTTCATCCAAAGTTTTTAAAATTTGGATTTTTTTTGTTAAAGAAAGTTTGAAAACGTCACTAATCTGAAATCAAATGAAGCCTTAAAATAAACATTTTAGTTCAGCGTTTTTGTTAGTTTGCATTACTTTAATCTTTACACTTAAGTTGTAAAACCAAACTAAGCTCTAAACTGAAGCCTGAACTAAACTTTAGACCAAACTTAACCGAATCAACTTTAAACTTTACTTAACTAAACCTCAAGTTAAACTTTAAAGTGAACTAAACTGAACCTCTAATTTAAAATAAGCTGAATCTTAAACTAAACCTGATAATAAATCAATCAAACTGAATCTTCAAAGCTCTCTCTTTGTTTTCTCACCACACGGCAGTTTTCCGAGTCTCGTCACCGTGAAAATTCTTCGACCAATCAGCTTCACGATCTTCCCGTCGGCCGTTCCAGTGAACAAAACATCTGCAGACAGAAGAGACAAACATCTGTCAGCTCTCAGTCTTTGTCATGGTCTTCATCATGGGGCTTTAAACCAAAGAAAACTTTCTGGACGTCAGTTTTAACGAGGGCAGTTTGAGTGTGAAGCCATGAAGATGAAGAAACCGTCACTGTGACCTTTCAGAAGCTCGACATGAAGACATTTCACAATGACTGCAGCAGACGCGACCTCTGACCTCTGTGGCTGCAGCCAGAAGCCAAACTGAGGAAATCTGAAGAAACCTTTTCACGCGTTTAGCAAGCAGCCTCTTCACCTCTTACCCCGAGACTGATCCCAACTGAGCTTTACACTCAAGACTAAACTTCAAACTCAACTTCAAACTTAAACTAACCTTTAAACTGAACAGAACTGAAAACCGAACCAAACGTCAGGCTGACCTCCGATGTTGGCGATGGACTCCGGTCCGGTGATCTGGTCTTCAAACAGCCTCTGAGCCTCTCGGAGCTTCAGGTTCGGCTCCCAGCAGCCCTTCATCTCCGGAGGCTCCTTCAGACTGCAGGACACAAAGCCACCAGCAGGGGGCAGGAAAGATACAAGCGTCAGGAAAGAAGTCAAGAAAAACGTGACTGTTGTAATTCTGAATCTTTATTCACCGAATATTCTTATTATTCTTTAAAAATAATTTAAACATTTCAAGCAGAGCGTTAAACACTGTGGAAACAGCTTCATGGCCATCGTTTGTGAACTACACTGATCTCAAGACGAAATGTGTCAGGATAACTGTTTTACCACACACAATCAGTAATTACTTAGGAAACCTAGACTTGTGAACCTCACATTTCAGATTGTCCTTGAACTCACCAACAAGAACACTGACCTGAACACTTCCGGGTGGATGGGAGACTCCAGGATGAGGATGATGACCAGGAGAGGAAGAAGCAGGAAGCCGCCCAGAGAGAGCAGAGTCACCTGGAAAACCTTCCCACTGTAGGTGCTGCTAGGAACAACCACAGAGACCTTTAACTAGAACCTGAGTCCAGGACCGGATGTCCTGCGGGTTCCTCAGGGATCTGTCCTCGGTCCCGCACTCTTTACTTTAGCTGTTAGCTAACACGGCTAACGCAGCTAACAGACACACATAAAAGCTGTTTTCACAGAAATGACGTTTCGTTGTCAGAATATTTTTGTGAAGTGAAACAGAAACAAGTTTGAACCTGCTGTGATCAGAAGTGACGTGAGCCTTCACGGCAGCCCAGGTGAGTCGCTACAGGTACGCAGGTACAGCCTCTACCTGTTCTCCATTGTTACAAGCTATAAATTAAACCTTAAAAAGTTTTAATAAACCTTCACCTCAAACCGCATCAGCAGAGGAATGTGATCAGCTCTCCTGTATTAATGACTGGTTCATCAGAAACTAATCAGCTTCTGATGGATCAATCATCTCAGCAGGAAATAAAGCACCGGAACTCTTCCTGCACCTGCTCGGTTTCTGTTCAGTTTCCGGTTTGACATCAGCTCGTTCTAATCAATAACACTGACAGACACACTTCTTATTATATCCATAATCGATAATCAATCATCCTGAATCAATCAGCGGCGGCCTCTGTGTTCACGAGGCTGCAGCAGCTGCGATGCTAACAACGTTAGCCTCCACCAGGTGTTTCTGTTCCAGGTCCACACCGGGATGTGGCTCAGAAACCGCTCCTGGTTCTTTCTTACCCGGATCCCTTGTGACGATGGTCCGGCAGCTCGTCGGTGATGACCTGCGGTCTGTGGACCCGCCGAAACCGGAGCCCCTCCGTCTCATTCATGCTGGACTCAGACGGTTAGCTCGGCTCGGCTCGGCTCGGTTCTGTTCGGTGAAGCTGCTGTCCTGGAGCTGGAGCGACTCTTCGTGCTGAGGTTTAAGCCGGGTAGAGAGGGAATGGACCCGGAGCGAAGCGGCGACACATCCCACCTACACTGTTTACATCCACGACAGACAGCTTCCGGTCCACGACTTCAAAATAAAAGACCCACCGCCAAACGCATTCTGAGTTTCTGAGTTCTTTTTTTTTTTTTTTATTAAAATTCTCAATAAAAAACTTTAAAAAAGTGAGAAAATCTAATAATCACTAGATAATAATAATTAAAATACAAAAGAAACACAAGGCACATAATTTTAATTAAAATAAACTTAAAGGAAACAAAGTGATACAAGTAAAAGGAAGTAAGACTTAAGAAGAAAACGGAAAATTTAAAAAATATAACCATAAAACTGAGAGGGAGCACAGCCTAAAAACATGTTATTTTCATCTTTAAATGATGCAGCCACATGACTGCTGAAGATTTTAAATCCCTGAAAGAAAAGAGAAAAAACAACTTGTTTTGTTTTCCTTGTCAGAGTAACTTTCCACAGCAGGTCATAATAACATTAAACTAAAACAATAAGTGACTGAAACAGATTGAAAATGTCTTTTATTGGACCCTCAGAGCAGCTGTGTTTTATTCTGGACAGAATATTTCAACATAGTTTCACATTTTGATCATTTCCAAAAACTTGTCGACTAAAATGTTTTCAGATCGATGTACAAAAACACAGACGGGTGGAAATAAATGAGTGAACGCACAGTGATGTGACCTGTGACCACAGGCAGAAAGTCTGCTGTCATATTTGGTTAGTTCTGATCTGTCAGTCAGTGCAGTTATTCACATTCAACCACTGAGTCTCAAAGTCTGAACCAGCAGAGACCCCAACAAAATGTCTCTTTTTATATTCCCTTCAACTGAAGTGTAAGACACTTCAGGATGTTGTAGCCTGCGGTCCATCACGCGGAGTCACACTTGTGCTCCCTGAGGCTCCTCCTGGAGGTGAAGCTCCTGCTGCAGGCGGAGCAGCTGAACGGCTTCTGTCCCGTATGAACCAGCTGGTGAGTCTTCAGGTTGTTGTTCTGGCTGAATCTCTTGCCGCAGACGCTGCACTCAAACGGCTTCTCTCCGCTGTGGATGCGCTTGTGTCTGACGAGGTTTTGCGCCACGCTGAAGCTCCTCCCGCAGACCTCGCAGACGTACGGCTTCTCTCCGCTGTGCGTGCGCTCATGCAGCGTCGCGCTCGCCTGCGTGGTGAAGCTTTTCTGACACTGAGCGCAGCTGAACGGCTTCCCCTCCGAGTGGCTGCGCCGGTGCGTCTTCAGGTAACTCAGTGAGCTGTAGCCGCGGCCGCACACGTCGCAGGAGAACAGCTTGCTGCCACTGTGCAGCTTCAGGTGAGTCTTCAGGATCTGGGCGCTACTGAAGCTCTTCCTGCACTCGTCGCAGGTGTGAGCTTTCTGCCCGCTGTGGACCAGCTGGTGGCGTTTCAGCGTCGTGGACGAGGAGAAGCTTTTTCCGCACTCACCGCAGCTGTGCGGTTTGATGCCGGCGTGGCTCCGCTCGTGCACCAGCAGCGCGGTGCGCTGTCTGAAGCCCTTCCCGCAGGCGTTGCAGATGAACGCCCACTCGCCGCTGTGCACGGCGCGGTGCACCTTCAGGTGTCCGGCCTGCGTGAAGCTGCGGTTACACACGTCACAGCTGAACGGCCGCCGGCCAGAGTGGACCAGTTGGTGGCGGCGCAGGTTGGCGGACACACTGAAGCGTTTCCCGCAGGTGTCGCAGCTGAAGGCCTTCTCTCCGGTGTGGACGCGGCGGTGCACCGACAGACTGCTCCTGCTGGAGAAACTGTTTCCGCACTGCTCGCAGGTGTGCGGCCGCTCACCTGTGTGCGTCCTCAGGTGAGCTCTGAGGCCGCTCTGCTGGCTGAACGTCTTCCTGCAGACGCTGCAGGTGAACGGCCTCAGTCCTCTGTGGACGGTCAGCTGGTGGACGTGCACACTGCGGCGCGTGGTGAAGCCTTTCTCACAGGTGGGACATTTAAACAGTTTGTCCTTCAAGTGGACTCTTTTATGTGCGGACAGGTAACTGTGTTTGGAGAACTCCTTTCCACACTCTGCACACCTGAACCTCTCGTCTGTTCTCTGGCAGGTCAGTCTGTGCTGTCGGAGGCAGCACCTCGCTGCCAGCGTCTTGCCGCAGGTCAAACAGGTGAGCAGCCGGCTGTGGCGCCGCCAGCTGGACGCCTGGTGCGTCCTGAGGTGGCTGCGGGTGCCAAACACCTTCCCGCAGTGAGAACAGCGGTGGGGCCGCTGCTTGTTGTGCACGGTGAGCTGGTGGACTCTGACGCTGCTCCGGGCGGAGAAAGTTTTCCCACAGGTGGGACAGGTGAAGGGCCGCTCTCTGCTGTGGACCCGCAGGTGAGTGCTCAGGTTGGTCCGTCTGGAGAAGCTGCTGCCACAAACGCTGCAGCTGAAGGTCCGTCTGCTGCCCGCCGGAGGAGTCTGCTCTGATTGGCTGGTTTCACCTGTGGGACTGTCTGATTGGTGGTTCGCCTCCACCTGAGCATCTCCTTCAGCTGCAGGGCGGGTGGAGTCCTGCAGAGGCTTGACTGCAGAGACAGAGATCATCAGCGAGAGAAGAACAAACACGAAGCTCCAGAACATCAGGACGAGTTCTCACCGTCCTGCTGATGGTCCCGCAGCTCCTGGTTCTCCTCTAGCAGCCTCCTCAGCTCCTGCAGGAGAGCTGCACAGAGCCTCTTCATCACAGCCAGCAGCTGCTCCTGCAACAAGAGCACACACACACACAGTATAACGCTGGTGAATTATCACAAAATGCTGGATTAGATTAAATTAAGTGTTCCTAATAAACTGGACACTGATTGTGAATCAGAGCATCAAGTCATCTTTAAACCTTCAGGACTTTTTAAAAAGTCTTTCTAAAGTCATTTATAGAAGCTGAGATATATTAAACAAAAGGAGCTGAATTGAGTGAAAAACCCAAAAAGCTATAAAGTTTAGAGTCTGTTTAAAGCTGCAGCTGTAAATCTGAATATGAAATAAAATCAGTATTTCTCTTTACAAACACAGAATTTCACTTATTGTCTGCTGAGGCCTCGGCTGTAACACAGTGGACTGAGTGTGTTCAGTATTCACAGACTCACTGTCAACAGTTCTGTAGTAATTATAAGAAAGAAATAAAACTAATTTTTACATTTATGGGTGATTATAATGACAAGATTAAACATGCACACAGAAATGTGTGTTTTGTTTTAACTTAAATAACCGACATTCTTCCAGAGAGACTAAAACATAAAATAAAAGCACCACGGTACGGGAAGCTAGCGTTCCTCTTCACACCAGCGTGTCCCGGTGATGACCCGTGTTGCTGACTGACCTCAGCCTCTGCGCCTTCATCCGACTTCACTTCGACTCTCTGACAGATTTCAGCCACCGCCGCCAACATGAACTCCTCCAAGATGGCCGACACCAGCCGCTCGGCAGAGGACGACATTTCATTTCAATACGAAGTCAACTTTAACAAGAACTAACGCCTGCAAACGAAACATCACACCTGATTCGTCTGTATTGTTGTTTCTGGGCCGCCATTGCTGAGCAGAATGCGACACTTCCTGTTCATTGACGGCCGTTTTTACGACAGGAGTGATGGAAATTCGCCCCCTGCTGTCCGGAGGTCACAAACACAACGACAAAAAACACTGAAGATAGATATTTCACGTTTTATCTGAAGGTTTTACTGTTTTCTAAGTGACTGTTTCTCTTCTACATCTGATGATGAGTACGTTATATTGCGTTTGTGATCTGTAAACCTTTATTGAGATTAAAATCAGACACATACAGCAGATTCATGTTTATTAGTGAACGTTTATTTCTGCACATTAATGATACGTCTGATCAGATTTATTGTTAAGAAATGATTTCAGCTCCAAACCATAAATCTACAAAATCTGCCCATGTTTGCAAAATATATATCTGTTAAATGAAAAACATCAAAAATAGTTAAGAGTGGAGGCAAATAGGGGAAAAAAATCTTTGAAATCAAAGTTGAATTTTCGTTTGATTAAAATAATTTTCTTCATCAAAATCACATTTAAAATGATTAAATAATTCATATTTTTATAACCAAAATTTCAAAATTGAACGTCAAAATTCAGATTTTCAAAATAAAGTCAGAAATTGGGAGTTTAGTATCAAAACAGATTTTTCCTTCACAAGGCACCGACGGTTTTAGTATCTTCAGTACAAGAAGTTCACAGCTCATCTGACATTTCATGTTTTACAGCTTGTTCTTGGAGGATTCAAGGCTGATGACACACACACACGCATGCATGTACACACACACACACACACACTCACACACGCACACACACACACACACACACACACACACACTTGTATTTGTCAAACAGCTGAAAGTGAGTAAAGGTGTAAATGTGATTTCTGTGTGCTGAATATGAATCCAGGCAGCACCGTTAGCTTAGCTTAGCATAAAGACTGGAAATGGGGGGTACAGCTAGCCCTGCTGTTAGCTTCCTCTTCAGAGCTTTCTACAGTTTAATCATTCGAGGTGTGATGAGTATGAGGCCTGATCTTCATCTTCTCTTTCTGTGGTTTCCTCTGAGTTTAAGAAACGAGTGAAGACATTTTAAGTGTTTTTACGTGACAGTAAGTCTTGTGAGGAGCAGAGGATTGTGGGTAAGCACAGAGGTGGGAGGTTGCTGGTTCAAATCACCCAACTGTCTGAATCGTTTGACTCCGGGTCTACCTGAGGAACGATGATGTCATCTGTACCTGACGACCTGCTTGGTGTCAACAGACAGGAAGTTGTTCCTCCCTTCTAATGCTTCTTCTTCTTCTTCTCTGCCTCTCCTCTCTGCTTCCTGTACTGCTTGTGGGCTTCCACGATCTCCTTGATGACAGATGGGTCGTCCAGTGTCGACACATCGCCGAGGTCACCTGTTGTCTCCATGGCAACCTTCCTGAGGATCCGCCTCATGATCTTCCCTGAGCGAGTCTTCGGCAGCCGCTTCACCACCTGAGAAACAAAGACAATACTGATGCCCGATTGGCTGACAGGTGTCTTCATGTCAAGATCAATGGGAGAGGCAAAAACACCTGGATACAGGTGACCTCGTCACTCACTGCAGGAAGCTGAGAGATGTTTGATGAAGATGATGAAGATTTTAAGACATGTCTGCAGAGTCTTTGAGCTGTGATCATACAAGAGTATGAGGTCACGCAGAGGGACAAAGCTGTCTTTGTCCTTTTATCAGGACAGAAACGTCACGCCTGAGACTCTGAATATTTCATATGTTTACATGTTATCATGGAAACCAGGCACCTGGCCTACACCTGCGTTTGTGCGTGGCACAGTCAGACAAACACTGAGTAGAAACCAGAGTGAGAGAGCGCCTCACCAGGAAGTGATCTGGGACGGCGTATTTGGCGATCTTTGTGGCCACGAGTTCTCTGAGCTGCTGGATGATGGCGGCGGGGTCGTCAACCAACTCCTCCTTCAAAACCACGAAGGCAAATGGTACTGAGAGCATGCATGCACACGCGCGCACACACACACACGCACACACACACACACACACACAAACACACACACTCATTTTAAACACATGTGTTAACTTCACTTGTTTTAAGGAAGGAAGGAAAGACAGACAGGCAGACAGACAGGCAGACAGACAGACACACAGACAGACAGACAGGCAGACAGGCAGACAGACAGGCAGACAGGCAGACAAACAGACAGACAGACAGACAGACAGACAGACAGACAGACAGGCAGACAAACAGACAGACAGACAGAGAGACAGACAGACAGACAGGCAGACAGACAGACAAACAGACAGACAGACAAACAGACAGGCAGACAGGCAGACAGGCTATACAATGGCTGTATTTTTCATGGACCTCAGATCAGTTCTACCTAAAAGTAAAAGCATTTTGTACTCTAACATGACTCCTCATGAGTTAAATCTGAATCCTGAGATGCTTGATTGAGACTGCTGTTCTCCACTGGTCAGTCGTGTTAACGTCACCTTCAATGAATGAGCCTTAAATCTTTCATGTGGTCAGTTTCCTAACAGACCAGCAGGAGGCAGCAGGGTGTCAGAAATCAAAGCTGTGTACATAGAAATGACTTCACTGCTGTGAAACTGAATAAATAAATGAAGGAGTAATAACAGAAAATGGTTAGAAAGTATTCTGACTGTATTTATTGATTTAAATATGAATTCTTTATACAATAATTTCACTGAATTATTTTCTGTCTTTCTTTCTTTTCTCAGTAAACATCGTTTTCCACATTTAACTGATTGAAATGAAATTCACCAGAACAAAAACCTTTAGCCTCTACGCCACCAGTCTCCTCTGTGCCTTTATTCTGAAAGAGCCACCTGACTCACATACAAACAGCACAGGGGGCAGCAGCAGAGGACGATGGGAGGTCAGGTCAGGTGCGTTACCTGTGTTTTAACTCACCTTCTCCTTTGATATCATGTGGGAATCCAATCACAGCTGTTTCAGGAACAGCTGGATGTTCATCCTGCAACACAAACAGAGAAACACACAACAGTGTGAGTGTCGAGCTCTCACCTGATAAAGGTCTAGAATCACAGTAACACCCTCTATCATCACTGTGTGTTCACTGTATGTGGCGTCTCACCAGAGCGTCCTCGATCTCCGCCGTGCCCAGACGATGGCCGCTGATGTTGATGACATCATCCATGCGGCCGGTTATCTGGTAGTAACCGTCCTCTGAGCGGTACGCTCCATCACCCGTGAAATAGCAACCTGACAGAAGCAAACATAAGCTCACGGACGGAGATAATAAACTAAATGACTGCAAAGCTTTACAGAGTTTTACTTCCACTGACCAGGATACGGTTTGAAGTAGGCCTCGATGAATCTCGGGTGGTCTCCATAGATGCTCCGAGCCATCCCGGGCCACGGCTGGCTGATGCACAGAGCTCCAGTGACAGAGTTACCTGACAGAGGTTCACCCTGACAGTCGCACAGCAGGATGTGCAACATGCAGGACAGCGACAGTTTACTCGTATGATGCAGCACAGCACACAAAGCCACAGGTGGAAAACACACAGCTGTTAGAGGAAAACTACGTCATGAGTTCAAATTCACCAAATTCACGCATCAAATAACCCATCCAAGAAACTCGTCTTTAGCTTTAGCCTCGGTGTGTTAGCATGATATCATGACCTGGGAACCATTAATGTTGATTTTGAGGCATTTGTACACATTAACATTCATTTTGTTACCTTAGAATATTTATCTGACAGCTTAGTTTGAGGATTTTGATTTTACATTTAAAACATTTGTGAATTTTTTAAATACCATAGACAAAACTACCCAACAAAACTCAGTTCAGCTGTAACATTAAACATGCTGCTCGCACACTCCTGCATGACAGACTCAACACATTAATATAACAAATGTGTATAATATTGTGAAAGAGGTCATTCTGCTGCATTAAATTTGAGGTAACAATTTGAAAGCAGGACTTTTATTTTGTCAAACTGAACATTTCAGCAGTGTGGTGTTGTTACTTTTACTGTAGTAAAGGCTCTGAATACTCCTTATACCACTGCACAAAACAGTAAAACTACTCTCATAAAACAAGAGAGTTCAGGTTCACTTGAGTTAGTTTGATAAAATATGAGACACAACAGATCATCGAATGTCTCCTTCATGTTCATTATGAGACCTTGTCAGTGTTTTTGTGGAAAAACAGCAGTTTTCCACACTGAGAATGAGGCCAGTGTTAAGTGGTACAACTTAAATCCTTCACAAACTGTCTATTAAACACGTGGACCGTCTTAATCAGCGGTTACAGTTTGTGTTAACGCTGAGAGGATTGCAGTGAAAGTAAAGTGACCCTGACCTCCTCTGAGGATGAAATGTGAAACTGAAGGAGGCCTAATCTAATCTAATCTACACTCAGTAACCAGTGATGATGAAAAACCCTCGAACGCCTGCAGATTACACGTCTTTAACGGAGGGAGAGAAATGAGGAAACTAGCGAATAATTAATTTGGGGTGCAGCGATCATCCCCACTGAGCCTCAAAGTCTGTTAATCAAAGCAAACAGATGCTGCTGGTCCTCTTTTAATGGAAAGATTAAACTGAGAAAGCAAGACGGGTCACTGGAAGGCTCATTTGACCTCTGACATCTACAGGCCAAATGGGGTTAATGAGACACAGAGATTGATGGCCGTCTGAAGCTGATTGGAGGAGAGCTCTGATAGATCCTCGGAGTCTCAAATCAGCCTTCAACACGTGGGGAGGGGGCAAAGTACACCAGCGGCATCCAGAAAAGGTGGTGTAGTGAGACACAGGCTGCTGAACGCCTAAATCAGTGAGTAATAATGAGTAATTAATATGCTAATGAGCAATAAATAATGAGTCGCATGATATTATGCAACCACTGATGACAGACGGTGTGATTGCACTCTGACTGACTGTGGAGTTCCTCAAGGCTCACTCCTTGGACCTTCACATGTTCCCTTCAGGCACATTATCCTATCAGATTCTAGGTTCTTACTTTATTTTCTAGAACTGTGTGGTGGCTCTTAGTCTCCTGCAGTTCAACCACAGCCAAACTTCACGGTAAAGCTCGACCTCTTTACATATATCATATTCCACTCTCGTGTCTTGAAGGTAAATCTGAAGCCACAGCCAGCAGTTGGTTAGCTTATATTAGCATAAAGACTGGAAACGGGGGGGAAGCAGTTAGCCTGTCTCTGTCCAAAGGTAAGAAAATCCACCGACCAGCATCCCCACAGTTCACTATGTTCTATCTCGTTTGTTAAATCAGAAGACTTGGGTTAAGAGACAGACTATTTCTTGGTCAGGATCAGTTCTTCAGGACAGTACAGTATGAAATAACTTCCCCACTGCAGACTGGGATCAAGTATAATAAACTTTTATGGATTTAGTGAGTTGTTACTCTTGAAGTTCTTTGCTCCCCATCAGACCTTCATAAGGTTTACATCAGGGTCCAGGTACAGTGTGGTTTTGTGGCTGTGCAGCTCTGTTTTCAGATCACCTTCTCTCCCATGAGAACCGGCTGAATGCCAAAAAACGGCCTCATCGCCATCGCCGGGATGATCGGAGCTCCTTCCTCTGCAGGACGAGGGGCGATGCAGACTCCACCGGTCTCTGCAGGGAGATGAGGAAGAACAAAACCCATTATTTCATATCAAAGGACAGAATTCCTCCACACACAGGGAGGGCTTCGTTCTTTGATGGTGCGTTCGAGTGTCGCTGGGTTTGTTCAATAAATATTTGATGATAAATATTTGACCAGGCATTAACACACCTTCAGACTGACCGGGCTGCAGGCACATCCTGGAAGACTTACTGCTGATATCAAAGCCATCAGAGTGCAGGCCCGGTAGCGCCCCCTAGAGGCAACCCCAACCTCTACTCCAACCTCTGTATTTTTGGATATGCATGGATATCTAACTGTAACTCAGCTAACACTACCTGGTTCCTAACTCACATGTGACTGAACTAACCAATCGGAGGCTGGGCAGCATTAGACTCAGCGGATTATTGTAACTGTTTTAACATTGCTGATGAAAATATCTAAACATGTAAATATGCAAATAATGAACTGTGTAAACAGTGTAAATTTTATTTGAGCAAAGTAACGAATCAAATATATAAATGCATTTCTAAACCTTACAGTACATTTAGCAGTTACCTCTGGCTGCCACTAGAGGGCCTCAGACATTGCTTCTATGTGCAGCTTTAATTTCCTTTAATTTCTTAATTTATTGGGGATCTTTTTCCTTTAAAGAGAAAGAAGCAGCTGGCAGAGAGTTTAAAGTCTGATTTAAAAACAACACACACACACACACACACACACACACACACACACACACACACACTCAGCGATTGTCGAGGAATTAGGTCACACACACTCACACTGCTGTCAGTGATCCTGGACGGTCTTGTCCGGGGGGGCTTCAGGCGCTGCGTTGGGGTGTAAGTGTGTTGAGGATTTGATCTTAATTCATTTTCTGCAGAGCTGCAGATGTTCTGCTGCTAATCGTTCAAATTAGGCTTAAAGCTTCAGTAAAGAGAGAATCAGACGGACTTACAGTCAGAGCCACAAACAAACTGACAAACAACAAGAGAGACGAGGAGACGAGGACACCGCATGAGAGACCGTCCGGTGGTGCATCTGCAGCCATGTACAGCCTCATTTCTTCCACTTAGTTGTTCAGTTTCTCACATGATGCAAACTTGTCTCTGTTTTTGGAGACAGACTGAACTCGAGTCGGGACGTTATCTGGAACCAGACTGTCAGAGATTTCCAGATATTCAAAGACACATGTTGAACCATGTGAGCGTTACAGCCCTGCAGATGCTAACATCCATCACTTTATTCAGACTGAAACGTCAGTGATGAAACGTGGCTCAGACGTCCATCTTCCCCTCAGGATGAACTCTAATGTCTTTATTCATCATCAGGTCAACACGTTAATGTGTTCAGCACTTTGATTGAAGAGCAAGACATTCCCATCAGTCTCAGCTGGACTGTTTACAGCTAGTTAGCTGATATTAGCGTGCTAACATGCTAAATTGAGATGGTGAACATCATACCTGTTAAACATCACCACATTAGCATTGATATTTTGAGCATGTTAGCATTTAGCTCAAAGCAGCACTGAGCTGTTAGCATGGCTGCAGACGGCTCGTTACTGTCTGCTAACAGTCCCACAGTTTTATAGATGAATTACAGTTTGTGGCTCATCTCACTTCATCGGTTCCTCTAAAGTGAACTTTATTGTGGTGGTGCAGCAGTGAACGATGGTGATTCCACACAGACTTGTTAAAACTGGACTTTATATGCCGCCTCCATGACTTTGATCTTACACTGCGCTACTGCTGGAAAGTGTCACCATCACATTCTCCACACGACGCCTCCCTGTGATCAAACTCTGCGCTTTATAGTTTGATCATAAAACGACTCTTCAACCAAAATAAGGTGTTTTATGTCCTGTGAGGCTTTTATGAGTCCAAGTCATCCAGGAGCAACAGATCACATGACAACGACCTGACCATGTGCCACTGAAGGACTGTCTGCAGGCCAGGTTCTGCTAGAGTACGTCTGTGAGGACTCACAGGAAAAACTGAAGTGTGTGATGTGCTGTTTTCCAGTAGCTTGTTAAAGCTGTGTCAGCTGATTTGTCGTCTGCAGGAAGTTGAATCTTTCCCGTCTTGTATGGGAAACGCTGCTCTGGTGTTTGAGTGAACAGAGCTTCACCTTGTGTGGTTTTGAAGTGTGCTGTTTAGATAGTCATGATTTATATTAAATTAAAGGGAAAGTATGGAAGGAAAGTTTATTTGTCCAGCAGAGCTTTACATCAGACAGAAAAGCATAAAGACGAGAAACACAAGAAGACATGAAATGACTTTAAAAAGAGTAAAACAGGATGAAATAGAATGAGGCGGATTCAACAGAAGGATCAACATTACAGCGCAGCTACAGAGTCAGATAAGAATGGATTTAAAGATTTTAATCTGAGGCCAACAGAAACACGTTCAGCCTGGTTCAAGAGAAGGAGAGCTACAGCAGACCTGCAGGTTTCTGACGGCTTGTTTCAGAGCTGTGGAGGACAGAAACTGGACGCTGCCTCTCCACGTTCAGCCTGGACTCTGGGCACAGTAAGCAGACCTGGTCCCAGACTGGACCGTTCACAACTCAGACCTTGTGTGTGTGTGTGTGTGTGTGTGTGTGTGTGTGTGTGTGTGTGTGTGTGTGTGTGTGTGTGTGCTTGCATGTGTGTGCACTGACACTTAGGCATGCGTGTTAGTGTGTCTCACCTGTCTGCCACCAAGTGTCGACTAAAGGACATCGTCCATCTCCAACCACACTGTGGAACCAGTGCCAGGCCTCCTGGTTAATGGGCTCGCCCACTGCACGCACACACACACACACACGCACACACACACACACACACACACACACACATACAGGCACACACACACACACACACACACACACACACACCATTGTAATAGCATTTTTGGCTGCTTTCTATTCACTTCATTTGTCTGACAGCTGCAGGGACCTCTCAGATTGCAGTGGTCTCCAGTGTTTCCAGTGTTTCCAGTGTTTCCCAGGTTGGGCCGCACTGGCCTAAACTAGCTAACCTACTTTTGTTGATAATACTTCGGTAGTTTTACTTAAATAGGATTTCGGTACTCTTACTTGTAATATAGTATTTTTATATGTTGGTTTGAGTACTTTTACTGAGGTCAAAGATCTGAGTTCTCCTCCACCGCTGACTTCACATTCATGTATGTGACCTCTATTAGAAACACAGTCAGCTAATATCGCTCTGATGAGGCTACAATACACTGAATATTGGTCTTTGCTCTGTGTCCACATCATGTGACAGGTCTAATATTAAATGTGTGGCTGAAGTCCAGTTTGTGTCTGATTACTGAACAAAAGTTATGAAACATGCTTCATCGAATCTTATCTCAGAGTCAGTAACTGACGGCGGAGTCCAACCTGAGGACAAACACACTCCATCAGTCCTTTAAAACAACACGAGAACATGTCTGACCCGATCCGAGTGTCCGCAGAGACGAGCGGTCGTACTTCTTCACCCAGCTGTCATCGTACTTCAGCAGCAGACGCAGAGCCGTCGGAGCGCCGTAGAACTGAGTGATCCTCAGACGCTGGACCGTCTCCCAGTACCTGCCTGAGGGACAGCATCCACACAGATAGAGAGAGACACAGAGAGAGACAGACAGAAACGGGGGGGGGTGGTGGTGTCAGGAACATGGAAGAGGAAGAGTTCTGGTGGTGGTTCTTTGGGGTGAGACTCACTGATGATGATCCTATGAAAGTGCCTTCAGTATGGAAGCTCATCGAACAGGAAGTAACCCCAGATCACATTCAGGGAACACGACAATAAGAGATTTTTAATTAGTCGTCTCATTTTTACTTTCAAAGCTTCCTCCTGAACCCCGAGCTTCAACCTGCCGACCACAAACTGGTCAAAGGTCAAGCCCAAAGCATAGCGACAGAAGGTCACTTCCTGTTGGGTCAGGGCTGCGAAGGTGAGATAAAGTGGCTCCACTCTGCATCTGAAGGTAATAAAGCGACGTTAGCAACAGTAATGAGTAACCAAACGCTGCAGAGAGCCCGATAAAGCAGACGACGCTCCCTCTGTTCATTCATTACTGACCAGCCTATCAGACGGCTCCATGCTTCACGACCGTTTATGGAAACTGAAACGCCCCCTCACAAGGCTCGCATCAGTAAACCAACAGGAAGTACAGAAACCACCATGTACCACATGAGGAGGGACTCACTGATCTGCCTGACAGAACACCTGGACAACAGGTTTCAGCTGTCCTCACAGACATGACAGCAACCTTCCCAGAACACCTGAATCTTTACCTGCGTTTCCTCCTCAGGAACCAGCGTCTGCTCTCAGGTGTTGGCCGACCAGAAGGTCCCTGCCAAGAAATGTTTCCTTTTTCAACATGAGGTGATTTTATCGTACCGGTCTGTCGTGGTGAAGAAGGAGCTGAGCCGAAAGGCGAAGCTCTCGATTTACCGGTCAATCTACGTTCCTACCCTCACCTATGGTCATGAACTTTGGGTCATGACCGAAAGAACGAGGTCCCAGATACAAGCGGCTGAAATGAGTTTCCTCCGCAAGGTGGCAGGGCGCTCCCTTAGAGATAGGGTGAGGAGCTCTGTCACCCGGGAGGAGCTCAGAGGAGAGTTGCTGCTCCTCCACATCGAGAGGAGTCAGCTGAGGTGGCTCGGGCATCTATATAGGATGCCCCCTGGACGCCTCCCAAGGGAGGTGTTCCAGGCATGTCCCACCGGGAGGAGGCTGAAGGATGAAGCGGGAGAAGACGGACGGATGGACGGACGGTGATTTTATCGGCCTGGAGCGTTCAACAGAAAGTGAAGCTCTGTGATTGGATGGTTGTTGGTGAAATGCACCCTGGGTGTTGTAGTTGACTCGTTCTCATTAACTTTGTGTTGTAGAGTTTCACAAACATCACAAAGTGCCACAGCGCTGAACGCAACCTCTGGTTGGTCTGCAGCTCTGCTGGAGGTCTGCGGACGTCAGCAGAGTCTCCAGTCCTGGATCTTACCTGGGTCCGGGTAAACAGGCGTGCTCTCAAACAGGACGGTGGTGGCGCCGTTACACAGCGGGCCGTACACCACGTAGCTGTGTCCCGTTATCCAGCCGACGTCCGCCACGCAGCCGAACACGTCGCCGTCCTGGTGGTCGAAGACGTACTGGAGAAATCAGACAACAACAACAGGACGAGAGTTAAAGCTGTTTGCAGATCAGAGCGTCTGAATGTCTGACAGTCAATCAAACGATCCCAAAACACTACACAAAAACTACTGTAACTATGTACATTTACTCTAGTACAGTGTACTCAGATTAGATTCAACTGTAGTGTCACCGTGCAGGTACAAAGCCAGTGAAGCAGTTAGTATCTAAGCAGAAGTACCACTACCAGTACTTCCTTAAGATACAAGTACAATTCTGGCATACAGTTTTCACTTTATGTCACTTTGACACATGGACATGTTGGACCAGTTAATACAATTCGATGCAGTATTATTAGAAACAAAAGTACTCAACAGTACACAAAGCAGAGAAAATGAACTCAGCCTCACCATCTACAAAGTCCTGCTTATATACTTATACCTCATTTATAATGAGGTCATAGTGCCTGAGGAGTACTTTTACCTTTGATACTTTAAGTACTTAAGTTCCTGATACTTTCATCCCTTTACTCAAGTGAAGTTATGAATGCAGGACTTTTTCCTGTGAGGGAGTATTTGAACAGTGTGGTATTGCTACTTTTACTGAAGTAAATAATTGGATTCCATTACTGATGAAGTACTTTCTAATCAGTGGACATTAACGAAGACCAAACTACTCTCTAATTACCATCATGAAGGAGTCCTCTGAAGATGTCCCTCTGAAGCCTTCATGGTCTCTCTCTCTGTCTCTCTCACTCTGTCTCTGTCTTTCTGTCTTTCTCTCTCTCTCTGTGTCTCTGTCTCTGGCAGGGTCTCTCGTCCTGGCGTGGACCCAGCTGTCCTTGTCTTTTTCAGATAAAGCAGCTTTTGTTCTGTTGTTTCGTCCAAACGAGCAGCGAGTCAAATCGTTAAGCTGCTTTAGAAATTAGCACTGATAAATATTTGGCAGTGATGGCGGGGGGGTGGGTTATGTTTTTACTCAATTATCATCATAAACATCACGCCAATCCCTGCAAACACACACACACACGCAGAGGAAGCAGATGTTTCTGCTCGTCCATCACAGCAAAGCTAATTTAAAGCTTTCTGAGGCAGATTTGGCCTCAGGGCTGCGTCCTCTTCGTCTTCTTCGCCCTCCTCTTCACTCCGAGGACAAACAGCAGCGTCTCTGTTTTGCCTGTTGTGTAACTGCTCTCCTTTGTCTTTGCTCCCTCATTAAAACACCAACACGACCCAAATTAAAAGCGTGAGAGACAAACAAACAGCTCCAGTGTTAAAGCCGGCAGCCGAGTTTCATTCCAATCACACTGATTTCAAAATAAAGTTCCACTTTCAGCACGTCAGCGCTCACATGAAGTGAATCCCATTAATCCAGATAAATTTCACTGAAGACATGAACTGACTGTGCCTGCTGTGAGTGCAAACGTGGAGAGACAACAGAAGAAAGACAAGGGCAGAAAAGAGGAGAAGACAGGGTGAGGACATTTTGAACAGTGAGGACATTTTCCTCACTTTGGGACAGACCTTCAAAGAGCTGTTTAAGGGTTCTGACTTGGTTTTAAAGGTCAGGTTAGAACTAGGTTTAGGTTTAGGTTAGGGTTAGGGAATACATTATGTCAAAGAGGACAAGGACAGAAGTACACGTGTGTGTATGTGTGTGTGTGTACCTGGTGTGTCAGGGAGGCGTACAGCAGGTATCCAGCCTGTGTGTGGACGATGCCTTTAGGTTTCCCCGTACTTCCTGATGTGTAGAGAAGAA
Source organism: Chaetodon trifasciatus (assembly GCA_037975065.1). Classification (NCBI taxonomy): domain Eukaryota; kingdom Metazoa; phylum Chordata; class Actinopteri; order Chaetodontiformes; family Chaetodontidae; genus Chaetodon; species Chaetodon trifasciatus. The sequence continues at coordinate 199,095 of JBBMOE010000084.1, forward strand.
AAAGAAGATCCTCACTGTCCAGAGGCTCAGCAGGGCAGACAGGAGACTGAGAGGACATCACCTGCAAGACACGACATGTAACATGTCACAACAGGTACCTGTCCTCCTGTTAAGAATGACTGTGATTTCTTGCAGTGTGTATTTCACATCTCATGCAGCACCTTAATCAGTCGTCTCCAACATGTCTCGGTAAGTCAGGGATCATTCAATGAACAAGTGTGTCCTCAGGTGTCTCACCTCCTCCAGGGGGACGTCCAGCTCTCCCATCACGGCAGGGTTGTCTGTCCTCTGAGAGACGAACACGTGCCGGACGCTCGGGCAGCTCTTCACCGCTGTGTCCACAGTAGACTTCAGGTTGATGAGCCGGCCTCCTCTCACACCTTCATTACAGGTGACCACGGCTTTACACTGAGCTGTCAACACAACACACATCTGCTTCATTCACACCTAATGAATGAGCCTGATTTGACTCACAGCTGCCAGGCGTCTGTTTACTGTAACTATACAAAAGAGCTGGAGGCTGGAATGACCTCCACTGGTTTTGGACACTGGTGGCAAATATGTTTCCACTGGAAATATGACACCTGAGGACACATGAGCAGCTCTCTGTATCAACAGGCTGAAATAATGTCTGCGATGAGGGAAGAAATTGGCCGTTGGTTACCTGCAGATCTCTTCAAGTTTAAAAGTTTCAGAGACTTTAACACATCTCGTTAGTGCACCTCAAGCCCTTTTCAACAACAGGAACTTTTCCTGGAACCTTTGAATAAAATCAGGACTTTCCACCAGAGGAACCAGGCTTTTATGTTAGAGAAACAACAACAGTCAACAATGTCTATCAGTTGAAATGATGCCAAACTCGTATCTTACACAGAAACAGTAAAACTGCAGTTTGATTGCCTCCTCTCACCAATATTCTCCTCTTTAAACCTTTGAACTTGTTAAACTTGCTGTAAACCTTTAAATCTCAACAGAGTTTGGTGATAAAATATTTTCATTCATGAATGAATATCCAGAAGTCACAGACAGAAACCTGATCTGAGGCTGATCTCTTCTGGCCAGAAGCTTCAGCTGAACTTCCAGGTGATCACAGGTAAGTTAGACATGAGGAGCTCTGACTCGAACCGAATGACTCAACCCTGCTGCAGACAGACTAACAGGGTGAAAATGAACCTCAAATGCATGTTAGCTTCCTTCATACAGCAGCTCATGTAATGCCTAAATAGCATCAGGCTACTTACGGGGTTTGAGACCTGCAGTCGGTGTCAGCAGCTGCTCAGACTTAGCCTCATGCTAACGTTAAGTTTAGTTTCATCATCACTGAATTAAAACGGGATGCAGCTCATTAACTAGTTCTTATGTAGAGGTGAAATATTTACAGGTGACAGGTGTAACTGTTGTGTAGCTAACAACTAACAACTCTGCAACTAACAAAGCTAACGTTAGCATGCTAACATCTGAGCTGTTCAGAGTAAAAGAGGTGATATGGAGGACGGTCGACATATCTGACCTGAAACTTGATAAAAGCTGTTTAATAAAGACGTCAATCATAACATTTTACCGAAAATCATTTGCAAAGATTTAGCTTGTAGCCTCTCATCGTTTGGATGTCCTGCTAGCTTCTGATGCTACAATGACTTCCTGATTAGATAGTGGGTTGCTCTTGATTGGACAGTGCCCTGGGTGTTTCCTATCAACAGATTTACACTAAAGTCTTCCCTCGATCACCACCCTCCAAACTTTACATGTTCAGTTTCAGAACAATTGATCAACAGGCTGTAATAAACACTGCAGCCTCTCACAACCCTTTATATGGTCTGACGTTGACTGTCCTGGTTCTCCCACTTCTTCCTCAGCTACATTCCCATCATGCTCAGCTTCTCCTGCTGCTCAGCCAGCCGTAGGAATACCATGTTTGGGTTTGAGGGCAGCAACTGTTTCCAAAACACGCAAGTCCTTGAGCAGCGAGTCTGACCTCCACAGACTTGCTTAAACTAACAGCTACTGAGAGCTGCAGCTCACTTTACACCTGTGGTGGGTGGAGAGACTGCTGGGTAGAGCGAGGCACTCGTGCTGACACAGTTAAAGCCTCAGTTCCTGTTCACACAGTGCGACACTCTACGAATGCCTTGAAACATGATGGAAATCAAATATGAATAAAAGCAAACAGCTCCTCCCCTCTAGTTCCTGCAGGTGCGACCTTCATGCTGCTGCAGCTGCAGAACAAATGAGTGAAAGCAGTTTCACATGAACTTGTGACTCAACATAAAGTTTAATCCAAGTTTAACAGGCAACTGCTTTGACTAGAAAATTACCTGTAATTGAACAGAGCCATAGATAAGATTATTTACATACTGGTTCAGAGTCCCCCACTGCGACCACAGGAACCCTAAGAAATGTTTGACTGCAACCAACACATGTCTTTGTACACACCTGATCAGGTGTGTTATCTTTGGCAAATGTTATTTTCCCTTCACAATGGTCTAAATTATGCTCCAAAACTTTCCTCACAATGTCAAGAATATAATACAGGGAGTAAAAAATAACAAATCATATTATTCAAATTTAGATTTTTGCCTTTAAACAGTCAAAATGGTCCAGACTGGTCTAAAAACACTCATCCTCTAAGAGCAAGCAGTTGTTACACACAGATGGCTTCACAAATTATCATCACTTGCAAATTGCAGCTACATTTGCGAGTCCTACAGTCTTCTTACAAGTCACACATGTGGTGCTTCTTTAGATTAATTACATTTTAAAATTTCTAAATTTCATCTCAATCAATCCACTAGTTGTTGAGATATTTCAGTCTGAACCAAAGTGGTGGACTGACAGACAGACCGGCATTGGTATTCACTGAGCCACGCTGTTAGCATGGCTAAAAAAAACTCCATGAAACTACTCTTTGTGGTTTAATACTTCCTCATTTTATTTTTTTAAAGCATTTTGGAGGAAGGAGAACTGTTATGTCAGTCCAGTATTCTCTCTCTTTGAGCTCTGTTTTTGGTCTCCTCCAGCTCCTGAGGGAGCTATGTGGCTCTTCAGCTGCTAAATGCTTCACTGCATTCACCAGCTTGTTGCTGGAAACACTGAACCAAACAGGAAATGTGCCACAAAAGCAAAACTTGGAGTCAAAGGTTCAGGCTTTGCGGATTATGGCAGAAATGGAATATAACATTCATAGTTATGTTTTCAGTAGTGTATAATCACCTGAAAATGAGAATCGTGTTTTCGTTACCTTAGAATGAGCTCTAAGGAGTGTTCAGTCGGTTGTTATATGAAACTGCACCTCTAGATGCCACTAAACCCTACACACAGACCCTTCAAAGAGGCTATCAAGCTTCATAGGGCTGCAGCTGCTAATACTGCCCCAATAAGACTGTGATGAAGTGAATATGAAAATCCCCATTATGATTCAGGTGGAGGAGGACTCACCATCCTGGATCCTCCCTGCCAGAGCCTCTGAGCTAAAGCCAGCAAAAACCATGGTGTGCACCGCACCGATACGGGCACACGCCAACATGGCTGCCACCGCCAGCGGTGACACTGGCATGTAAATGGCGACCCTGTCCCCTTTTTGGATCCCATGGCTCTTGAGGGTGTTGGCGAGGCGGCATGTGGTCGCCAGCAGCTCTCTGTTGGACAGACAACAGAACATGACAACTGAGATTGATGGTGTTGTTAAAGATGATAATTATATCTTTGTTGTGGTACCTCATAATTTTCTATTTGCCAACCTTATTTCTCTTTGTGAGAAATGACAACAGATAAATAGTTTAGAAGCTATCACAGTCTTTAAAATCATCAAACATGCACTGATTCATCACTTAAAGGTACCTTCTGTATGTCACTTGTATATAAATATATTATGTAAAATAAATTATACCATAGTGACGTTGAATTTTGGTCATTCTGATGCCAACTGCAGTTTGTAGTTTTTCATTGCCCCATGTGTGTATATGTGTCCCAAAAAAGTTTGAACAGTGAGTATGTGTGTGATATCCTTTATCGAATCACAAACTGATGAGGTCAAACATCAAATATATTGTCTTTGTACTGTTTCCAGTTGAGTTTATGTCGGAACGGATCAGCAGGTTATCACATTCTGTTATTCTGTGATGTTTTACACAGCGTCACAGCTTCTTTTTGAATCAGTCGTACATTCCTTCGCATTCATGTTGCTATAATGACTGTGTTCTGTGTTTCTGACTGAGAAAACTTAAATACAGCACACTATGGTGATAAAAGTCTGTATCATCTGCATGGGAGGTTCATTCGATAAACAGTGTCATCTGCATAGAGGGAGGATGCAAAGAACTTATCACTGAGCAGATTTATGTTTGTCTTTCAGATTAGATGTTTCCAGATTTTCATACCTGTAGGTCACCTTCACCTCAGTGCCAGGTTCGTCTCGCTCCCAGATCAGAGCCACTCGGTCTGGATGTTTCTCGACATGGACGTCCAGACAGTTTACTGAGAGACAGACAAACAGCCACCGCAGTGCAAGAACAGAAAACCATCAGACACACAGTGTGTGGTGGTCGGTAAAGTGTTCACGAGTTCCACTGAGTTCAAAATCGACCAAAAGAGAAATAACCTGAAACTATTTTGACAATCCATTCATCATTTTAGTAAAATTGATCTGAATCCATCTTTGGATTGTGAGGTTTTTCTTAGTTTTCTGTTTACTATCATAGCAAGCTAAATGTTTTGCTAGGAGAAAAGATCACCTCTGAGAAATTGACGGGCATTTCCACCATTTCCACCAAACAACATCTGTCAGAGGAACTGATAATAAGGACAATCTTCAGGCGGAGCCCTACTGCACTGTATGTGACACTACAGAGCCCCTAAAACCTGTTTTCCAAGTTTCATGTATGCACAAATTATCCGGTTCTCACCAGAAACTGGTGGAAAAATGTTTGCTCTCAAACCCTTTGTATGAAACAAGCAAGTCAGAAAATATGGTGCATCAGTGTATTTTCCCTGTATCTTGTAATTACTGATACAGTACATGTCGTGTGGGAAAGTACCATAAACACACGTCATCTCAGTGTTGGCACATGATCCTGACGGAAACTGACTTCATTTATGCTGTGATTGAAAATGAATCCTAAAATGGATTTAAGACTGCAGATCCAGTTTGTGTCTCACACAGCAGGTTTACAACATAATTTATGTAACAGGAGAAAAAAATCCTGCTCTGTCACATCTGATACAATACAAATCACCCAGCTGTCAAATTGGAATATTATTGGATTATTATCAGACAGGAAAACAACAGAGAATAAAGACACAAAGGAACTGACAGTCTCTATATAATGACAGTGTATAGAGACTGTCAGTGTATATGTGCGTACAGAGAGACTGTCAGTGTCCATATATGTGCCATATATCCTGCAGTGTAAGAAGGAACGCCACCCCAGGTCCTTCATCACAGCAGCTGTCAGACTGTTTAACTGCGGCATCATTTAATGTTGATGCTGTTTCACATCATAACATCCTAAACCAGCTTTTTGCACTACTCCATTATTTATGCCATCATACGCTGGTATCATTACATCAGAGCAACTTGTCCTGTGCTACATAAGGACACTGTATTTTAGACAATATTTTTCATACTCATGTACATGATGTACGCACCACCTTCTGAAGCTGGTTTGTATCTTTTCACCTATGGTTGATTTTATTTTTTATCTTTTTTATTGTAGATTTGTTTTACTCTTTTTTTTACTCTGCTGCTGTAACAAGACAATTTCCTGAATGTGAAATCAATAAAGTCTTATCTTATCTTATCTTACACACTGACTGCCTCTATATTCTCTGACTGTGTCTATACAGTGACAGTCTTTATATACTGAGTGTATTATAATACAACCGCAATTGTAAAAGAGTCTGGACTCAAACCAGAATCAATCATTTCCAGTCAAACTGTTCACTGACAGCAGTTTTCTGAAGTGTTCCTGAGTCCATGTATTAATCTCCTTCATCCAATCATGTGTTCACAAAGTGGTGAACCTCACTCCATCCTCGCTTGTGAACGACCCAATCATGATACTATCACCTGTGACCAATGAGCCTGTTTACCTGTGGAAGTTTCCAGGCGGGTGTTTTTGGAGCGTTGCACGACTTTCCCAGTCTTCAGCTTTTTACCTCACTACATTTATTTGATAGCTTCAGTTTCTTTGCAGGTTCAGATTTTTAAAAGAAAATGGAATCAATTAATAAATGATGTGTTATTATAGATGAATCAACCCAGCAGAACATGAAGTCATTAAACTGAGCTCCACATTCACCACCTGCAACATTAAACTGATGAACACATGAATGCATCAATAACTAGAATCCAGTGATAAAATTAGATCTGACTCTGAAATTAGCCATTTTGCTAAATTAGTGCTTTTACTCTTTGTACTTTAATTATATTTTGATGCCGGTACTTTTGTTCTTTTACTTGTACTACTACTTTACTACTACTACTACTACTTTACTTGAGTATTTTTACACTTTGAGTTTCTGACATCACTTAAAAATCTGAACTTTTGTGCAGATGATTGATCCACGAAGGTTACAGAGCTGTCATCGATAAGCGGCATCATGAAGGCTGGAGCTCTGCAACAAATCAACTTTAATCCGGGACAAACGCGCTCTTCTCATGCGACAATCAGATACATTGATAACCGGACAGCTGATTGGTAACCGGTTCTTGTGCATAATCATCTCTCACCCGACACGTTAAGCTTTCCTCCCAGGAACCAGCTGATCTTCCCGCTGCTGAGCTCGCAGTCCCGGACCCGGTGGAACGGTTCGAACCAGCGTAGTCTATCAGTGGCGACGGATCCCCAGAAGTGGTCCGGGTCGGTGACCGAGAGCCGGTACAGATCCCGATGCGACAGCCGGGACAGCTCGGAGCTCCAGGTGCCCGGTGGAGGTGGCGCAGGCAGGGAGGACAGACGCCTGTGCGGGACCGGGCTGGTCCTGGTCTGAGCCGGTCCCTGGGTCCTGTAGCGACTCAGGAGGGTCCAGCAGAGCCTGGTTCCCCTGCTGCTGTGAGCAGCCATGTTGCTTCTGTGCATCCACAACTGTGACTGACACACCTCTGTACGAACACAACCTCTCTGTCTCCCTCAGGTGTCCTCAGGTGCCTGCAGGTATGGAAGAACGTTAGTGCCAAAATGTAGGTTCCGAACAATCACGTGACTTTCCAAACAAACACATTCATGTTTTCTCATTTTCTCCTGGAAGTTCCTCCTGTCTTGTGGATCTTCTGCAGGTTTTTTTTACACCCACTGGTTTTGATTTTCTGTGTTTTCTTTAGGTGAAACTTGATTTAAATCTGATGTGTTTCATAAAGGACGTTTTGGATCAAACTCACTGTGTAAACTCAACTGACAGCAGGTTTGTTTCCATCAGGCATCTGTTTTATCTGGATGACTCTCAAGAAAAGGTTTAATTTGAAAGCAGCCTGATCTCCTGGTCTGAGTCTGAAAGAGAAACCAAGCCATTAGAAATGTGGAGTGAAAAATATCAACACCACCCTGCAGGAATAACAAGTTTCAGTATTTTAGGGATTAATGGAAAGAAGAAATCTCCCAGCATTCATGTCATCACAATAAGTGTCTCTTTAAAACGATGAAATTTAACCAGGAGCAGAAACAGAATTATTCAGAAAGTTCAGATTTAAACTTAGAATACGATCAAAATGAAGAAAATCCTAATATGTTTATTATTAAAGCAGCCTCCTGCTGTGATGCCTGCTGCCCCCTACAGGCCAGCTCATGAACTGCAGCCTGAAGATCAAATCTGGATCAATTAGTTTAATCAGTTTTACATTAATTCACGTCATGTTAAATTTCATATTTAAATATATTTCAAAGTTTAACGGAAACATAAAAAAAATGATGAGAAAGAAAACACATTAAAATTAAAGTAAGTGGAGTTGAGCTCCTCTTCCTCACTCGACAGGGCTGAAAGCTCCAGAACACTGAGACAGTTTTGTGTTGTTACTGAGGTCGAGAATGAACTCAAATGGAAACAAAAACAGAAATTATATATATGAAACATCCATTCTAATCATAAAGTAAAGTAAACACTGGAGCTGACAGATGAGTCCAAACAATAAAACAAAGACAAAGAATAAAGAGTGATGCTGGATTTCATTCTGTTTTATTAAAGCTGTTTGTTTTCACACTGAACCCTTTAAGCAGATTAAATTAGTGCTGGTCGAACCTGCTGCTGGAATCAGATTAGTTTGTTGCTTGTTTGTCATTAATGATGAAGTTCATCCAGCGGCTGACAGCAGCCTCACGATGGTCTCCGCCAACCATTACCACAAAACTACTTCAGTACTTTGACTTCAGTAGGATTCTGAGCGCAGGCCATGAAGTATTTGTATGTGAAGTGTCCGAACACTTCCTCCGCCACTGGTGTGAGTTTGTTGTTGTTGGTTTCCAGTCAGAACCAGTGCTGCTGTGCAGTGACCTCTGACCTCAGATCTGCAGCCTCTTTGCGTTCACGTGAATATCTCTGACAGACAGATTCGTTAATCTGTTTGCGCAGCAGCTGATGGGACATAATTCAGATGATAAACGATGCTCGTCTCTGTAATCCAGCAGCCTCTCACTGTTTATTTTTCTACAGACCAGAGGTCAGATTAAAGGATGTATACAACGTTTAATCCCACCTTTGTGTTTGTACAATAGATTTAATCACCTTTCGGTCCTTTAATGATCCTCAGTTAATCTGCTGATAGGAGACAGAATCAGACACAACAGATCTGATCATCTGATGCAAACGACCAAAACATCATTTCATCCCGTTTATTCAAGAGACGCTCCACCGGATCTTTAAATGTTTATCACACATGGAGGGGATGCTCAGGCGTCCACATACTTTCGGCCGTATGTCTAACCTGGCAGAGTCTGATCGGAGGTCAGAGTCTGCCTCTGCTGCGTCTGCTTCAGGTGAGCTTTGGTCTGCAGGTGAGCCTTCAGGAAGGTGAGCAGGCGGAAGTGTTTCCCGCAGTCGAGGCAGCTGTACGGCGTCTCTCCGGTGTGGATGCTGCGGTGCCTCATGAAGCTGGTGGCCAGGTTAAAGCTTTTGGAGCAGAGAGTACACCTGTATGGCTTCTCCCCGGTGTGGGTGTACCGGTGGTCCCTCAGCAGCTCCTTCAGACGGTAACTCTTCCCGCAGATGTCGCAGTGGAACGGCTTCTCTCCCGTGTGGCTCCTCTGGTGAACTTTAAACTGCGACGGGTTGGGGAACTTCTTGCCGCACACCTCGCAGGTGATGATGGTGTCTCTGGCCGGCAGCTCGTCGGCTGGCAGCTCGTGCGAGTGTTTGCTGATGACGTGGTTCCTCAGGCAGCGGTAGCTCTTGCCACAGATGGAGCACAGCTGCCTCTCTCCGGTGTGGATCACCTGATGGCTGCGCAGGTTGGCGGCCTGGGTGAAGCCCTTCCCGCAGGTGGAGCACCGGTGGGGCCGGACCTCCTGGTGCACCAGTTTGTGGCGCGTCAGGTGGCAGGCGTGGTAGAAGCTTTTCCCGCAGACGTCGCAGATGAAGGTCTTGTCGAAGTGGGTCATGCGGTGCGTCTTCAGCACGCTGATGCAGGAGTAGCCCTTCCCACAGATGTCGCAGTGGCAGGTCTTCTCTCCGGTGTGTCGCGCCTTCACGTGCAGGTTGCGGTGAGCTTTGTGGTTGAACCTCTTGGGGCAGTAGTCGCAGGGGTACGGCAGCAGCCCGTGCACTTTGATCTCGTGTTCACGCAGTCTCAAAATGCCGGTGAACGGCGTCGCGCACACTGAGCACACCGGGTGAGACTTCTTCTCGTGGTCAGAGAGTCGCTCTGCGTTTGGAAACAACATCCCACACTGCGAACACTGGTGGTGAGTTTCTGTCGTCTCTGCAGTCCGAGACGTGTCGGTGGCTTTTGTCCACCGGCTGCGGCGCCTTTTCCCGCTGCACGCTGCAGAGACTCCGCCCTCCACTGCTGAGGCGGCGGGAGGCGGCAGCGAGGATGGCAGAGCGTACTTGTGGTCGGTGAAATCCGCCTGAAGGGGAAGGGAGGAGGAGGAGTCCTCGCTGTGCAGAGTCGTGGCTTCACCTGTCTTTTTATTTTCACCTGTAAAATAGAACAAAGAGGTTGAAATTCGAGTTAACGACTCTGATGACTGATTATTGGTCACTTGTGTCGATCTCAACTTTTCCACAGTTCATGTTACGATGAACTCACCGTTAGCATTATTGTTAGCATCGCTCTCCAGTGACACCAGCAGACACTTGGAGTCGACAGCAGCACTCTACAAAACAGAAGCAGTTTGTCAGTATTCAGTCGTTCAGAGGATTCTGACGGTCAGTGTGGATTCAGTCACTGACCCTGTAAACCAGGATGTAGGTCTGTTCTGTGGCCGGCGGCTCACCACCGCCTTCTTCACCTGAAACACACAGAAAGAAGTGAACAACACTCTGTTACCCAGAGCTCAAAGGGACACCTTCACAATGTTTGTTTAGTCCAAAAGTCCAAAGCTCAACATCATTACAAACACATTCAGATCATTCAAAGGAAAAGCTGCAAATCAAACGTCTGAGAAGCTCAAACATCAAATGTTTCGACAGCAAAAATCCCTGAAACCATCATCACAATGGATGATCATTCATTTTCTGTCAATCCACTGATTGATCGACTGATGGTTTCAGCTGTGCTTGTATAAACTGTTGGAATTTAATTTCTAACAAAACAGCAGATTTTATAAACTCTTCATATGTTTGTGTGAAAAGTGACTAAAGCTGTCAGATAAATGTGGGAGTAAAAAGTATAATATTTCCCTCTGAGATGTGAAGGAGAAAGTGACATGAAAAGAAAATACTCAAGTAAAATGTAAGTACCTCAAATTTGTACTTGAGTACAGTAACAGAGTTCCATCAGCCCACCGCTGTGGAAACTGAGCAGAGCTGTGAAGACCCCTGAACTGAACCGTGACGCTGCAGCTTCACTGTATGAACGAGGCTTTCTGTGCTCTCAGCTCACCTTCTGTTGGCGTCAGGAAACACTGGCCGCTCTCATCAGACTCAGGTGGATCCTTCAGGCCTCCTGGAGCCTCCTCCTGCTTCGCAGCGTCCACCTCGACAATCTTCAGGATTTTTTCAACAGCTTCAACACACAGACTGTCCACCAGAGCGCCGAGTTTTTCCTGAGAGAACGACAAAAATCACTCAAGATTTGCACATCAGAGCGAGTGACAATCTACTGTTACTGTGTTCCTGTTGTAAAACCTCACAATGAACACTGTTCAGATATACATAAACTAATTAAATCCATAGGAAATAGAACTACTTGTTGCACAAAAAGGTGATTTCACACAGCACTTTACAAAAACAGTGTTTACAAAATGCTGCTCAATGCAAACTGTGAAGCACAATATCAAGCAGGCAGGATAGTTTGCTGATAGCCAAAGCATGAAGCCGGCTGGCTTTTAACAGGAACACAGCATCATAAGCGGAGTCATTTAACATCAGGACAACAGTTATTAAATACAATCATTTAGTTCATGGTAAAACAAGCATCACAAATGTTCACATCTTTAAGACTTTTCACTAATCAACAGATGATGATGCACCCTGACATCCCACCAACAAACCCTCTGTAACTGTGACAGAGTTCAGCTGGTTAAGAGGCATCATGACAGAGAGAAAACCTGCCGAACTGCAGCAGGATGATTACTGAACCAACACTGTCTGACACGAGTGTTTACGCCTTAAAACCTCAACTCTTTGTTATGAGACTGGATCATGTTCAACAGTGTATATAGGTTAGCTAACAACCTGGAAAAAAAAACTTAGTCGATTTTTCAATTGAGTTTGGTGTAAATATTTGAGGACTATGCATGTAAAATCAAGCTCTTGTCTGTCCAATATTCTAAGAGTTAACTTCAGAATTTGAAACTCCATCACTCTCATACCTCGTCATTACACCGGGAGCCTCTGGAGCCGAAAGAGTTAACATCCTGTTAGCTGTTAGCTACAGTTAGCCACGGTAGCTTACCTCTGTTTCCGGATTTTGTTTATTCAAAGAGACTTTCTCCGCCGCGGTAAAAATCTCCGTCACCACCGCCTTGGCCAGGTCAGTTACGATGAGCGTCAGTTCATTTTTAAAAGTCACCAAATCGACCATATTTCACAGTTCGCGCACTTAGCAGTCAGCTAGCTTAGCAAAGCACGGGTAAGGGACTAATGCAGTTAAAGGAAATGACGTAGTTGTCTCGTCCAACGGCTAAGAACTTCTGATATAAAACTTCCGGCTGCTCTGGAGCTGATGAATGGAAAAAAAAAAACTTTGGAGTTTTATAACAATATTATTTTCTAACTTCAAGAATATAATATAATGTTATATAATATATATATTTTTTGGTTATTTCATTTTATTCGATATCGTTTATGTTCAATATATATGAGAAAAATGCACATAAAATGTACAAAAAGCACAATTTGGGCCAACCTTGATTAATAATCATTAATATTAAATGTAGGATAGCAATCATAACTTTTTTCTCTTGTCTTAGAATCATTTTGATTAATTAATTCATACAAAGTCTTGAACTTGACATTTTACTGTAATCAGTGGAAAACTTGAGATGTATTTTACCCAAATAAACATACGTACAGATGTTTTTAATCACTAACATCATTCATACTGACTATACTAACATTTACATTACCTGTATGAATGTTACAACATTATATGTTATATGTACAGAAGACTGTGGCTGCCAAAATGAAAATTAAATAATTTAATCAAATGAAATTTCCTTTGTGGGCAAATTATGTTTGATCAAAGGAAAAAGTTAAATTCAATTTGCGTAACTGCGCTAATATGTCCAATGCCTCTTTTGTGAAATGAAAGACAGTTAAGTATTAATAAATCTGACCAAGGTGAAAAGTCATGAAAAAGGCCAAATGGGCTCAAATCAGGGGATGATTCAAATTCAAAATCCAGTTTGCAAATTCATTCAAGTTTAGGTAGCACACTTTTGGACAATCACCAAATGAAAAGTCCATTTCACATTCAGTTTCTTTATGATATGATCATATGATACTTTTTGATTAACTTTAGCAGTAGTTAATTATTAATCTACATGAAAATGCAAAAGAAAATTGGACTTCTGTAAGTGTATTATGCTGTTTAACCTATTTTAAGCATAACTAAGTTTTTCTCTCTGAAATTTCCTTAAAAAAACATTTTTGGTGACATGGAGCTGTGACATGTTAAATGAAGTTTGATTAGTCTCATTAGTGCTCATTCGTTCTGTTTAATATGTTTATTAAATGAAAATATCCACAATGTTTATGTTGTGTTAAATGATTAAAATAAAAGTTCCAGTGATTCCAAAAATACTTTGTTTTTAATTCACCAGCTTGCTGAGCCTGCTGCTGTACATACATATAATCAGAATAAACAGACTTTTTCAAAAATTACATTTAAAGTACATTCATCCACAGAGCTTCAGTCAGGCTGATCAGTGCTTGACTGACAGTCAAACTATAAAACACACAAGACAAACAGGAATAAAACATTAAATACTCTCTTATTTTCAAAAAACAAGGATAAAAATCATACTCTCAGTACAATACAATGTTAAAGACTGACAGTGACATAATTATTTACATCCTCCTCAAACAGTTCACAGGTGTTTTAGAAAAGACTCAACTCAGACCGACTCCTCCGCGGCAGCGTTGCGTTAGCATGTTAGCATCTTGGGAGACTTTAGAATTTTTCAGCTGACATTTAACATGATAAGAAGCTTTTGCTTCATTGTTGAAAATCCCTGAACAAGTAACTGAAAAAGTCATCATAACAGTATTTTCGTCCCTTCACTGGTTTCAATATCAGTCTACATTTCCTAATGACTGTTAGCTTGCTAATACATTAGCTAATATTTTTTATTACATTACCAGTAAACACTCGTTAGCATGTTACCCACCAATTTACCAGCACTTGATTATTGCACCGATTACCAGCTAATGTTTGTTAGCATGATAAAATATTACTCACAGGCTAATAAGTTAGCATACTAACACTTATTAGCATGCTAATAGCTAGTGTTCTATTATTATATTTTAACAGTTAATGTGTGTTGTAAAACAGTAACCATATGCTATTTAGCATAGATATACCTTAGCTTACCAGTACATTATGAATTTTTTGTGTTTTGAGGTGGTGCTATCTCATGCTAGAACACAAACAGTGAAACTAGCGTATATTTTAGCATACTATTGCATGTTAGTATAATGCAAATTTTAAAATAGCAGTGGCCTATATGATACATGTTATATTAGCAGAAACTTTGTAAATGTTAGCGTAATAAAATAGCACCCAACAGCTGATTTTTAACACACAGTAGCATTTAGATATTTCCCTTAAAGCTTTATGTGATAACAAACAACGGAATGGCTGTTCACTCATTGGCTGTCCATGTGATCCCTGAAAGAACAGCCAATCAAATGTCCACTGCTGCCTCATGTGTCTGATTCGTCCTCCGACCTTCAGCTGTGCTCGTCTGATTCGCCGCCGCTCTGCCGCCGTGGCGAGGAGGCAGACTTTATCGAGCTTCCGGCCTCCTGCTGCTGCTGCTTGGAGGAGCTGGACAGGTCGATGGCCACCTCCTCCTCCATGTCCTCCTCCTCCATCTCCAGAAGCTCCTCCTCCTCATGCTCCACATCGCGTGTTGCCTCCCGGGCCTCGCTACCGGCCCGTCGCTCTGCAGCGTCGCAGAAGGAGTCACAGCGAGTTGAGTCTGACTCCTGAGGGCTGGAACACTTTTTGGACATTTCTAAGGACTTCTTGTGCATCCCTGTGAGGACAGAGACAGAGAGACAAATTCAGTTCAGTCTGCAGGGTTCAGATGGATTATTACTCTGCTTCAAATGAGATCAAATGCTCGGTTTCAAATTTAACCAGGTTAAAAAATGTCTCTGATAGTAAGGACTTTAGTAAATCTGTTGCTAGGAAACATTATTGGCTCTGTCCAATCGAAGCTGGTGTAAACAGGAAGTCCATGTAGCATCACATGCTAGCATAACTTAACAGTGTTAGAGTGAAACTGGACTTAGTTCCATGTCTGAATGTAAACACATTTTCATTTCTGAAACTATATCTGTATCAATACTGGAGTCTCAGTTTAACCCATCAACTATAAATGACTTTATTCAGAGTACAGAGCTGCTGCAGTTCGACTCATTGGTCACATCCTAATGACTGAAATGTAACTGACACCTCAGGGTTACATATAATTTATATAGAACATATATCATAAACACATTCATGGGATCATAAACTATTTGACACGTACATGATGTAACTGCTGGTGGGGCTCTGTTTGGGTCCCACACCTGTGTTATCAGGTGAAGTCTATATGTGAGTTAATCAGAGTTTTCTTTTAACTCAGTGTCATTTTTTTAACGTCACAACTTGTGGACCAACACTGACATCTGTGACGTCGCTCTAAATCATTTTACTTTAACTGAAGTTAGAGGTCCAAACTTTAGCTGGATATGAAACAAACTCTTGGTATTGTAATGAAATGAAGTGAGTTAAAGTGGCGTTTAGTGTGTAGAAACTCTGTGTATTGATGCATGGTGTGGTGCGTGTGCGTGGCACTGACGTGCATGCGGCTCACCGAGCAGCCAGGGGGCGCAGGATCCCATCATGCCGTTCTTGGCGGAGTTGAGGATGGACTCTGGCAGCGGGATGGAGTGTCGCACCATCGCCCCGTACAGACCGTACTCCGCCATGACGCTGCTGCGACCCCAACACTTCTCACGTTTTCGCCACTTTGCCCGCCGGTTCTGGAACCAGACCTGGAAAAATACCAAAATATTCAAAACCAGACCTGGAAATATACAAAAATATTCAAAACCAGACCTGGAAATATACAAAAATATTCAAAACCAGTCCTGGAAATATACAACAAAATATTACAGTTAGTTTTTTTTTTTAGTTGTGAGCGGTTGCACCAAAGACTTCACAGATTGCTCATTTGAACAATTTGAATCAGTAGAAAAAGTTAGACTATGCATCATTTGACAGGAAAAACGGGGGGAAAAAAAGAAGAAGAAAGTCAGAAAACGTGAATAATAATTGTGAGAGATTGGGAATATTTCTGTGCAAAAAAAAACAAAACTTCGGCTGCTCATGAAGACTGTGAGATTTGGCTGAAAGCTCCAGAAAAATCAAGTGACTGGATGTAAAGATTTTTTATCAAATTTTTTCTTTTCTTCTTTCGACCCCTCAAATGTCCCTTGTGACCCACTGGAGGGCCCTGAGCCTCACGATGGGAACCACATATTTGAAAAATCCATGTAGTGACACATGAATGGAGATTTTAGACAGACTTGACGGGTTCAATTATCTGATATTTATTTTCATCAAACAATAATCTGACAGGATATTCTTCCCTCACTTACAAAGATCACCTCTGTTATAATGAAAAACAGAAAATATTTCAGCTTCATTTGAACTTTAAGAAAGTGAGAATCTGCATCAACGTGAAGCCAAACGTCTGGAGGTTTGTCATGAAGCGTCTGATCTGTGAGATCGAGTGATCGATCAGTGTCAGTCTGGATCTGATCAGCTGCGTATTGATGATGTCTCACCTGTATTCTGTCTTCAGGCAGCTCCGTCTTCATGGCCAGCATCTCTCGGGCGTAGACGTCGGGGTAGTGAGCTTCATGGAAAGCTTTCTCCAGCTCCTCCAGCTGGTGGGAGGTGAACACCGTCCTGCAGACGGAGAACAGCTCCATCAGCTGCTTGCACACAGTAACATGCTGCTTTCAGCAGATCTGATTTTTCTGGAAGCTTCTCTCATCAAACTTTTCTCTGCTTTAAAATGGACTCACGTCATTTCCTCAAGCTTCAGCAACAAAATGTTTTTATTTTTTCATTTATAACAAATCTTTATTTAAAAAACTGATTTCCTTCTATAGTTTTTAAATGATCCATTATTTTTGCTGCATTGTCACTCTTAATGTGTTTCTCATTAAATTTAAATGTGTGCATTTTCATCCCAAACATTTTAAAAACGAGTCTGATTAGAAAAAGCTCAAAGAATCAGTTCAGTCACAATTAAAGGCGAGAATGAATTTATTCTGACTACATGAATTATCTCTGGGAAATAATTCATCGATAATAATTGATTTGTATCGTTTTTCTGAATTTAAAAATGTTGAATCAACACGTTTTGTTGCACACGGAACATTTGTGTGGATTTTATTTACAGCAGCAGAAAGTCTTCCTCACCTGTGTCTCCTCTTCTTCCTCTTCTGAGAGTTGGCGGAGTTCTTGGAGTCGTTGCGGTCAGACAGACACTCTTCATCTGCAGAGCGAACAGATCGATCATCAATAAACTCCTCAAACTGATCAGCTGTCAGTGTTTCATCATTTATTCATCTGATAATAATTATCCATTAAGGAGGCTTCACGCGCAAGAAATGACAGAACCTGATTGGATGTTTGTCGCCAATTAAGCAAAAGTAACGAAACACGTGCCGAGTCTTTATTTCATGTTTCCTCCTGATTGATGGACGCTGATATCATTATTATTATATCATTTCAGCAGTTTTTGTTTTTACAGGAGCGGCAAAACGCGGATTTTTAAAAAGCGGAAAGCTTCAGTTTTACAAAAATGAGCGTGACAGTGAAACCTGAGCCGAACTGAAATCCACGTTTTAGAAATCAGACCCAAACAACGCAAAAGCAGAAAAAAACGAAAAAGTCCAGATAATCTTACAAAACACGACAGTTTAAAACAAGAAGGTTTTAGAAAGCCGAGCCGAACCGAGCCGAGCTTAAACCTTTTTCACAGAAACACAAAGACAAATCGCGTTTCATAGAAAAAAAAAAAGAAAAGAAAACCTAATGAAAAGTGAAATCAGCTTTTAATTGACTGTGTAAAAACCCGAGTTAGCCCGAAGTGACAAACATCCTGTTTCAGGTCACAGCTCCACGTTAAAACACTCAGTTAGAGAAACTCGAGCCGAGCCGAGCCGAGCCGAGGCCTACCGGAGTACGCGTCCCTCTGGGCCTCCAGGTTCTGCAGGTAGTGGCTGTCGGCCCGGGCCTGCAGCAGCGGCAGGTGTCCCGGCAGGAAGCAGGGCGCTCCGGCGGGCTGCTGCGCCGCCAGACTGCACAGGAAGCCGAGGCCCAGCGGCAGAGACCCTCCCGGGAAGGAGAACCCGCCGAGACCGCCGCCGCCACCCTGCGGCTCCGCCCCGGGCCCGGAGCCCGCCACCGGCAGGCCCGAACCCGGGGGCCCGCCGGGCTGCTGCCGCGCCTGCAGGTCGGACTCCAGGCCCAGCAGGTCGGTGATGGCAAAGCCTTTGGAACGGAACCCGGAGCCGTGCAACCGGGACTTGTCGATCCCAAAACCCGGAGATAACATCTTCACTTTGGGCTTCTCGTCACCCACTTCGTCCCGAGCCGTCATGCTGCTCATCAGGAAACTGAACTCTGGTCCTTCTCCGGTGAGGATGATGATGATGATGAGGATGATGGACAGACCGGGACGGTCCGGGTGGCGGGCTCTCTTTATGTGGCCCCGGGCTCCGGGGATCACAGCAGCATCCAATCAGAAGTGAGAGCTGCAGCGGGGAGTTTCCTCCTCTCAATCCCGGAGGATTAATTGCCACCAATTTTCCTTCAATCCGATCAGGATTTTCTGCCATCGGACAGAAGAGGAGAGTTTTTAATTTCTGTTGTTTGTGTTTGATCAGAGGAGGAGAGACGGCGGCTGCACATCACTTTACCTTCATTTAGCTCTCCATCAGTGACGGGACGAGCAGAAAGAAAGATGAAAATGTCCGACAGGTGCTCACATTCTGCACCGATCAGGACACTTTCTGTCATTTCCACCTGAGATCATCAACCGAGAATTTAATTCAACATAAAACAGGTTTAAAGTTTACTGCCATCTGAAATAAACAGACGTTATTTCACACAATAGTGAGGAAAAGAGGGAAATCATAATAAAATCAAAACACTGAATAGTCTGGATTTTATCAGCTATAAACACAGATTTCTCATTTTTAATGCTTTAGTGATGAGGAGACGTTTAAATGTGTTTTTATCTTTCAGCAGGCTTACAACAGTTATACCCAACAAACAGGAATAAAACAGTTAATTAGAGCTGAAACCTCCACAGGCTGGAAGGGAAACGTGTGGCCACATTAATGCAGATTTTTATTTAAAAATACAAAATATCAGCAAATATCAGCAGTGGAAGAAATTCACACATCTGCTACTTCAGTACAAGCAGTAATACCACCGAGTAGAAATACTCTGTCCTGCATTCAAAATATTACCGAAGCATCAAAACATATTTAAAGTAAAAAAAAAAAAAAAAAAAAAAAAGTAAAAGTATTCATTATGCAGAATAATTTACAATATAATAATTGCATCAATAATTATAATTATTGATGCATTCATGTGTTCATCACGTCATGTTGCAGCTGGAAAAGGAGGAGCTTTTTAACAACTTAATATTCTGCTGGAAGCTTTTAAATTTCTCCCCCATAAATAAATTTTATCTTAATCTCTAAAAATACATCATAATTTATTTGTTGAATAAACAGCATTAATTATCTATAAAGTAACTAAGGTGGCAAATAAATACAGTGAAGTAAGAGAATATTTAGAATC